>JANHMN010000022.1:2787797-2835297 GCA_030674055.1 Rhabdomys pumilio | reverse complement strand
TTCTATTTCACAACAAAGCACTTGTACTGCATTGCTGTGCATTCCTGCGACAAGTTTAGATCTCCATTAGGCATTTTGTAATCAACAGTAACATTAAAGAAGACTTTAAGTGGGCTATAGCCAAAAGTATCTTTTAAATATATCTTTTCATGTGTACAAAGTAAAAAAAAAAATAAAAAAGAAATATTCTTGGGTGAAAAGTTAAAACCGTTGGGTTAGGAAGATAAAAGGTCAAAGTGCTGCCCAAAAGCCTGAAGGGCTGAGTTTGATCCTCCAGAACACATACAAAGGCAGTAATAAACCAACTCCACAAGCACACACATCATACACTCACATATGGACACAACTAATTAATGTAGTAAAGTCATATCAAGGGCTGGAGAGATGATAATTCAGTGGTTAAAAGCACTTGCTGTTCATCCAGAGGATCTAACTTTTAGAGCTAAACACTTTTCATTTAAAAGTGTGAGCACATAATGACTGAACTCTCTGCCTAGCCTAAAAACCTATGTTTGCTTCCCAGCACCCACTCCAGGCTGCTCACAACTGCCTATAACTCCAGTTCCAAGGAACCCAAAGCCCTCCTTTGGCTTTTGAGAGAACCTGAACTCCCATGCATATACCCATAAACAGATATACACACATACACATAAATAATAAATCATTTTTAAAAGTTAAATAATTGGCTTCTAATTTATAATATTTGAGATGAACGCAAATACTTATACATAACTGATATTTATTCTAAAAAGCAAAACTGCATATATAAAAGCAAGACAATGGGGCTGGAGATGTGACTCGGCAGTTAAGGTGCTTGCTGCTCTTTCTTGGAACCCAGCACTTACATTAGGCAGCTAACCCATTCATACAAAGACACACACACACACACACATACACATAGGTTTTAAAAAATATATTAAAGCAACACAATGTGCTCACTTTAAATATGTTGCTAACCAAAACAGTTTATTATAATCTTAGGATCTCATTCACACCAAAAGAACAGAATGTTTAAATGTCCTGATAGCTGAAATTTTGTAAAAATTAAGCACTCTAAGAATCAAACTTTAATATCAAGCCACAAAACTTACTTTAAACCTCTCACTTCTATTTTAGCACTCAAAATTTTGGAGCCTGAAGGCCTTTATGAGTGTTTTAAAAAAAAAAAAAACAAAAAACTAAGCATGGGTTGCAGTGACAAGCATGTCTCTAGAGCAGAACAAGCCTCTGGGGAATACAGAGCATGCAGGTCCAGTTTGGGGGTTATTTCTCTGTTCTGAGAATCACACTTCACCTTGGAAGGTTGCAGAGACCATATAATTGCCTAAGGGCACACTTTTTAATATTTAAAGAAATTTTAATAAGACTGCCTGTAATACTCATTAAAAGCTTTATAATGACCATTTTTAAAGATTATTTTAACTGAGTTTAAGCAAGCCATCTGGCAAACAATATTCCTAATAAGAATCAGCTACTGCATTTGACAACAGCATTAACTCATAAAATTTAAGACATAAATGGAACAGAATTTTCAAACAGGAATATAAAAAGATTTAATAACACAGAACCTGATTAAAAATCTTTTTCCAAACTATTAAAAAAATGAATTTACAGTTAGGATTAAAATAAATGGACTTTTAGCCAACATTATGGCAAATGCAAAGCCATAAAATTCAGACCGTAACATTAAACCCTGTCACATATAGTATAATGTGCTGCCAGTGCTTTTCAGAAGGTTAAAAAGTGACTTTGGGCATAAAGACCAAACTCAGAAAAGGAAAGAAAGAAAGAAAAGAATTCCAATAAGTCGTTCTTGCATTAAGTGTTGTTCAGAGAACATTTCAAACGCTAAACCTTTTAGACATACTTACAGATGCCAATGCTAGCTTTCCTTTTTAATAAAAATCTAACATGAAAACACATAGAAAAATACATTTTCACTTCATTAATATAAACCAATCAAGATAAAATAAACTTAATGAATTTAGTTAGTCAAGGATTGAAAGTTACAAAAAATTTTAATAAAGATTGAAATAATCTATAAAAAAATTTAAAAGTTGAAATCAAAAAAAACCAAACTGCAGTGTTATTCTATAAACTATTATGTACTGATTAATTGTAGTAATGGATATAGCGAATTACCAAGAATTATTTAACTACCCTGTTACAGTGTCTAAATAGTGAGGAAAATATGCACAGTAATGACGTGCAGGCAAAGAAAACAGGAAGCGAGGAGGGAACTCGCAAGAACCAGTATAAGCTCCAGATCACACACAATGTACGACTCTGGAAAGAGCGTCTTACTTCATGCCTCACTGCATTTGAGGGGAGCTTGATGCCAACACAGCTCAGTGAGGCAGCAAGACTCAGTGCTCTGAGGACTGACAGGCTCTGGAAGTCCAGCTGCTAGAAAGGACTAATGGGAGACTGTGCTGGAGAGGGGTTAGAGTGGCTGAAGCATGCATTCTTCTGGCTCAGATGCTGCAGACTTGAGTTAGAAACAAATTTGTTCTATGCATTGAAAGTAGGGAGGGTTTTCCACTACACTTTTATTTATTTTATCTGAGTGCATATGTGTGCCCTATGGAGCACGTGGAGGTCAGAGAACTTGTTAAAATCAGTTCTCTCCTCCACCAGGTGGGCTGTGAGGCTTGAACTCTGGGTGTCAAGCTTGGCAGCAAGCACCTTTACCTGCTAGGGCATCTCATAAGCCCTAGATGGGCATTTAAGATGAGCACTTTCTGTCTAAATAATCTTCTATTTATTTTCTCACCTACATCTAATTTAAGATGTAATCTTGCTTTTTATTTTGCCTGTGGTTAACTAGCTTAAAATGCTTTTTGAACAAAGGCACAATAGAAAATACATTTACAATTATTCTATCATAGAATTAACAACACAGCAATTAAGACTGGAAGCATATCAATAATTAAGAAATACCTCATGAAAAATGAATATATGAAGACAGCATAAAAAGGGGGCAATGCAGAAAGGCTTTCCCAGAAAAAAACACTTTCCAACTTGTGATGTCACTAGTATCAATAATAAAGTATAAATTCTATAATCTATATCTCAGATAATAGTCACTGTGGCTATTTGTTAACAAAGTTGAATACAGAGATAACTGCTAGAAAGTACTAATATTCTAATAACATTTCATCCAAATATGTTATTTTTCATACAAAAATATGATATGCAGGCACTATATTCAACATATAATCAACACATTAAAAACCAGCTTGTTAGGAAACTATTAAGAGAAAATGCTCTAAAAACAATGTTTCAGTAAGCTTAGAGACATATCTAATAAGTATTATTTATATTTATGTCAGTTATGTTAATCTCTCATCTGAAAGTGAAATGAATATAGACAAAAGTTGAGAAGGGGAAGAAGGAAGAGAGAGAGGAAGGTAAAGAGGAAGAAAAGGAAAGTTGGGAGAGGGGAGAGGAGAAGGGTGGAGGAGGAAAAAGAGGAGGAAGACAGAAGAGGAGGAAGATGGAAAGGGTAAGAGTATAACACAGCAGAGCGTCACTTTGACAGCCTTCGTTAAGGTCCACAGGCATCTTTATCCCTTAGGATTAATCACTTTAAATCCTTTATAGGAGTTGGAACGATATAAAAGAGAGCATGTGACTATAATAAAAATTATAATTAAAGCCTCTGCCATGATTCTATCACCTAACTCTCTTTGGAGTAGAAATTGGGTATCAAATGAATATAGTCTATACCAAATTCTAGAAACATGCTCATTTTTCAAAGCAGACACTATAAATGACCCACAGAGGGGCAGAATCTACACCCCATCCCCTGAGATGGTGCAGGTTCTGTCACTGACTGGTAGGTGTGCTATGCCAGTTTCCTAGCCCAAGCCTTCTAACCATCCAGTGTCTACGTCTTCACTCCTAGACTACTGCTCCTACATCTCTGAGATACTGTAAACATGACCAAGTACACAACTACAGAAGTCACATGGGCAGCAAGGAGACCTGCAGAAGATAGGATTTCAAAAACCCACTTGAATTACATTATTGTTTTGTTTCGATATCTTACATAGATGTTTTACAATGTATCCCTGATGTCCAGGAACTTACTCTGTAGGCTAGGCTAGCCTCAAACTCACAGAGATCTACCTGCCTCAGCCTCCTGAGTGCTGAGATTAAAGGTGAGTGTCACCATACCCAAGTGACTCACAGAATTGTAAGTATAAATATTATATGAGATGAAGAGTTGAGGGGTGTGCTTTACTATTCACCAATAACTATCAGAAGCAATAGTAAAGCTTGCTCAGCAAGTAAAGGCTCTGACTTGCCTCATAAGCCCAACTACCTGAGTTCAGAACCCAGGAAAAGGTTGAAGAAGAGGACCAACTCAACAACACTGTCCTCTGACCTCCATATACACATCATGGCAGGCATATGCTCTCCACCCAGTACCATCCTTGTGCACAATAATAATAAATAAAATTTTAAAAATTTAAATGTATTGGGAAAAACCTGAAAGTAAACTGAAGCAGGAACACTCTGAACTGCTATTAAATGCCATTATTCTGCAAAATCCACAGGAAGATGAATTTTTAAGTGGTAATTGCATTATACTGACCAGCTCATCTAAAAAGGTCTGCTTGTTCTTCCTTTTCAGAATCTGCTGCAGCTCCTCTTCCTTTTGTATAATCAGTCGTCGCTGTTCGCTTTCTTGGCGTTCTACCTCCAATGCTTCCTCCAATTCCTCCTGCTCCCGAGTCTAAACGAACATTTCCATAAGGGACAGAATGAGTTTACCAGCCAACAGCAATCCTATACCATAGTGTTCTACTTTATTTACTAGAAGCATAAGGCAAAGTAATCACTTCTGCTTTAATAATGTTAACAACTCTAGACAGAACAGATTACGACGCTTGTTATTTTATGTGAGCATGTACTACCCCAGGGAAGGACAAACACCAAACCAAGTACACTAAGCCAAGAGCAAAAATGGAATAACTAGTTAATACTGGGGCAGGGGTGGGGTTGAGTTACTTTGTAATTATTATAGACAATTTGAAGTCACGTAATTTATAGAACTTCACATGGATTTTCTTAATTCATGTATTAGGCAAATTCTTCCTTCAACAAAACATCAAGTTTTCAGGGAGAAAAAGGAGCTGCACTCCAATACCAAAGCCTTATTATGTACAAAATTAAACAAGGTCCACTGTATTCTGAGGAGCAGACCCACACCTCAAGTGAACTCATTTTCAAAGCCATTTCAGTTCCCTCTCCTCTGTCCTCCATAAGTCAGCTGCTAAATACTGTGAGCATTTTCCCTAAGCACTTTACCAAGTCCTAAAGCCTGTTATGTAAGTCAATGTACTTAACACAAGCTTCTAAGTTAAGAAAGGAATCCAACTCTCCAGAAGGAGGAGTAAGAGCAAACAAAGAAGACATAACTCCTTGTTGTCGGAGTGTCTCCACTTAAGCACATCAACTGTGGCTATAGCATACACAGTGTATGTAGTAATGACACTACTGATATGGTGATAAGTGGTCCTTGAGACTACAAGTAAAATTATAAACAGGTTAAAGATCCACATCCAGGTACTAATAAATATGACTATTTTTGGTGAGGTACTCCAATCCTAGAGAGATTTCACACTCTCTCATCTGTGGGTGTTAGCTTTGAATCTTCCAATGCGTGTCACGTTTGCGATGCCCATACTAAGGACCATGGGGAGAGGCGTTCCAGAGAGTGGAGTGAGACTGCTCTGACACAAAGGGTTAAAATGAAATGATGGACTAGGAATGGTTAGACTGGGAGTAAAGGGGAGGGTAATGGAAGTATAATGGAGAGGAACAAAAGCACTAAAGACCTTTCAAAAAAGATACATGGAAACATAGTACCACCACCACTACTACTATAAAAGCTTTCTAAAATATAGAATATATATAACAAGTTAAAATTAGTTTTGCTATAACAGAACAACAATGCCCCTAATAAATGTGAAAGATTAGAAAATAAAAACCCCAATTTTTCAGGTATGAGTTACTTCTTTTGGAATTATTGGCCAGTGAGGTCCCATAGACCTCCAAACAATACAGGCTATAATCAATATTACTGGTTATCTTCCATAATTTGACAGAAAAAAGCAGAGTCCTAGAACCTGGTAAAATCAGGCCTGTATGGAACTAGAAACTTTATCCCTGCTACCTAGCTCTCATGGTGCTGGAAGGTGCTCTCTGCATGTTACCAAACGAGAAAAGTAATCATCAGCCTTACTCAGCACTGAACTCTGAGAGTCACAGCAGTTCTAGAGAGATAGACCCACTAGTGCAACAGTGACACAAACATCATGAGGGTGACCAACCTCTTTCTCACTGGGTTTAAGTCCTGCTCCATAAGGTGAAATCCTTACTCGGCACCATTGTTAAACTTGTGGCTAGACAGGTAATAGGCCCTAAGAGAGAATCTACTACTATTATACCACTAAATGGATATAATGTTAAGCATTTCTTAATGACTTAGTATTAAACCCATAGATCAATGTATCTATTAACCCTAATTTGAGAAACTTGTATTTAAACTGGATAGTGATTAACAGTGATCCACAACTGGCCAGGGTGCAGAAACTAAGGGAGTGAAGACTGCTCAGTCCTAAAGGGAACATATATTCTGCAGCTCTCCTCCTAAGGCTGAGGGATCAATGGAGAAGAGGCAGCAGGAAGAGTCTGCAAGCCTGAAGCACTAGAAAACTATAAAAACAGTGTCTTCTGAACACATCAGAGCAGCCCAAGCTAGACCAATCCCAGCATGGAAAGGAAGCTGGGCACAAAATCCCACCTCTGCCATGGAGCTATTGGGCACACAATCCCACCTCTGCCATGGAGCTATTGCCAATCAACAGCTGCCATGAGAAAAACAAAGAACTTTCTCTGAGAGTGTTGCTCCTGGTAAGCCAACCACTCTCTGGTAACAGACCACACATACAAGAATACTTGAGCAGCACAAATTTCTTCTGAAATGCTTTTTTTGAAGGACACAAAGATGGGTGTGGAGAGAAGGATAGGGTAAACTGAGGAAGAGATGAAGAGAGTAGAGATAAATATGAACGGAACACATCATATGAAATGTTCAAAGAACTAATAAAATCTTCTTAAATATTATATAAAAGATGTTGCTCCTACAAAAAAAAAATACTTAGCAACCAACCAGCTTTAATTTATTTTTCTGAATGACATCTTTGTTTTCTTTTTGATATATTTCCATTTTCTTTTTTGTGTTCTCCAAATCCACATTGTTGGTCAAATTGAAAACTGTAACAAAAAGGAAACAATGCCATGAATTTTAATAGTTTTAATACAAATCTTAAGGTGACTATAAAAGCCAAAACTACGGCATTTTGACATCTCACTCGTGGGATTAACAGTCTTTATGGCTCTATTTGTATCCTTGAATTGTCTAGCTACCTCCCCAAGCCACTCATGACTGCCTTTAACTCTACCTCCAGGGTATCTGCTAATCTGCCCCTACAGACACTGGCACTTATGTGGGACATCTAGGGACAAAAAAAAAAAAAAAAAAAAAAAAAAAAAAAAAAAAAAAAAAAAAAACATGAACAGCCACACAAACCTAAACTTAATAAAAATAAATCAAAAACTAACTTACCTATATTGCAAACGTCTATGGAATATGGAATATAGGCACTTGACCTAATTATCTTACTTAGCCTAATTCATACATGGCACGTATAGGGTTTTGTCTTTTCGTTTATTACATGTGTGCACGTGCATGTGTCTGCATGCACACACATAGGCACTCTACAGAGTGTGTGAAGGTCAGAAGACAATTTGCAGGTGTCAGTTCTCTTCTCCCACCACGTGGTTTACAGGAGTGGAACTTGGGTTGTCAGACTTGCAGCAGGTACCCTTTACTCAGCGATCCATCTACCAGTGGCAGATGTGGTGTAAAACTAACAAACAGCCCAGCCAAGGTATATGGCTAACAATCACTAGAACAGGACTGGAATGTAGGCAAATCCCCAAATCTGAACTTTTATGACTAGCAAATGTGTTGTTTCCACAAATGCTTGCCCAGCTGAGTATCTTTCCCCTATAGGAGCTCCACATATATAAGACCATAGCTTTAAAATCTATACACAGAGAACAGCATCAATATCAAGATCTACCTCTACCATCTCTTTCTTCATCACCAGCTCTTCCTTCCCCTGACCCTGCACGGACAATCTCCTTCTGTGAATGCCCCCAAAAAATTACCTCTTAACAGTCTCTTCAACTTGTCCACTTTCTACCCTATATAATTTTTCCAATGTACATGTCTTGTTAGACCTACTAGAGTGTTCATTTACTAGTGATTTAAACTTGCTATTAGATATAATTAAAAAAAACAAGTAAACTTCAATTCTAAGTGAAATGTATACGGCTAGATGAAATTCATTTCCTTTATAATTACAAATACCACAATAAATCCCAATAAAAGTAAAACAGACTATGTTTATTTCATTTTCACTTAGAAATAAGGTATTAGCAATATAATAGACGTAAATCGTGATCACAGATAATACAACCTATTTCTCTCAAAAATAAGGATTATAAAACTGAATTACAAACACAAAAACTTCTTAGATGAAGCAAGCTTATTTATGCCACAGTGAAACACAATGTCATGAGAGCCTGAGAGAAGGAATAGAAGCTAACTCTCTCTATTTAACAATCATTTGGCCCTCTATCTGTTTGCTGCTGAAGCTCAGATGTTGACCTGACTCTAATCAAGAATTAAATGCAAACAAAAAACCTATTATATTTTCTGGAAGATTTAACGTTATTTAAGTACAATTTTAAAGTCTTTTGACATTCAGAGTGTACAATTAAGGCCCTTTGGGCTTCCTCATCCTTTTAAAATAAGTATTCTCTGAACTCAAAGAATAATCTGCTTATTATGAAGTTAAGAACAAATGTTTGAGATGATCCCTGGGGCGAGAACAAAAAATTCTATGTGCATATTGTCATCCTCACAGAGAAGGGCCTGTTGTTAACGCCACAAGAAAGCTCATCTTCACATGTACCTTCTTGTGCAAGTTTTTGATACCATCATTCAAAAATTGTACATTTTAATTTTTATTTGTGTGCTACTCAAGGAACTCATAATGACATTTATATAACAGGATGTCTTCATCCCCATTTTCTGCCTCCTGAAACACGGCGCTAACGTCCTGTGCCTAAACCTCTACTATATGTGGAAGCATCTACACTTCTACACACCGAAGCCAAAGCTCTTCCACACCTGTCAAAACAGCTCTAGACAACTTCCTTGTCGGAGATGGGCTTGTAGCTGGTGTGACGTCTTTCTGATTTGTCTGTTTTATGACAGAGTTTCCTTTGTCCCAGGCTGGCCTATAACTCATGACCATCTTGCCTGTCTTTTAGGTGCTAGAACTGCATGTATAGCTACCACACCAGGCCAAAACCTACATGCTCCTCTCTTATCTCTGACTAGTTCCCAGTACTCCATATTCCAGACATAGACTACTAACTGCTCATTCGGCCTATCAGATATTTTCAAAGCACTGTGAGCGAGAAGTCCACTAGGTAAACTACTAGCAGTGTGAACCTGTGCACAACACTTGAGCTCTTGGAGCTTGTTCTCCATATAGAAGAGGGTTAAAAGTGCCTGTCTCATTTAGAATTTTGAAAATTATAGTGTGTATGAAGCTTACTCTGGTCATCAGTAGGTGTCTATTAAACTAACATTTTGTCTTTGAGTAGCGGCAAACGTCAATATAGACAAAGTATCTTTGAAAGGACAAATAAAGCAGAAGTAGCCAGCAACAGAAACAAGATTCTGAAAGAGTTTTGTTCCTGCAATAACAACCAGAACAGTGCTACAGGACAAGTGACAGACCCGAACTAATATCTTTATTCCAACCCTCGTTCCTGCAGACTCCCTGTGTAACAAGACAAACCAATAAAAAATGTGATTTTTACACCTTGCAATGCCTTTTGGGGGAAGGGTTGTGTAGAGAGCGCAGGTACACATATGTATGCTTGGATGTGGAGGACCAAGGACAAGCTTAGCTATTGTTTTTTTAATGGGGATATCATCCTTATAATCTTTTTTTTTCCTCCCCAGAGATAGGTTTTCTCTGTGTAGTCCTGGCTGTCCTGAACTTGTTCTGCAGACCAGGCTGGCCTCGAACTGGCAGAGATTCACCTGCCTCTGCCTCCCGAGTGCTGAGATCAAAGGAGTGCACCATTACCACCTGGCATCCACCTTATTTCCTGAGACAGGTGCTTACACTGGCCTAGGCTGTTAGGCCTCAAACCCCTGGGATCTGCTGTCTCTGCCTCCTTAGTGCTAGGATTACAAGCACAAGCTAGCAGAGCTGATCTTCTCACCTGGGTACCAGGGGTCAAACTCAGGTCTTCATGCTTACAGCTCAGGCACTTGGCCAACTCTCCCAGCCCTCCAACTTGCAGCACCACTGGACAGAAGTGCTAAAGGTCAGACTCCAAGTCACCTGTCTATTCTTTCTAACTCACTTCCAATGCCAAATCAGTGAGTGAATATTCTCTCTAAAATGTCTTGTTTACTATGGCCACCACTACTGGCTACTTTAAGAGTTCCTTACTTCTTATCCATACTACTGAAACCCTTTTAAAAAATTCACTGCCTCCTGACAAGCCACTGACTAAAACTTACTGACAGCCAAGTTTACACAGTTTCTCATTTCATAAATACCTCTTGAAAACTTACATATTTCTTTAATAAATGTGGGTGTTTTAGCCAGGCAGTGGTGGCACACACCCTTAATTCCAGCACTCTGGAGGCATAGACAGGCAGATCTCTGTGAGTTCAAGGCCAGCTTAGTCTACAGAGCTAGTTCCAGGACAGCCAAGGATACATTAAGAAACGCTTTCTCAAAAAAAAATTATGGGTGTTTTGCTTACATGCATGTCTGCAACACGTGCATGCCTGGTGGCTTTAGAGCCGAGAGGGCTTAAGATGTCCTGGGATTAGAGTTACAGACAGTTGTGTGATGCCACCTGAGTGCTGAGAATCAAACCTGGGTCCTCTGAAGAGCAGCCATGCTCTTAACCACTGAACTCTCTCTCCAGCCTTTTTAACAAACAATAACTGGATATATGTATAGGGTACAATGGGATATTTGGAATATGCAAACATATGGAATTACTACAGCAATCTGATTAGCAAACGTATCATATCACATGCTCTTTTTTATTGTAGTAGGACCATTGAAGAGGTGGTATCTAATTGTGATTTTAATTTGCATTTTCCTGATAATTAGTGATGTTGAGGATAGTTGCATATACTTATTATACCTATTTGTCTGGTTTTTTGTTTTAGTGATGTCTACTTGTTAATAAGGTTATTTGCATTCTTCCCATAGAGTTATTAAAGGTTCATATAAATTTCAGAGATGTGATGGTTTGATGGTCCCCATAGCCTCAGACATTTGAACGTGGTCCCAGATGGTGGTGCTGTTTGGGAAGGGTAAAAGGTGTAGCCTTGTTGGAACAAGTACAACATTGGAGGCAGGCGTTGAGAGTTTGAAAGACTCTTGCCATTCCTCATGGACGTTCTCTCTGCTTCAAGCTTGTGGTTCAAGATGTAAGTCCTGCTTCTTTCTGCTCAAGCCACCATGTCTGCTGCTGCCGACGAGAGTAGTTAATGGCAGCAGAGCCTTCCCATCTGCAATTAGCTCCTCCTCTTCTGTGGACTGTCTTTATTTCATCATCTCCTTTGCTCTGGGGAAGCCTTTTAATATGATAAGTCCTCTCCTTTCCTCCTCTCTGCCTCTCTGCTTTCCTCCTCACCTCCTCCCTCAAGAATACTTTAAACATACTATAAATATGCACTTGTGACAGTTTTAATGTCAGTTTGCCACAAAAGAAACATCTGAGTAGGGAGCCTCACCTGAGAAGTTGTACTGATTACTGATTACCTACACGGAAGTGGAAAGGCTACACAAAATGCACTTCCGGTAGCAGCCCAGACAAGAAGGAAACTTACTTGCTTTTTGCTTGCTTGGCCTCCCTTTTTCTATCATGTGAATTTACCCTGATGCTGCTGGTGATGGCAGTTCCTTTGTTGCTATGAGAACCAACATCTCCAGGCTTCTATCACTGACTGAAGAACAGTGGCTCCACCAACCCTCTTTGTCTTCACAGCAGATGGGGACTACTGAGGCACATCACCCTCATAGAGCAACTCCTGAGCTGTCAGCTTCTCCTGTGTGAGACAGTCATGGGGGGACTCTGACTGTGGAAGACAGTCCAATCTCAAGGACCAAGCAACTACAAGTTTTGTAGCCTCTCAGATGTGAGACAGCTACTGTTACTATTTCAGTGAAAACTAATTTAATTATAGCATATACATACATATATACATAAAATGAATTAATGTAATTTTTATTCTATTGATTCTGTTCCTTTAGGGAACCCTGATTAATATACCAGTGTGGTGGTTTGAATAAGAATGGCCTTCATAGGCTCATATGTTTGAATACTTGGTCCCCAGTTTGTGGCACTATTTGGAAAGGATGAGGAAGGATTGTGACCTTGTTGGAGAAGCTGTGTCACTGGGAACAGGCTTTGAGGTTTTCAGGGACTCAAATCATTTCCAGTGTGCTCTGTCTCCTGTTGGTAAATCACGATTCAAGCTCTTGGCTGCTGCTCTTCCCTCCAGGCCTTCACTCTTATCACCATGGACTCTAACCCAATTCAACTCTGTCTTTTATAAGTTGCCTTGGTCATCGAGTGTCATCTCAACAACAGAAAAGAAGCTAATACAAGCAGTCACTCTCTAGCTGAATAAGTCCAGTCTTTATTTGGAGTTTGGTTTCTTCTTATATAAATCATTACTACTACCTACAGTGCTGTTTCTATTTTTTTTTTAAGGGAAACAAAAGTATAATTACATAATTCTGGAATAAATTGCATAATATAATAAGCACAATTGGCCTGAGAAAGCTTGATCACTGGTACAAATAATTTATGTATAACTGAGCTGGAGAGCAGAACAGAGACATACTTGAGAACAGCTTTTAATGGAAAGCATTTAGCATGCATCATTACGCTGAGGCATGAGTCAGCACAGTCTATGGAAGGACAGGGAAATGTAAGAAGCTTCAAGGAGACAACTAACTAAACATTGGTTCAGAGTTTCTACATATGTTCAGAGTATCTACATATTTTAAAGACACACCCTCATAAAATATATATAATAGCATAATCATTTTCAAATCAAATGCACTGATAGTTTCTGTATCTGGTGATACAGGATAAGATGGTGGCCCATTGGTTAACTCCTTGCTATACAAGCATAAGAACCTAAGTTTGGGTCCCCAGCACCCACATAAAAACCAAGGCACAGTAGCATATACCTGTAACCCCAGCACTGAGATTCAGAGACAGGAAATTCCAGGGATTTGCTCACCAATCAGTCTATCCAATAGGTGAGCTCCACATTCACCAAGAAACCCTGTCTTAAGAAATAAGATAGAGACTGACAGAGAAAGATATCTATCACTTACCTCTGGCCTCCATGTGCATATGCATGAGTATACACACCAACATGCATATACATAGAAAGAGAGAAAAATATTATAGGCCAGGAATGATAGTTCATGCCTATAACCTCAGACTCTGGGAAGCAGAGGCAAGATTCCTTACAAGTTCAAAGCCAACTTGACATACATTAACAGTTATCAGATAGTGAGACTCCATCTCAAAGAAAAAAAAATACTACATAGTCGTATAGTCATTCTATCCAAGCTTACTCTGTCCTGCTTATACTAGTGCCTACTTCTAAACACAAACCTGGTTTTACATATGGACCCCAAATTGCCAATTCCTTGAAATTAATTAGTTCAACTCATAGACACAAACAAACAAACAAACAAAACATAAATAGGCTCACCCAGAACCTCATGACAAATCAAGGTCCCTGGTTGTTTAATCACTTAAGCCTGGCCCCCAGTTCCTTCCTAGGATACTTGGTTGGAACTGTAACAGTAAATTCAACTTGTCTGTAAGCGCTGTACCTTCTTTGCCTTTCTTGTGTGCCAGGGTCTCTAACCACACTAATCACACCACCTTTAATGTATATGGAAACTTTCTTTGTGATGGCTGTTCTGCTTGTCCCACACCAGAGCATCTTCTCAGTCTGTGTCCTAACGCTGCCCCTCATTGGCATTCACAGTTCTACCATCTTCTTAGTCAAATCCTCAGGGACTCATGGCTGCTAATATACACAAAGCACAAACAAGTACATTAGAATAAAAAAGCACCAGTTCTAAGGCACTAAAATAAATGAGAAAAAAACTTATTCTCTGCACATGCTCCTAGTGTGTTTTGTACATGTTCCTACTATGTTCTGTATATGCTCCTACTGACACATAACTTGGACTTTAAAAGGAAATTTTTAAAAATTAATACTAATTCTAAAGAATTTGAATTTATAATCTTATATATAAATACTTTCTAATGATTCTTTTTATCATATTTTAATAATAAAGTTATCAATTGGGAGAATTAAAAAATGGCTGTTTGATGCTCACAGTTTTAGCCTCATTTTCATAGGCTATTCCCTTTTATCATTTTCAAACCTGTACTCTGTAATAAATACAGCAACTTTTTGTTTTATTTTTACTTACTGAATGTGTGCTTTACATTTATTTATTTAGTGCACATATGTGGTGGCCAAAGGAAAACTTGTGGAGTTGGTAGTCTCCTTTCACTTTGGGGGGCCCTGAGATAGACCTCAAGTACCTGCTGAATCATCTCGCCAACTCTAATTATCACACTTTAAAAGTGTAATTTTTTTAATCAATATTTCATAACTTCCATACCTTTTAGCAGTTCTAAAATAGTCTTTAGCAAAAATGAAACAAGCATCAATTCTAGCCCAATACTGAAAGAGGGAGAAGCATACAGAAACAATATACTTCTGTGAGGAGAACCTCTTAGGACGAATCACACTGAAAAGAAGCACTAAAGCTATTCTAACTTCTGCCTTGAAGAACAAACCCTGACTAGTCAAACGCTCAACAGTCAACTGCTTTACAGTCTTACCAGCCTACTGTTACACAACAGCATAGATGACAGGGAACGTTTTTATCTCAATATCACAGACACAGTTGAAAGAAGACCCACCTATGAAGTCAACCAAAGCACTTCCTGTTGCTATACTGCTTGGATAGAGCTGGGACATGCACACCCCGTGTCCCAGCTAAAAGATGCTACCTCTACTAACAATTTCTCCACAATAAAATTACTCAAGAATGCCCTTGAGTATGATTTACATTTGACAAATGTAATTCAACTACAAAAAAAGTAACCTATGAACATTGGCAACCACTAGTCTATCAAAATCCTTGTGTGTGAGACATGGTCGAGGCATCTAAAAGAGAATAGCACAAGATCGCAAGGCTAACACAGCAAATTAAAACATACCGATCTCCTCCACTTCTTCCAGAAAATCATTATACTCTCTTAAACTAGGAAAATCTTCTTCCCTTTTATTGTATCTACAGAGAAGAAAAATATCAAAGTATCACAAATCATTGTAAACCATTTTATATAACCAGCTTGCTCATCTCTACCTAATTCAAGAATAATGCATAGAAAAAGACTGCTTACTACATAAAACACTGTATTCTTGATGCCAGGTTTAAAACTAAACCAAGAATGAAAGCTGAGTTTGCTGATGGGTTTTTTTTTTATATTTATTTTATTTAAAACTCCAAATTTTAATATCCTCCCCATCCACCCTCTGACTGTTCCACATCCCATACCTCCTCCCCACCCCACTGAGGAAGGTTTTTTTGTTGGCTTTGTTTTGTTTTGGTTTTCTGATTCTTTTGTTGGGTGTGGAAGGTTGATTTCTGTTCACAAAGGCATGTGTTCTACCACTGAGCTATGCATGCAACCCAAAAACACTATCCTTAAAATTCTTATGATGACAGAGAAAATGTAGAATCAGAAGAGAATGGTATCATATGCACAGTTCTTAAAAGACTTAAGCAAAAAGATTTAATGACCTACTTCAGGGATTTGGAAATGAACTTAAGCAAGACATACCACTGTAAATTATATTACTTATTTATTATAGAGCCATTAATTCCAGAAAACTGATGCTCAATTGAAAAATGAACTCTCATTTTTTTTCATGATAATATGACCTAAAAAAAACATTAGGTCTGCCAGCTAGTGGTTGCAAATATCTTTAATCCCAGACCTAGAAAGCAGAGGCAGGTGGATCTCTGTGAGTTCAAGGCCAGCCTGGTCTGTAGAGTGAATTCCAAGACAGCAAGGGCTATACAGAGAAACCCTACAGGGTGGGGGTGGGGAGGGTATTTTAATGTATCTGTGAATAATAACAAAATTGGACAAAGATAAAAGATGGCTCCTTGAAGTAGTCCAAGTAAAAAGATCACCTGGGCCACTGATAATGGATTACAAATTTACCATCTAGCAAGATGTCACTAAACCATTAGTAAAATGTATACCCCCAAAAATAAGAAGTGAGAGGTGCTCAATGGCTAAGAGCCTGTATTACACTTAGGATAGCAAGGTCATGAAGAAAGGAAACTTGATACTGGGCCATTTCTTCTGCCTTCTTTCTCTTTGTCCCTCATTGAGCTTCTGGCATTAGAGGCCCACCACCTCCGTGGTCCATCCCAGGCACTATGTGGAGGGCTCCAGGAAGACCTTGCCACTTTCAGTAGAAAAAGTGGCAGCTGCTGGCTGTGAGGACTGTGTGCTTGGATCTGGATTTGCTGTCCCTTCTTTACAGCACGCACCAAGAAACTGAAGAAGCAAGGATGCTTAATTCATCCTTTTAATAGATAGTGAAAAATATTTAAGAGGTGTGATCTCTGAAAAGTGGCTTGAACTCTTGAACTCTCACACTAGATAAGATTGTAAATAAACTAATGACATGAAAAAAAAGAAAAGAAAAGAAAAAGAAAAAAGAACCTGGACTACTCTTGCAGAAGACCAGAGTTCAGTTCCTAGCACCCCATCTGGTAGATTACAACTGCCTGCTGCTCCAGCTCCTAGTAGATCCAACACCAACATTCATATGTGCAAATCCACACACAGATATCCACTCACAATACAGATAATTTAAAAATAAAACAAACCATTTTTAAAAATTAAGAAGAGAGGCATAGACTAGACATGTGGCTCAGAGGCAGAGCATATCCTTAGAGTACTCAAGGCATTGGGTTCAATCCTCCAAAACCAAAACCCAAAAGAAAATCTTAAGAAAATGTATTAATTTTAAAATACTAAAGTACCTTATAACAAAAGGGCAAAAACAAAAAAAAAATAGAAACTCAAAACTACTAACAAATCATAAAAATACATCCACATGCATGCCAAAAAAAGTATAGCTAATATATAAGTGCTGAATAAGCTTCTACCGACATTTAAATGTTACTACCTCTTTAATCTTTATAGTAAGTTTGTTTTGTCTGCTGCTTTAATTTCTGTCTCTTTAATAGCCTATGCTACTTACTGTATTGGTAAGCCATGAGAACAAGGCTTATAACTATTTTATCAGCATGTCTTAATTACTGCTGATACAAATATAACAGATATTTATTTGACAAGAAATAAATGGCAAATGAATAAACTGTAGAGATATCAAGAAAGCTTTTCTTTAACAAAGGTTAGATATTACACAGTTTTCTACAAACTCAACAAATTTTGTAAAACAAGTATATGGATAATTTTATAACTACTTTGTTACTTGCCAATTTGTTCAAAATTATATAAACAAATAATAATAATGACTATTGAAATAACTGTTGATGTTTTCTTTGCTGGCCAAACCCTTTGACAATAACACTTACATCTTTAGCACTTTTTTCCGTATTTCAACCTCCTTGTCAACAGTGGGATCCTCAAAGAGCTGTACCCTGAAGTTGCTCTTTCTCAGTGGAGTACCACACTCAGGACAGTTTCCAGCTCCTCTTACAAACAGTAAGTCCACACAACTCTCACACCTATAAAGAAAGAACACATGTAGCAATAGTAGCAATAGTAATAATAATAATAATAATAGTTAAACAAGAAGGGTCATGAATGTGAAAGAGAATTGGGGAGACAGGAAGTATTGAAGTGGGGAGCAAAGGGAGGGAAATGATATAAACATGGTATTCACAGATGAAATTCTCAGAAGGAAGGAAAGAAAGAAAGAAAATATAATATTTAAGGTAGAGTTCAAATCCACAAGTCTGCCCTTCAAGGTAGGATTGAGAACTGGAGATAAAATTTTCATTGATACTTATAATTTTATAGAAAATAAAACTTTGGAATACCATTTGTGTTTGGCAATTACTTTTCAAACATAGGTAACTGAAAAGATACCAGTTATAGAACTGCAAAGAGTAAATAGATTGAATGAGGTACTAGAAAGAAAAGAGGACCACAGAAAAAATATAGAATGGCAAGGCTTCCCTACGCACTGTCATGGCCCTTCCAAAATGCTCTGAGCACTCCCAATTCAAAATGCCAAACTGGGGCTGGAGCAATACAGCTCAGTCAGTAAAGTGTTCGCATGAAGACATGAGTTTGGGCTTCCAGCAGCTACATAAAGGCTGGGCATGGTGATAACGCACCACTGTAACCCCTACTGAGGAGGCAGACAGAAGGAGGCTTTGATACTACCTAGTAAAACTGCCTAGCTAACATGTGAGCCCTACATTCAATGAGAGACCTCATCTTAAAACATAAAGTGGTGGGCAATTGAGAAAAACAACCAACACCCCTCCCCACCCTTTTCTCTCTCCCTTTCCCTCCCCATCCTCCTCCCCTGCCCCCCTCTGCATAATGTAAATTTTAAGATCTTAATGACAAAAATTTCACAGAGCATAGCAGTCATTTCCAAGATCAACAAAACCTTAGGAAAAAACACTCTGAATTTAGAGGTAAAGGAATATTTCATTTTTATTATATCTTGAGGTTAGAAGAAACCTCAACTACAGAAGTTGAAAATGGACACATTTTAACCAATTACAGATGTTTATAAGGAAGGAATTATATGAAATATTTTAAAAGTACAAAGCCTCAAAAATTCCATATTTCCAGGTATTAAAGACTAGATTTAATTAGTAGTTCAGTTATTCAGAATAGATGTTAAATATCTTAATATTTCTAAAATATTCATATTTAAGGCTGAAAAGATGGATCAATAGGTAGGAGCACTTGTTCTGACTCTTTGCTTTGAAGAGACACCTTGGCCAAGGCAAGTCTTATAAAGAAAGCATTTCATTGGGGGCTTATTACAGATTCAGAGGTTTAGTCCATTATCATCATGGTGGCACACAAGCAGAAATGGTGCTGAAGAAATAGCTGAGAGCTATATACTGATCTGCTGGCCAAGAGAGAGATGCTATTGAAATCTCAAAGAAAGCCCATTCCACACTTCCTCCACCAAGGGCACATCTCCCAATCCTTTCAAATAGTGCCACTCTCTGGTGATCAAGCATTTGTATCTATGAGCCTATGGGGGACATTCTTATTCAAGCCATCACAAATACATATCTTACCCATGATTCTCTATCTATGAGAAAGACACATTACTACAGTAGTAGAAAACACTAAGAGAATGTGAAAGACTACTACCAGGAATAGATGGAAGAGCAGGCCAAGAGCCTGATTGACAAAACAGCTGCATTTCAACAACTAAAGAAACCTCCAGCTCCATCTCTGCTCCTTTCTGCAAGGACCATGATCCTGCTTCCTCCCAGTCTCTGGTCCTTCTTACCCTGGTATGGTACCACACCCCACATGACAGACCCTCCTCCTCCTGGGATGACGCCCAAGGGACTGGCTCCTGGAACAGGGCCAACCACATGCCCATGATACCCAGATCTCTAATTATGAGACCTCCCATTAGCACTATGGCAGTGCCCACTGGGACTGGCATGACCCAGCTAGACAGGTATAGAACAGATGGGATTAGTAATACCTTATTAGTTTGGTATTACTTGTTTGGCTTCACCAGGAGATCTCAGAGCCTGAGTGGTTCTAGCTTGATGATTTAAAAAAGGCATCTCCTTCCTAGCAAGAGAATAGTTTTGAAAGAAAGAAGTGGGATAAAAAGGTGACGCTGTCACTTGCATTATAAAATGTAAAAATAAAATTGTCAACTGTTTTAGTTTTTAAAAATCTGTTTTAAAGTCAAAATAGTTGAAATAGTATTGCTATGTGGTAGCTGAATGCTCAAATGTGTGCTAGGATAAATGGGGCCCTAGGTTCAATTTCCTATGAACACACAAACACACAGAGACACACACAGACACACACACACCTCAGAAAGGTGTAGAAAAACAAACTACCTTTTCTAAATGTATTTCTTCATGTTTTGCCTGCATGTATGTATGTGCACTCCATGCATGACTGGTTCTGTTCTCATGGAGGTCAGAAGGTGTCACATCTCTTGGAAATGGAGTCATGGAGAGTTGTGAGATACCATGTGGGTACTGGAAACTGAACCCAGGTCCACTGCATGCTCTTGACCACTGGGTTATCTTTCTAGCCCCAACAAGCTACACTTTAGAATTGCCATGCTGTTTAGTTTTATTTTGTTTTACCTATTTTCTTATTTACTTATTTATTTAGGGACTGGAGACTAAAACCAGGGCCCTGAGTGTGTTAAGTGCATACTCTGAACTACATTCCCAGCCTTTCTCTTTCTGGTTTCACCTGCAAAAAGAATGCCCTTAATGTTTAAACAACATAAAGCATACAGAGAAAAGCTTCAATTCATGCTTCTCTATACCTCATTTCTAACACCCTGCTGATTTTGTTATTATGGGCACATCTTTTCCTATGTATTTATAGTCTACAGACATGGAAACTAGACATACAAAAAGAACATAAGAAAGCTGGTGATTGCTAGTTGTATTTCTCTGGCAGCAGAACCGCCAGGTCAGCAGTATGTGGCAATTGCTTGCCTGCAACATTCCTGGAAATTCTTTCAAACAAAATCTTACATTTTACAGAACACTTGAAAAATTGTTGAAAAGGTCTAAATGTCAATTATTATGTACACTTTTAAAGACATATTTAAGGTTTTTCTATCTTTATTAAGGCCAAGATGACACCCCCCCCCCTTATTCCCTTTGAATGACTCACTAGTGTAAGATTTTATTTTCTTTCACAAAGAATATTTAACTAAGGCCAGGAATGGTGCCCACATCTATAAATCCCAGAACTTGGGAGGCTGAGGCAGTAGAATCACCTTAAATTTGAACCAACCCGAGTTACATAAAGACCTCTAAGAAAGCCTGAGGCTACACAGGAAGTTCCATATTAAGCTGCTTTAAAGAGCAAAACCCTATTTGAAACCTTCTACCTATTGGGCAGGTCCACAGCCCTGCCTAACCACTTTCTGGTGGCCTGGCCCCCACTCTCTTTTGGCTTCATTAATGCAGCCTCTAGCCTCTCCTGCTCCCAGCTCCAGGCAACCCAGGCCTTTACCCCCCAAAAAACAAAGAGAAAACACCTGTTTATGTCAGTTATGCTGAAAGCAAAATCAAAACACAGCAACAAAAGACCATCTGAACTTTATCAAACATTTAAGAATTTGTGCAGCGGGAGTTAGAGAAATGATTCAGCAGTTATATCTCCAAATACCTCTATCTACAGCACTAGGGAGTCTGCAGCCAACTGCACACACTGAATTTCTTAAATCTTTTTTATTTTGTTGTTTTAAGTATTTTCACTGGAATCAAGCATGGTGCACACCTTGTGGGCCAGCACTCTGGAGGCAGAGGCAGATGGATTTCTGAGTTTGAGGCCAGCCTGGTCTACAGAGGAAGTTACAGGACAGCCAGGGCGGAAAAATTCTATCTTGAAAAGCAAACATTTTTTTAAAAATTATTTATGCAACAGAGGACATTACTCAGAAGTAAAATGACAGTCTATAAAATGGGAAGGACAAAGATGAAGGTCTGCTATCCAGAGCAGATGAAGAAATCTTACAGCTCAGGACCAAAAGGTAATAAAACCAGCAAAGACTGAAAAGGCAGATCTCCAAAACAGATGGACATATCAACAAAGGTACATAAAGAATGCCATGATCAGTCACTAGAGAAAAAGCAAATTTAATTGTGACTTCATTTTATATGTACAAGAGTGACTCAAAGTGTCAGCAAGAACATAGAGAAACTCAATCCTTCAAACATTACTAGTGGGAAGGTAAGAGTTCCCCTGTTATGGAAAACAACTTGGTAGTTCATCAGAAGTAGAATAGGATTTACCTCATGACCAAGCAATTCTTCTCCTAAGCACAAACCCCAAAACAGGTGCTCAAACAAATGCATGTGCAGACAAGTTCACAAACAGCAGTGTTCACAGCAACCAAAGGGAAGACAGAGCACACATGTCTACTAGCAGATGAACAGAACAAATCGTGGTGTGTGAACACAATTGAATCATTCGACCAGAAAAAGAACCTTGGAAAACACATGCCAAGTGAGAGGAGTAAGACACAAAAGGCCACAGATTACATAATCCTGTTTTGTGCGGGATATAGAATAAGCAAGCAAACAGACTAATGGCTACTAGAAATGAGATAAGAAATAAGTGCTTAACAGACATTGGGTTTCCTTTCTGGAATTAGACGTGACACTTGAACAACACTATAAATGCACAAACTCCACTGAATTCTCCATTTTAAAATGGTTAGTTTTATGTAATTAATGTATATTTACTAATTTTACGTGGGAGTGTTAAAAGACAATCTCTCACTCTGTAATCTAGGCTGGTCTTGAATTCATTATGGAGCCCAGACTGACCTCATGGCAATCCCCATGCCTGTCTCTCACTCAATTCCTGGTCAATTCCTGGGATTATTAGACATGAGTTACCATTCTCAGCTCTGAGTTTTAGTTTCATTTTTTAAAATTTTCAGAGGTGGAAGCATGTGCTTACAGTCTCACCTGCTTTTTGGGGGCTGGTGCAAGAAGACCACTTGAGCTCAGGAGTTTGAGACTAGGTTTAGGAACATAGTGAGATCCTTTCAAAAAGACAGGAAGGGAGGACAAAGGAGAGAGGAAGAGGGGTAAGGGGAGGGAGAGGAGGAAGAGGGGAAGGGGACAGGGTGTGGGGGGGAGGGTGTGTAAAAGGGACAGAGGGAGGGAGGGAGGGAGGGAGGGAGGGAGGGAGGGAGGGAGGGAGGGAGGGGAAGTGAGGAAGAGCCCAAGCTCAAGGAAGAGTAAAAGTACTGTTTTCAAGAAGCAGGAACGAACACATCTGGAAGGGACTGGGCAGAGCTGTGGGCAGCAGAAGCAGGAGGTCTTGAGACAGGCTCTGACTCTGTATTAGCTTTCAGCAGGAGTACCTTCTAGTTGTTTCTCCAGCACTCAGACAACCTTCCCTCCATCGTGATCACTGAACTGTTAAGTTTTCCGTAAGTCACAGGGTCAGAAATGCAGCAGGTACATAATAGACTCATAGTGAACATTAACCATTACAGCAACTAATTGATGCGTCAATCAGAACAGAATTCAAAAGCGCTCTAGTAACAAGGGTCACAAATATAAAAGTACCTAGAAGAGATAGACTGAACTGAGCTGGGTCTTCAGAAATGTAATGCCCTTAAAGATGAAATACTGACATTTCAAAACACAAAGTATACAGAACAAAAATAAGAACCATTATACTCAAAACTTAAAAATATAACAATAAAAAGAATGTTTTGACAATAAAAAAGTTTTCTGTAACAGTCCTACACTTTTTCCAGCAGTACTCTTAAAAGGCAAAGGAGACTGCTTTCAAAAAGATTGCAGACACAGCCTCAAATGTTTCCAACCCTCCCTCAGGTCAATATTTCTACAAAATACAGTATTTTATCTTTTAAAAAAACTGATGAAAATTTTACTTGTCTTTATAATGGTCCTATTTATTTTACTAGAAAACACCTACAAATAAGTATCAACCATCTATTTTTAGGTAAAATTGACATTTCAGGAATATGTATATGGATTCATTTAATACCAAAATATCAGCACATGCCAAGAAACAAATATATTTCAGTTTTAAAAGCATAAAGAAAGCCTGGCAGGGTGGCTCGTACCTATACTCCTATCACTTGGAAGGCTGAGGCCGGAAGATTGTGAGTTCAACACCAACCTGGGCTACAAATGGTGAGCTCCAGGATTACCTGGGCTACATAGTGAGACTGTATTAACAGTTTTTTAAAAGAACCCATACATATCTGAGAATTTGACACAGGGAAGAAACAGCATAATAACCAATGTGTGAAGCAATACACTTGTTAAATGCTTGAGACACCATTGCCTTTCTAGATGAGGGAAATCACTAACTTTCTCAATACAAAAGATAAATTCCATATGAACCAAAAAAAAAGCAGTTTAAATTTAAATAAAATTATTGGAAGACATAATTATGACATTGGGGCAGGAAATTCCTAAAGGTAACTTCAAAACTTTAAATCATGTTTAAAAAAAAAAAAAGACTAATAAATCTCATTTTCTTCAAATTTAACTTCTGTGTGAAACTATGCGATACTACTGAAAGCCCTGACACAAAAGGAAGGCAATTTTCCACAGTACGTAAATTATTCAGATTTTATATGGGTTCTACAAATCAATCATAAAATGCTGTAGAAAATGCTTAGACAAACCATCCAAAAATACTTGTCTCTTGGAGAAGGATCCCTTGAACGAGAAAAGCTTATTAAGGAGTCTTTCTCTTTTCCACAGGAAACCTTTCCAAGAGGCAGCAACTTGCAGCCTCAATGCTGCAGTCATTTCCTGGCCATTACTGGCATCGTCCACTCTAAAGTCCCCTCATCCTCTGCCAACAGCTGCTGGCATGGCAACTTGCTGTTATGTTTACCCAAACCCTTATCTCTAAAAGCCCTAAATGCCTGGTTCTATACCTTTGGAGGCTGCAGCTGCTATCCTTGTACATTTAGTGCAATAATAGGTTTGGGAACACCAAAAGACATTCCAGTGGCTCCCCTGGGTGCCAGACAAACTCTTCCCTGAACCTCTCATGATAATGAAGAGAGTCAACTACCCTTGTTTGGATGGCAACTCCTTTGCTTCCCCCATAAGCAAGTTGCTTCAAATGACTAAACAACAGTGACATCTTTTTTTTTAAATTTTTTTATTGGGTATTATAATTACATTTCAGATTTTATCTCCTTACCCCACTTCCTCCCACCACCCAGAAACCTCCTATCCCATCCCCCCTCCTCATGCTTCTATGAGGTTGTTCCCCCATCTACCCCCACTCCCACTACTCCCTCCCCACCCTCATATTCCCCCCACACACACACTCTGTGTTCATTTTTCATGGGACCAAGAATCTCCTCTCCCATCTATGCCCAACAAGGCCATCGGAGTCATGGGTCCCTCCCTATGTGCTCCCAGGCTGGTGATTTAGACCCTGAGGAGCTCTGGTTGGTTGGTATTGTTGCTTTCCTCATGGGGTCACAGACCCTTTCTGCTCCTTCAGTCTTCTCTCTAACTTCTCTATTGGGAAACCCTTGATCATATCAGTGGTTAGCTGTGAGCATCGTCCTCTGAATGTGTCAGTCTCAGGCAGACCTCTAAGGAGACAGCTATATCAGGTTCTAATCAACACGCACTTCCAGCCATCCACATCAGTGTCTAGCTTAGGTGACTGTACATGGGATGGATACCCAGGTGGAATGGTCTCTAGATGGCCCCTCCTTCAGTTTCTGTCCCATGTTTTGTTTCCATATTTGCTCCCTTGAGTATTTTTGTTACTGGTTCTAAGTAGGACTGAGGCATCCCCACTTGGTCTTCCTTCTTCATGAGCTTCATGGTCCGTGAGTTGAGTCTTCGCTATTCCAAGCTTTTGGGCTAACATCCGCTTATCAGTGAGTAAATACCATGCGTGTTCTTTTGTGATTGGGTTACCTCACTCAGGATGATAATTTCTAGTTCATCCATTTCCTAAAAATTTCTCGAATTCATTATTTTTAATAGCTGAGATTACAGGTGTACGTCACCATGCCTGGTTTGTAGCTCATCTTTATGAGACTAAAACTGTAACTTCTGCATCAATCAAAGGATTGGAGATAAAGCAGAACTGAGTTGAACCAACAGATTTATGAACTGAGGTTCACTGTAAGTTAAGACTCTTGGCAAGAAACAGTATATGACTCAAGATCCCACACTGGTGGATCAGACACTGTAAATCCTCAGAAAGTAGGAGTGGCAGCAGACAATCAAATCTATACCCAACATAGGTGTAAACTCAGTAAATAAATGTGCTGCACTTGGCAGAGCAAAGGAAGGCAGAGTTTTATGTTTTCTTACCTACTGAGGCCAACAGGAGACTTCTACAAATTACCATGCATGTCAACCCTAACTACACATCTAGGAAGCAATGAAGTGACCACCAGGTGAGAACAGAGACCTACTATGAGCTAGACTTGAGCCAGGACTCTATTATACTTATCTGACTCTTCTAGAGTTTCTTGTCCTAAAAAGGAAGAAAGAGTAGAAGCTTGAACCCAGAAATTTTAATGTCAATTCATATTCTATCCACAATTACTTATAGGTTTGTACCCCAAATTCACTAAGCATATGTGGGCATAATAAGACTGAACAGTAACTATCAAAACCAGCACACTATTGGCCGGTTAGGCCCATGCTATGGTTTAAATTTTGAAGATCATCCAAAGGTCTGTTTGTCCTCAGAGCACAGTGCTGCTAAAAAGGCATGGAGATGGAGCCTAATAAAGGATTTTAGAGAGAGGACTCCATCCTCATGCCTGCATGGCAAGCACTTTACCCAGTGAGCCATCTCCCAATTAACTCTCTATGCTTCTTGGCTACCATGAATAAAAAGATCTCTTCCACTTGCATACTCCAGCCATGATGTACAGCATGGTGGCACACCTTTAATCTCAGCACTCAGGAAGCACAGGCAGGTGGATTTCTCTGGGTTCTAGGCCATCCTGGTCTATATAGCAAGTTCAGGGTAGCCAACAATACATAGTGACAACAATACATAGTCTCAAGAGCCAGGCAGTGGTGGCACCCACCTTTAATCCCAGGAGGCAAAGGCAGGCAGATCTCTAAGTTCAAGGCCAGCCTGGTCTACAGAGTGAGTTCTAGGACAACCAGAGTTACATAGGGAAACCCTGTCTCGAAAAACCAAATAAAATAAAAACCCCATATCAAAGGTGATATAGGTGGGGGTGATGGGACACACTTGTAATTCCAGTACTCAGGAGGAAACAGGAAACCAAAATTCAGGGCCAGCCTCAGCTATATGGCAAATTCAAGGCCAACCTTGAATCCTGTCTCAAATAAATAAATGAATAAAAATAGCATTTGAAAATGTAAAAGGTCTTAAAGTATGCAGAAGCACATAACACCAAATCAACTGCCTCTATCAGGGTTCATGTGCATCCTTCAAAATAAAAGAAGTAGGAAACCATCTCCAGGTGATGTGCCTACATTCCCAAACAAAATGTACGTAAGCCAATGGGATTATAGAGAGACACACACATACCTAGAGAGCTAATTTCCTAAAGCTATATCCTCGACTACTAACTTTGGGGGATGGAGAATACTGTGTTAGCAATCAAATTCAGGGCCTCACACATGCTAGGCAAGTATTCAACCCCTGAGCCATACCCACAGCCCCAGTTTCTTAACACTACACAGCTCCTAAACTGTTTCAAATGTGGTATGCTTGCCTTCTATCACAATCACTCTAATATCTGCTGATATGATATCTAATATGCTATACATATGTAACGAAGATCAAGATCTCTCTTCCTCTCCCTCAGCCTCTCTCCCCCTTCTCTTTCTGACCTTGCATATGGAACACTCCCACTCTCCACCCTCAGATACAGCTGTGTGTATCTACCTTATGATGGCCCCTTCCCCACAGTTACCATCATCCTTTCTGGCAACTCAAACATCCTCCTAAATGACCCAGCCACACCCTACTACTCCTTTCCTTGCCTTCCCTGATGTCAAGCATTCTTGCCCATTCCCCTCACCTACAGCTTCACCACCTGTGTGTACACCTGCAACCCTCACTCTCCACATCAGTAGCCGCCTCCCCTGAGATTTCTGATTCTAAGATTCCACTTTCTGAAAATGTCTTCCTCTTTCTCAGATGAGTTGTGCTAAGTATGACCTGTGATTTCCCAAGAACCTCCCCTACAATGACTGTACCGCATTCCCCTCCTGGTCCTAAGTTCATGCTTACACAAACTTAGCTGCACATCTAGCACCATATCCAGTCTTCGCTCCTGCCTCCACTGCTCTCCGACCTGTCCCATGAGCACTGGAAGCTGTGCAGTCTAGCCACCTTCTTCTATAATCTCAAGATTGAACTCATACTCAACACTACCAGACATTCCTTCTATACTTTCTAAATATATTTTTCCCTATTCTCTGAGAAAAATATTGTATGTTTTCTTTTCTCTCCTCATACATAAACTTTCTGATGTAATGTCACTAGGAGCTGGTGACCTGTCTCCATAATATATTAATATGAAATGTAATCAGACAAAATTCACTTTATTTCAGACTACTAACTGCAACAATCTACCTGTCTCTATGCCTATAACAATAGCACTACGTCACCACAAAATGAAAAAGCCATCCCCACTGTAACTAGCCAGTCCCTTCTCATCAGTACTTTAGTTTTGCAATTGTCCCTTCCCTGCATTATGAGCTCCTTCCTCACTGAGTTGAGTTGTTCTTAATTGATATAAGTATGCCCTAATATTAAAAAAAAAAAAAAAAAAAAACATAAAACCTTGGTTGTAGAGGGCTGGAGAGATGGCTCAGTGGTTAAGAGCACTGACTGCTCTTCCAGAAGTCCTGAGTTCAATTCCCAGCAACCACATGGTGGCTCACAACCATCTGTAATGGGATCTGATGCCCCCTTCTAGTGTGTCTGAAGACAGCTACAGTGTACTCACATTCAATAAATAATGAATAAACAAACAAACCTTGGTTCTATAATTTTTTTCCAGCTACCACTCAATCGCTCTCTCTCATGCACAATGCACTTTGCTCTCATGAAGAGCTAAATTACTGAAGGAAAAGTTATCTATCCAGTGTCTTCATTGCCTTCCTTCCCTCCCATTAGTTAGCCCTTGAACTTATCTAATTAATTCTGCTTTCCTGACTTTCCAATGAAACACTTTGTGTGTGTGGTGTGGTGTGGGTGTAGGGGAGTGTGCAGTATATGTGTGTATATCTGTGGTATGGTATGGTGGGGGGAATGTCGGGGTGTGGGGGGTAGGGGATGAGGCAGGGTGTGTATACGTGTGGTGTTGGGGAATAGGGGCTGTATTTGTGGTGTGATGGTGGGTGTATGTGTGTATATTTGGGGTAGAGTGTCTATGTGTGTAGACTAGCAAACTGTCAGGTGTTTCCCTCCATTTCTCTCCCCCTTAGTCTCCAGATAGGATTCTCATCAACTCATTGGCTAAGCTGACTGGGCATGGCTTCCTAGGGACCCTCCTGTCCGCTCTAGCACTGGGATCGCAAACGTACTATCGTGCTGATGTGGTGTGGGTGTACGGATCCAACTCAGGTCCTCACGCTTGAGCCAGCTCCTCCACCAAATATCTCTGAAGAATTTACCAATATTATCAATTTTTACCAAAGCCAATGATTAATTGACAGCGAAGAACTATATTTACAGCAATCTATCAACAAGATTAATGTAACTGATCACCTCCTGCAGGTGGGAACAGATTGTGACCTCAGACTGAAATCCAGTTTCCCTCACACCTAGCTGCATTTTTTTCAACATCTTTTGCTGACTTCTCTATAAACAACCTGGAAGTCTGTGTCCCAAAGTCATGTGGGGAATGTGGAGGTCAACATTATGAAGGAGAACGTGGGATGAAGAGTGAGGTGCCACAGGCTCCTGTGACTCCTCAGAGAGTCCTGATCTGCTGCTGTACATGGTATTAGATCCAAGATGGCTCCCGGCACACCTGTGAGACAGCAAAAAGGAACTGAGGCCAGGGCGATGGCTGCTTCCCAGTCTTCACACAAGTTTGAACAGGTGACAATGCTCCCTGCTTCCACCCTGCTACTTCTGAGTAACCTCATCAGGCAGGGCTTTCATTGAGGGGTGAGACACCACTGGCTGAGGATTTAGGGCTTTCAGATTGGCTCAAACACTGTATATGCCTGCACTCCGCAAAAAGCTCAGATCTGCACCCTGATGCTGGTCTCCAGAATCTGATTCCTGGGATTTGTCACATGACTCTGTCACCTCTCACTCTGATCCTCAGTCCTGTCCCCACGTTACACCTTTTGCATACTTCCCCCTTCCTAAAAGACCACATTCTATGTAAAAAATTTTAAATGTGACTGAGTTAAATCTGTGAAACTAGATTTCAGCCTCAGGACTCAGAGATATTCTAAATGCCAGAAGCTAGCGCAAATATAGCCAGCAAATATAGCCATTTTTCTAAAAAATTATTTTAAGAATAACAAAAACAGAACAGCATTCTTGGCTATTCCATCCTCCTCTGTTTTATGCCTAGTATTTCCAGCTCAGTAAACACCACTGCTATCTACCCAGATGCTTCATCAAAAACATTGGAAGCTTCTTCCTTGGATTCTTTTTCCTGCTCTCCTACATTCACACTAATAAACTCAGTCTGGCCATCTCTGCCGCTATGCCCCTGTCACTTACTGCCTGAGAGGCATGAAGTGTTCTGACTGCTTCCTTACTTCCACACTACTACCCTTCAGACCTTGCCCACTCCCCAGCCCTAATTCTTAAATTAACTTATTTATTATTTGTTTTGTATGAGTGTTTTGTTTGCATGTATGTCTATACACCAAATGTATGCCTGGTACACCCAGAGTCCAGAAGAGTTAGTGAGATCCCCTGGGACTAGAGTTAAAGACAGCCACCACATAGGTACTAGGAATTGAGCCCAGGGCCTCTAGAAGACCAGCAAGTTAAGTTCTCTTAAGCACTGAGCTCTCTCTCCAGCTCTGCTACCATGTGTAACAGCTGCTCTAAAATGAAAACTGGCTCATCTGTGCACTTGTTCATGACTCAATCCTGTGCTGTGCTAAACAGCATAAATTCTAGATGTCTTCCGCATACCCTTGAAGGTCATAAAAGATGAATCCTATATCTGACCACATATTCACCTCTATCCAACTCCATCTTCTTACTTCCTTAAACATAGCACCAACCTCCTGTCCTCTCTTCTCTGCTAGAAATTCCTTCTCCCAAATCCTCCTGCAGCTGCCTCCTCTCATCACGCAGCTCTCAAACAAAACTTTCACTTTTGCACAAAGTAGAAAAAGTACTCCGATTTAAAGCTAACTCTAAAGCTAACTCCTCCACTTTTGCTGTAAGACAGACAAAATACTTATCATATTGATGTATCCAATAATATCTATACTTTAGAAAAGCCGTTTCACTAGTCACTCTGAGGTTGGTGAACTAATTCATGAGTGATTAGCATAATCCAAGTAGATCCAAGAAGAACGTGGTCACGATAAAACTAGACTAGGGAGTGTCCAGATTCTAGCCTCTAAGAGCATTAGAGAAGGAAAAACAAAAATTATTAAGGAACATAAAAAGGTGAAAATTGGGGAAATAAATTTTAAAACCACAGCACAATAGTATTTCATATCTTAAAATTTCCAGAAAGTCAAAAATTCTGAGCTCGTGTGGTAGTATATACCTGTAATCCTTCGTTAAGGATGTAAAGGCAAGAGAGTTGTGAATAAAGGGCTACCCTGAACTCACAGCAAATTTTGGCTGGTCTGGTCTACTTAGCTAGAATATATCTAGAAAGAAAGAGAGAAAGAGAGAAAGAGAGAGAGAAAGAGAGAAAGAAAGAAAGAGAGAGAGAGAGAAAGAAAGAGAAAGAAGAGACAGAGAGAGACAGAGAATGGAGGGAGGGAGGAAAAGAGGGAGGGAAGGGAAAACAAACAAACAAGCAAACAAACAAACAAACAAAGGTCTGAGTTTGGGCCATAACTTAGCAGTAAAATTTATCTAACATTTTTGAAGCCCTGGGTTCAATCCCACCTAAAAATGTAATAGGAGCAAATATTGGCAAAGACATAGAAAAACTGAATTACAGAAAAGTGGAAACTATACAACCTCAATGGGAAATGATTTCGTACTTCTTCCTGTTACCAAATATTCATGTGACTTATAATCTAACAATTCTATTCATACATATCTCTTAGAACAACAACCTTAGTGCTATAAAATAAAAAAAAAAAATTAGAAGGGATCACGAGCTCCCACCCCTATCTGAGTAGCTAGCTAGTGACAGTTGATGACTGCTGGAGGAACTGTCAGTCTTCATTAGGCCTGTGGCTCCTGGTAGAGCAACTATGCTAGACAGTCCACACACAAAATGGACTTAGTAAGCTTATTAAAAAAAAAAAAAAAAGACATCAAATTGAGACATGGACATGTTGGTGGCAGACAGATTTCTGTGAGTTCGAGACCAGCCTGGCCTACAAAAAGAGTTCCAGGTCTACACAATGAAACTCTATCTTGAAAAAAATTAAGGGCTGGAGAGATGGCTCATTGGTTAAGAGCACTGACCAATCTTCCAGAGGTCCTAAGTTCAATTCCCAGCAACCACATGGTGGCTCACAACTGTCTGTAATGGGATCGGATGCCCTCTTCTGGTGTGTCTGAAGACAGCTACAGTGTACTCATATACATAAAATAAATCATATATATATGTATATATAAATGTATGTATGTGTGTGTATGTATGTGTGTGTATGTATGTGTGTGTATGTATATATGTGTGTGTATGTATGTATGTGTGTATGTATATATATGTATATGTATGTGTGTGTGTGTGTGTGTGTGTGTGTGTGTGTGTATATATATATATATACATATATATGTGTGTGTGTATGTGTGTGTGTGTGTATATATATATATATATCTCCAAAGTAGAGATGGTGCTCCCAGGTGAGGGCACTGAAGTTTTTAAAAAACTGTAAATAAGTAAACAAATAAACAAACAAACAAATGTTGTCAAGGTTTGGGGAAAGAAAAGAGAGAACAGGTGTTTAGGTGGAAAAAATTTTCAGTTTGGAACTGAAAAGCTGGCTCTGTATTTAAGAGGACTGGTTGCTCTTTTAGAGGACCAGAGTTGGATTTCCAGCACCCACATAGCAGTTCAACAATCTGAAACTCCAGTTCTAAGGAACCCCAGAACCACTTCTGGCCTCCGTGGGCACCGAGTATACACATGGTACACATACATATATGCAAACAGGCAAACACATATACACATACAGCTTTTTTTAAAAAATCTTATGAAAGAATTTCCATTTTAACACCAGGTCTTTAGACCTTTAGGCGCAGGCTCTACCACTGAGCTATCATCGCCCCAGACTGTCAGTCTGGCAAGATGAAACGTTCTAGAGCTCTGCATAGTAGTGAGAACATACACGCTACTAAACTGTACACTTAACAGTGGTTATGAAATTGAATGTTATCTGTTTTAACCACAATAAAAAGTACACACATATACAATACAATACATAAAGGCTAAATAACACACTACTTAAAGATCCAGCGATGTGTGGCATAATGAAAAAGAAGTAAAATTTAAGGGGTAATCACCCTCCTCAGAAAGAGAAGAAAACAGGACAGGCAGGCTGCATGCTTCAAAGTGATCGTTAATATTCAACTTCCACATCTGGGTAGTAAGTATACAAGTACTGGAATTATTATTCACTAAAATTGTGTGCATTATATAGATATTCTTATATGCAAAGAAAATACATTAAAATATAAACTCAACATTATAAGCATGAGAACTAAGTTAATGCTTTGGAAAAATACCCAGCCTTGCCATTGGTCTATTTAGAAAAGAAAAGCAGAAGTAATGACAGCTTAGTGATTTAATTACTTAATTTTAGCACAGTGATTTAAGAGCAGACCTTCCTTATCAGTCAGACCTAGCTCAGTGGTTCTCAAGCTACAACCTTTTAAAAAAGTTCCTCATATTGAGATGACCCCAACCATAAAATTATGTGTGTTGCTAATTCATAACTATAATTCTGTTACTGCTATGAATCGTAATGTAAATATTTTTGGAAATAGGGGTTTGTCAAAGGGTTGTGACTACAGGTTGAGAACCATTGCTAGTTCCATTCCATCAGGCAAGTTACCAAAGGTCTCAAAGTTTCAACTCCTTCATCTGGAAGAGATGTATAAGTACTCATGAATCGAAGCTATTAGAAAAAATAAACGAGGGTTAAAAGAGGAGGTTCCGTCGTTAAGAGCATTTACAGCCCTTCCAGAATACCCAAGTTCAGTCCACAGCAGCCCCAACTTCCTACAATTCCAGCTCCAAAGGATCCAATGCCCTCCTCTCACATACTCAGGCTCCCGCACACATGCAAAATACAAAGACACACACACACATAATATATGTGGATAAGAATAAAGATAAGCCAAGCACGGTGATTTACACTTTTAATCTCAGCACTCTAGAGGAAGAGAAACAGATGAGCCTCTGTGAGTTAAGGCCCATCTGGTTTATATCCATAGTGTGTTCTAGGCCAGCCAGAGCTAAATAGAGAAATTCTGTCTCAGGTAACAATAATAATAAACAACTTAGAAACTCAAACAGGAACCTCAGAGGCAAGCCTCATCAACAGAATATAAGAGATGAAAAAGAGAACCTCAGGCAATAATAACACAATAGAAGACATGGATACTTATGTCAAAGAACATGTAAAATCTAAAAATCTCCTAGCACAAAAATCCATGAAATCTGGGACACCGTGAAAAGACCAAATATAAGAAACATAGGTGAAGTGGAAATTTCTGGTTTCACTGGAGACTCAGTTGTGTCATTTGATTTTTTCGGGAAACTGTCTTCTTCTTCTTCTTTTTTTTTAAAGCATTTATTTATTTTATGTATATGAGCACACTGTAGCTGTCTTCAGACATATCAGAAGAGGGCTTCAGATCCCGTTACAAATGGTTGTGAGCCACCATGTGGTTGCTGGGAATTGAACTCAGGACCTCTGAAAGAGCAGTCAGTGCTCTTAACCACTGAGCCATCTCTCCAGCCCGGACACTGTCTTCTTATGAGAGGATGTTTGTGAGGCAGACACATTACAGGGTGTTTTTCTGAGAACTGACACATGGTATTTTTCTGGAAGTTGCCTGGGGAAAGGGTATGTGATGTTTTGCTGGAGTGGATGCTTGAGAGGACATAGGATGTTTGGAAAGAGTATAAGTATAAGCCAACACACAGTGGACAATTGCAATTCCTTAGGGGTAATCACTGGGCTTTGCTGAAGCTGGTCTTCCCTGAGGATACTACTGCATTGGTTCGCCTTGCTTTCTTCGCTGATCTTCGCATGTTGTGATGCTATAGAGAAATGCACCAAAGAACTGGTGGTATTCCTGCTGCTTCCTGTTGCTTCCATGGACTCATTCCTATCAGTGGATCCTGGCGATTTCTTCTGGATGAGCCACTGCTACTGATTCACGTTTGGAGTTTGTCAAGAGGACTGGACTGCCACTGATGACTCCAGTTTGGTGTTTTGCTAGTGGACTGTACTACGAACACCAAAAATTGGAATCACCCTAAAGAACTATTTATAAACAGGTCCACAACATCTGTTTCCTATAACTTTTCTTTTCCCCACCTCTGGTGAGTGGTGAGTTAGAAGGAAGGTTGAAGCATTAAAGAACCATAATTAAAGTAAGTTTTGAAAAATCTAAGACTACAAATAGGAGTAGAGGAAGGAGAAGAAACACATATATTCCCAGCCAGTGGACCTAAGGAACAAAGCTGGGATAGCCATTTTATATGATAACAAAATAGACATCAAGTCAAAACTAATCAGAAAAGATAGGGAAAAATATTACATACTCATGAAAGAAAAAATCCACCCAGAGGACACATGAATTTTAACATTTTAACATTTATGCGCAAAACACAGGATAGTAAAGTGCATAAAAAGTAACACTACTACAGCTCAGATCACGTTTTGACCCTCATACACTGATAGTGGGAGACTTTAATACTCTTCATTCATCAGCAGACAAAAGTCATCCAGACAAAAACTAAACAGGGAAATGCTGGAGCTAACTGGTGTCATAAACCAAATGGACCTAACAGATACTTACAGAGCATTTTACCCAAAACAAAAAAGGTGGACATTTTTCTTAGCACATCATGGAGCTTTCTCCAAAACTGACCATATATTCTGACACAAAGCAAGTCTCAACAGACACAAGAAAATCGGAATAGCACCCTGCATCCTAACAGGCCACCACAGGTTAAAGCAACAACAGAAAGCTTACAAACTCATGAAAAGTGAACAACTAACTCCCTACTAAATAACCTCTGTCAAGACAGAAATTATGAAAGAAAAGATTTTCTAAAATTCAATGAAAATCACTATACAACATACCCAAACATATTGGACACAATGAAGGTATTTCTAGGACATAAGTTCATAGCACTAAGGTTCATAGCACTAAGTGCCTACATAAGAAAAAAAAATATTTGAGAGAACTCTTAGTAACAATTTAACAGCTCACCTGAAAACTCTACAAAAAGAAATCACTCACACCCAAAAGGAGTGGATGGTAGGGAATACTCACTCAAGGCTGAAGTCAGCAAAAGAGAAACAAAAGACAACGCAAAGAATCAATAAAACAAAAAGTTGATTCTTTGAAAAACATAAATTAAGGTGAAAAACCCTTATCCAAATTAACTAAAAGGTGGAAAGAGTACCCAAGTTAACAAAATCAGAAATGAAAAGGGGGACATAACAAGACACCAAGAAATTTCAGAGAAACATAGGACATACTTTAAAACCTATATTCTACCAAACTAGAAAATATAAAAGAAATAAATAATTTTCTCAATACACATTACTAAGAAGTTATTAAAAGTCTCCCAACCTAGCATGGCAGTGGTTGCACACGCCTTTAATCCCAGCACTGGGGAGGCAGAGGCAGGCAGATTTCTGAGTTCGAGGTCAGCCTGGTCTACAGAGTGAATTGCAGGACAGCCAGGGCTGTATAGAGAAACCCTGTCTCGAAAAACAAAACAAACAAAACAAAACAAAAACAAAGTCTCCCAACTAAAAAAAGCCCAAGGCCAGACGTTTTCAGCACAAAATTCTAACAGACTTTTAATGAAGAGTTAATGGTTACACTTCTTAAATTATTCCGCAAAACAGAAACAGAAGGAACTCAATTCAATTTTAAGAGGCCACAGTTACCCTGATACCCAAATCACACAAAGACCCAACCAAGAAAGGCTTTTAAAGACCAACTTCCTTTATGAACATAGATAGCAAAATTACTGATAAAATATGTGCAAGTCAAACTCAATACATCAAAAAGATCATCCAGCAAGATCCAGTAGCTTCATCCCAAAGATACAGGGACAGTTCAACATGCATGAATAGATAAATGTAATCCATAATATAAACCGACTGAAAAGGGAAAACCACATAATCATCTCATTAGATGCAGAAAAGGCCTTTGACAAAATCCAGCAATCTCTTCAAGATTAGGGATTCAACGGACATACATCAACATAATAAAAGCAGTTTATAGCAAGTCCATAGGCAACATACTTTAAATGGAGAGAAACTCAAAGCAATTCCACTAAATCCAAGAACAAGATAAGATTGTCCACTCTTTCCATACTTCCTCACAGAGTCCTTAAAGCCTTGGCTAGAGCAACAGGACAACTGAAGGAGATCAAGGGGATACAAACTGTAAAGGAGGAAGTCAGAGTATATTTGCAGATGATAACAATAGTATATATAAGTGGCCCTAGAAATTCTACTGGGAAACTCCTACAGCTTATCATAAACCCTTTTAGTAAAGTAGCTGAACATAAAATTAACACACAAAAATCAATGCTCCTCCTCTATTCAAATGAGGAATGTACTGAGACAGAAATCAGGGAAACAGCACCTTTCACGACAGCCTCAAATAATATAAAATACCTTAGGGCAACTCTAATCAAGCAAATGAGAGACTTATATGACAAAAACATCAAGACACTGAAGAAAAAACTGGAGAAGACAACAGAAGATGGAAAAATCTCCCACACTCATAGATCAGTAGGATTAATGTAAAAATGACCATCCTACCAAAAGTAACCTACAGATTCAATACAATCCCCATTAAAATTCCAACACAATTCTTCTTGAAAAATCTTGAAAGGGTAATTTTCAGCTTTGTATGGAAACTCAAAAAATACAGACTAGCTACAACAACTCTGCACAATAAAAGAACTTCTGGAGGTATCACCATCTCCAATTCAAGTTGTACTACATAGCTATTGCAATAAAAATAGCGTAGTACTGGCACAAAAACAGACATGTTGATCAATGGAACTAAACTGAAGACCCAGACATAAATCCCCATACCTGTGGACATCTGATTTGTATAAGGAAGTCAGAAATATACACTGGAAAGAAAGACAGCATCTTTAACAATGCATACTGCTGCATGTAAAAAGAATTCTAATAGATCCATATTTATCACCCACTACAAAACTCAATCCAAATGAATCAAAGACCTCAACATAAAGCCAGGTACACTAAACCTGATAATAAGAAAGTAGAGGATAGACTTACATTCACTGGCACAGGAAAAGACTTTTAAACATAACACTATTAGTACTGGTACTAAATCAACAATTAGTAAGTGGGACCTCATAAAACTGAGAAACTTCTGCACAGCAAGGGACACTGCCATTTGAACAAAGTGGCAGCCCACAGAATGGGAAAAAGATTTTTACCCACAATACGTCTGATAGAGGCTAATATCCAAAATACATAAAGAACTTAAAAAACAAACAAACAAAAACCTACTTAACAAGAAAAAAACACAATTCAAAAAATAAGGTCTAAACAGACAATTCTCAATAGAGGAAACTCAAACGACTGAGAAACAAGAAATGTTTGACATCCTTAGCCATCAGGGAAACAAATCAAAACTACTCTGAGATCTCATCTTACACCTGTCAGATTGGCTAAGATCAATAAAACAAATGGCAGCTCATGCTGGTGGAGGTGTGGAACAAGGGGGACACGCTTCCATTGCTGGTGAAGTGGAACCTTATACAGCACTATGGAAGTCAGTGTGTGGGACCATCAGGAAGATGGAAATCGATCTCCACCAAGATTTAGTTATACATTCTTGGGTATATGCCCAAAAACTGTTTCCTCCTACCACATAAGACAATTTGCTCAACTATGTTCATAGCAACTTTATTTATAATAGCCAGAAACTAGAAACAACCTAAACAAACATCCCTCAACAAAAGTATGAGTAAAGAAAATATGTTATATTACACAATAGAGTATTACTCAGCCATTTAAAACAATGAAATAATAAAATTCTAGGGTAAATGGATGGAACTAGAAAAAAAAAATCAAACCCTGCCCCTGAAAGACCTATACCCAAATCTGGGTTGTTTGGAGATTCCCATGGGAATTCCTTGGGTCAATAATTCAATTAGCTGTAACCCAGTCCAGTCTTTGAAGCTTCCTTTGGAGCTCTGTCTCCCCCACTATTTGATGGTTTCATTTAGATCAGCTTCATATATGTATAAATTCTAAGAAGCTTCTACTGCATTAGGTCTCCATTACTGCTCCTCAACTGGCCCTAATTTTAGCTGTCTCCATATTCCCTCCTTCATCCATTCTTCCCTCCTTCATCCATTCTTTTGTCCCCCTCCCAACTTGGTTCTCCCATTCCAGCCCACCCATCTATCCATATTTATTCTGTTTCCATTTTCTAATGAATCTACCTGTCTCTCCTCCCCATCCCTTACCCTGAGCCTAACCTCCATGGTTCTAAGGACTGTAGTCTGGTTATGACTGACTTAAAGCTAGTACCCACATAAATACTTCTAGTTCTCTGTGCTGCAGCTGAAGGAGCAGCTCTGTTTCACCATCTTTTTTCCCTCATATCCTCTCACTTATATTATGGCTTCCTGTTTAGTGCTTTATAGCGTCCCTGAGAGTGCAAACAAGTGGCTCTCTGATTCTTGTGCCTCCTCTTGGGCTCTTTTCCTCATTCATCTTGTTCAACTGCTATGTGTTAGTTCTTGCTTCATCTTATTGTATTTTATTATGTTTTATTTTATTTCATTATTATCCCTTACAAGCCTGTTTGTTTTTTAATGAGAAACAGAAAGGGAGTGAATCCAAATGGGAGGGGAGGGGAGGAGGAACTGGAAAGAGTAGAGGGAGGGAAATTGCAATCAAGATACATTATATGAGAAAAGAATCTACTTCAATAAATGGGGGAAAGTGGCAGAATAATAATAATCAATACTACTAATAAAAATATAGCTTTTTTAAAAATACTAAGAGACAATGAACACAAGAGCCTTCAGCACTATACCTGTGACGCACTAAACATTTTTACAGAAATAGTAGTAGTTTTATAAACCTTCCTAGAATGTTCTAATTCCCTTCTCACCATAACTCCATTTAAAAGATTTGTTACTTCAAAAAATTACCAAAATCCTGTGCAGGTATATCTTGAAAATTACTGCAATTGTCCTTTGTCTTTCAGTAGGTCACACCATTAATAAAGACAAGACAAAATGTTAACAAGTCAAGCAAAGCTTTTCAATCAACCAAAGAGGAGGCTGAGGTGATGCTTGCTGGGTAAAGCACCCAGGTGTGAGGACCTAAATTCAGGTCACCCTTCATAAATATCACTTGGGCATGGACGTGGCACTCTTGCAGCCCCAGTCTGGGAGGCAGAGACAGGACCCCTAGAGTAAGCCAGCTAGCTACAGTAGTTGAGTCAGCAAGCTCTGGGTTCAACTGAGACCTTGCCTCAATATATAAGGTACAGAGCAACTGAGAAAGACATTCAACATCAACCTCTAACATCCATGTACAATATGTAACAGCACAAACATCTGTGTCCCTACTCATGCAAACACACACACACACACACACACACACACACACACACACACACACACACGTGCAAGCGCGGTATTAAACGTTTGATTGTCCCTGCCTTCAAGATAACTAGGAAAACCTAAAGGGTCACACAGACAAAATTACTACTTGGTTTTATTACTTCCCCAAACATCCTCATTGTTTTAGAGATCCTAAATCTCTTAAAATTGAGTCCCATGATGGGCTGAATTCTCCCTACAAAGAATCTATAGGAATAAACTGTGAGGGAAACACTGGGCCAGACTGAGAACATATGCCAGACTACACTTTGTGGAGGAATGATTTGCAGCTTCCAGAAACTCATAAAACCAAAGTTACAAATCCACAATGCACGGGGTGACTTGTAAATATCACCATGACATGATCTTTCACTCACCTTCCAGAATGAAGTGCAGGTTATATTGCATTTCCAGTCTAAAGGAGCACTGTTAGCACCTCCAGAGGCATATGGAAACCATTGTCCTGATCTGTTACTGTAGTTTAAACGTTCATGTCAAAGAAACAATGCTCTGAACACAAGCTTACACATGAAAACCAAAACTCGGGAACCTGACTTACTTAGAAACAGCGTGTACTACTGAACATATTTCCTTCATAGTATTTGAAAGCATCTCTTTCTTATTACTTTTTAACTTTTTCAAGGCGAGGGAAGTTCAAGTTCCTCATACCATTCCACAGACTGGCCCAAAACTCACTGTGTAGCCCAGGCTGGCCTTAAACTTTTTACCCAGCAATCTTCCTGTCTCAGCCTCAGGAGTACTGAGACTCCAAGCACTCGCCACACTGCCCACTTTTCTCGTTTGGTTTTGGTTGTTCATCTTGGTAGTGCTGAGCTTGAATCTAGGCCCTTGTACTTGTTAGGATTCTCTACCAACTGAGCTTATCCTAGCCCTCCTATTTCTCAGAGAATATTTACTCTCTCATTTTGTTTCAAGTTTTCAATTATATATAAACTTCTAACAAATATCTACCCAACTCACTGTTTTTAATAATGAGATTAAACTATATTAATAAAACTCCCATGTAATAAATCTAAAGTCATATAATGAATAGCATTAAATATTCATTAGCCTACTGGTTGTCTATATATGAGCATTTTTCAAAAAGATTCTGGGAAACAAGATACTAAACATGAGGGGAAGAGGAAGTAGTGGATTATTCAGGCAATGTGCTCCTCCTATTACATTGATTAATTGTCTACAGTGAGGTTTACTAGCCAATCAGGGAGTACTGGGTTCAGTGACATTTTGTCTCCAAACAATGATTGAGGAAGATATCCTATATCAACCTCTGGTCTCCATAGTCTGTGCACTCATTTGCATACATACACATGCACTACATATACACAGTTAAGAAAAAAGATAAATAAAAGGAATAATTTAAAATAAGGGCCAAACAAGATGGATCAGCAGCTAATGGGTGATCACTGCAAAACAATGACCTAAATTCAATCCTGAAATCCACATGATAGAAGGAAAAACCCAATTCTTACAAATTGTCCTCTGACTTCCACAAATATGCCATGGGACATGTGCATTTGCCCATACACAAACACACAACAAAGGTTTAAAAAAGAGTTAGACAATAAAAATGAAACTGGAACATGAAATCCATTTTTAAAAACTATTTTTAAGATATAGCTTTACTTTTATATGTTAGGAATATATACAGATAGATATAGAGAGAGAGAGATAGATAGATAGATAGATAGATAGATAGATAGATAGATTCCAAAATGTAGAGACAGATTATAAGGATTATATACTTAGTGAAGGTTATCTCCAATCTCTGCTTATATCATATTAAAAATTAAATGTTTAAAACTAAACAGCACGCAACATCTCAGATCAGCAAGAAGTCTGGCATTTTTATGTTCAAAAGAATCATAAATAGCAGCCAAGAGCAATAAAATTCTGATTGTATCTGTTTTTCAATGATCAGTTTTAGATAATCATGTAATTTTTTAATTGTTTAAACATTTTCTTGTGTTTAGCTTTCTCACCATTCTCTTCTCCAGCACCAGAGGTTATCAGCCTGTTTGGTTACATTCCCAAACACTGGTAAGTCTTTCTGAGCCAGCACTGTCGATCTTTAGCCACCCTTCGATCCCCTCTGACCTATATGACCAGATCTCTATCATTACTCTTTTCTTTCTCTAAGTGTAGTTCATGCCTCGTTATGCTTCTTTTTATACCCAGCTTGGCAATCACTTCACTGACCGCTGCTGCTAACTGATTTGCTTATTCATCTATCTAGATATCATCTGCCCTGTTCCAGAAAGATTTGTACTAAATCTTCACATGTTCATTCTTCATATAACCAACAAAATTCCAAATGTGATCAGAGAATAGTGATCATACCTGTAAATCCAGCATTTGGGAAGCAGAGGCAGGAAAACTGCCAAGAGTCTGAGGCAAGCCTGGGCTACATAAGACCTTGTCTTTAAAAAATAAAAACAAAAATAAACAAACAAACAACAACAAGAAAAAAACAAAAGCCAAATGTGATGAATCAAGTTATACTTCACCTCCTGAATGTGTCTCAAATCGTCCTTACTTTCGTCAAAGCTTTCCTCTAAGGCTTTGGTTAATGTCCTCCTCACAGTCAGTAACTCAACATAAAACAAGTGGCCAGGCAGGAGTCTGGGTTCCAAACGAAACAGCCCATTAACTTCTACCCTCTTCTGACAAACTTTCTCCATTTATTAACCTACCTGACAGCTAGTGGATGGAGTCAAAAGACAACCAGCTCTACTACCTGACCAGATAATAGCAGAGGCTTCCTTAGCAAAAAGACAACCAGCTCTACTACCTGACCAGCTAATAGCAGAGGCTTCCTTAGCAAAGGCTCAAATTACTGTAGACATAAATATAAAGTTGTAAACGAGGGAACACTCTCAAGACTAATGGATGCTCTAGGCAAAGACACTTACAACACTGTACAACTTAAGCGTTTGATTTTGTTCTTTATTTTTAACTTGAAGATTATTGCTGTAAATAATATTTATACATAAACTATTTTTAATATATTTATACGCTAGTTCCACATGCACACCATGACACTAACAACCATCAAGTTACATTAAAAGAGAGAATAAGTTGGGTCTTACTTATAAAACAGGTAAGTCTTAAAAGATAGTACTGCGTATAACCAGCAAAATAACCATCTTCCATGCCAAGCAACAAGTTGAGAATCATAACTCATACCACCTGCATTAGATGTAAACCCAGACAGTCAACAGTTGTCACTGGAAGATAAGCCATGTCACTGCATCTCTCAGAGCTTAAGTTTTCATGCAGCAAAGCAGCTTCTTAAGTAGCCATTTCTAAAGCACTTCTTTGTTTTGACAATAAGCAATTTGATCGGTTTTTTCCTATCACTGTGCCTCTGAAAGGTATGTTAAAATGTTATGCTCTACCGGATGGATTAATATGAACTATAAAACTATGCTTATACTAATACTGCTTCCTGGTCATTGTGTTTCTAAATTACAGATAATGACAGGTTTTAGAAAAATGACTGCTAGATTACAACTCACCATAAATTCTGAATTTTCACTACCTGACATTAATGAAAGCACAAGGTACAACCGACACATTAATAAGCTGGGAGTTTGCCAAGTAACAGTGAGGTTAGATGCATTAATTAAGGTCTCTATCATTACTAAGTCATAGCATTCCAACATACAAAACAGCTTAGAGACACAGAAATTTAGACCAATCACTTAGTGCCTTGGTACCTACTTTATTCACCTATAAAATAAGAGCTTAGAATAGATGCTCTCTGAGATCTCCTCCAACCCAAAAACCTTAATTCCTAAGAAATTAAAATATCTACTCACACTGGAAAATAAACTCATTCATCATTTTAAATGACACAGGTTGTAGTTACAGACATGTTGTAATGGCCATTCCATCCATAAATCAAATTAAAAATAAGTGATAACCAAGTAAGTGTGCTTGTTTGAATGTTGGGAAAAACATCAACAAGAACTGCACGGCCTAACTCCTTAGATATAAATGTCTTAACCTTAACAATTTCATTTAAATGGGAGAAGGGCGTAACCACTATGAATTTCTAAAATTCCAATAACAAAACTCCTAAAAGGAAAAAAAAAATCTGTAATCTGATCTATTAAAATACGTTACCAGCTATGTGATTTATGAGGTGCCTTTGGGCGGCATTACATCTTTACATAGTAATAATCCACCTCTACACAGCAGTTGAGAAATTCAATTGCAAAATGCACTGTAAGAAAAAATGTTGAGTTTTCTCTTCCTGGATCTTTTGGGTATCAACTCCCCTCATCCCCTGCTTACACTGGGGACTGAACTCAAGGCCTTGCCCATGCCGGGTATGTACTCTACCACCAGGCTACCTCCCAGCCCTCCGTGCTTTCTTCTGTAACTTTGTATGTATACAATCTTGTGCAGCTCAGCAAAACTTTCTGTCCAAGTGGTGGTCACAATTTAATTTTGGTGAGGCACAAAGAAGAGTCATTTAAAATACATTTTAAAAACATACCATAATATATAGAACCCTTTTACCATGCAGTCCCTGAAAACACTTTCAGTCATTGTCTTGCTAATTCACTTGAAGCTATCTAAAACCCATTAGATGCTATTGAAAAAAGCACTTTTTAAAGGTCATGAAGATGAGACTTGCTAAGATGTGTAACAAATTTGTGTGTGTGTGTCTTGTGTGTATGTGCATATCCGTGTGTGTGTGCATGCATGTGCGTGTATGTGTTTTACTGATGATTAAACCTCATATACACCAGGCAAGCATTCCACACTGAGCTATATATAGCCTCAATCCTTGTTTACTAACCTTTAAAAAATAATTACTCTAAATCTTTATTAATATCTTTGAGTGTGTGTGTGCACATGTGAATGCAGGCACATGTACACAGCATGGCATGGCACAGCATGGAAGCCTAAGAACAATCTCCTCAAGTCAGTTCTCTGCTTCACTATGAAGCTTCTGGGGATCAAACTCAGATTATCAGGTTTGGAGGCACGAATCCTTACCCCCTGAGCAATCCTGCCAGCCCTCAGATTTTACTTTCTGGTTTAAGACAGGATTTAACCAAGCTGCCCAGATTGGTATTAAACTTCCTCTGGTATCCAGGGCGAGCACTGAACTTGTCATTCTACTGCCTCAGCTTTCCAAGTAGCTAAGATGACAGTCCTACACCACCAGGCCCAGCTAATTACAAAATTTCTAAACAAACTTTGGTCTTCCAAACTTCAAGTTACTGGCTCAAATTGCAGCAATAATCTGTTTTGAAACATGAAAGTAGATGATTACTATAACAGGAAAAGAAAAAATACTCAAAGACAAATAAAATCAAGAAAATACAGGAAAGGGAGAAAATATAAATACATGACTTTTTAAAACACAATTTATGGGGTCAGACATGGTGGTTTCTTTAATCCCAGCACTCAGGAAGAAGCAGGTTTTCTGTGAGTCTACACAGAATTCCAGGCCAGCCTGGCCTATATGATGAGACCCTAATATGAGTTCAAAAACTAGATCATTTTATCTCAGTCAAGATATTATCTGATAGAAAAAAATTGTTGCACAAAAGTAGATTAAATAATATACATAAAACTATTTATAAAATGAGGATTAATAAAGGGAAACAGCCATGAAATTTTTACTAAAAGTGACATTCAATAACCAAAGAGTTCTGATTCCCAGGGCAAAGATCACTCTGTAATGATAAACACATTCCACATGAGTAGTGTTCATTAAAGTATATAAAAGGAAAATACAACTTTAGAAAGAAATTTACCCAGTCTGGCTCAGTGTTAGAGAGAGCACTTGCATAGTATGCACAAGGTTCAACTCCCAATGATAAAGAAGAAAAAAAATCATAAAATAAAGTTTGTTTCAACTATTTGATAATACCTAAATCCATGAAGTATAGAAATAAAATAAGCCATACTTACTATGACAGTTAGCAATCTGCTAATTGTTTTAAAATAAAGAATCTGAACCAGAGAGATGGTTCAGCGATTAAGAGCACTTGGTGGCAGCCGGGCAGTGGTGGCGCACACCTTTAATCCCAGCACTTGGGAGGCAGAGGTAGGCGGATTTCTGAGTTCCAGGCCAGCCTGGTCTACAGAGTGAGTTCCAAGACAGCCAGGACTACACAGAGAAACCCTGTCTCGAAAAACAAAACAAAACAAAACAACAACAACAAAAAAAAGCACTTGGTGGCAAGCTTAGTGACCTAAACTTAAGAATTACAGGTAGCACTCTGACCTTCACACACCAGCGGTGGCATGCGTGTGTTCACACACATATGCACACACACTAAATTCAGTCACTCATCCGATTAACAATTTATAAACCTAAAAAGGAGATACTCAAAAAGCAGGAGGTGCTGGTTCATCCTCAGTTATTAAGGTGAATGGTTTTTACTAAGGAATCTGTTCCGTGTGTGTGTGTGTGTGTGTGTGTGTGTGTGTGTGTGTGTGTGTGTG
>JANHMN010000022.1:2754710-2787787 GCA_030674055.1 Rhabdomys pumilio | reverse complement strand
TGTGTGTGTGTGTGTGTGTGTGTGTGTGTGTGTGTGTGTGTGTGTGTCTGTGTGTGTGTGTGTGTGTGTCTGTGTGTGTGCGCGCGCGCGCATGCGCGCGCGCGCCCAGCTATGTGAATGTTAGAGAAAACCCAAGGCCTTACACATACTAGGCAAGTACTGTTACACTGAGCTATATCTCCAGCACCCAAAAGTTCGTACTTTAAGTTTATTCTGAAATGTTTGGCTGAGATGGGTCCAACACTTGTATTTGGTATTCTGATTTAAACGTCAATCAACTGACTGGGAGCCCAGTGTACAATCTGAAAAAGACTATTCCTAGAATCTGGTGTGTGGAAAACTTTTGTAACAGGAAATCTTTCCCACTCCTAAAATACACTTAGCTTCATTGTCTAAATTAAGTAAGTAGATCATGAGGCACAATATGGCCCTGAAAAGTAACAACACATTATAACCATTTCCAAAGGAGTTATAGTTTATCCAGCAATAAAAATGTATAACAGAGCAAAAGAGTGGAAGGAAAGTCTTCTCACAACCACATGTGGAACCGTCTAGTTATTTTCCAACTGCAACTTCTTGGTATGAGAATGCCTAGTCTGCCATGATGAAAACCAATAATGCACCCGCCCGGTCCTGGTAAGACCACAGGAGGCTGAGTCACCAATGCGGAATCCATTATCCTCTGAGAAAGAACCTAGTCTGGTACAGGAGAGCACAATGTACTTTCTCCAGCCACAGGAGTCATTTTTCCTTCCCCTGCTGTCCAGCTGCCCAAAACTTAGATCCCACGGTCACTGAAATATGACACTTTCACAGAATAAGAGCTGGATCAGGTGCTTACCAGCAAAGCCTCTGTATAACTATGTCTAACGTCCCTTCGGTTTTACTACTCAGAAAATCACACAACTGTAAGTCAGAAGCGTTACCTGTGTGTGTGCTTCACATGGGACACGCTACTAAATACAAAGACTGAAAGTATTAGAGATCGCAGTCAGTTAAAAGTGACAGGACTTCAAGAAATCCTGTGCTGCCAGGGTGTCTCAGAGAAAACAGCACATGCGTGAGCTCCTGCAGGGAGTTGAACGAAGTGCTTTTTCACAGAGGGACTCAGGAAGAGCTACCCAAAGTCTGGTTTCCCACACTTCTACCGACAGGAAAAGCATCCGTCTTTTATAGAGGACACACAGTAGTTAACTCTGGATCTCAGGATTCAGAACTGAAGAACAGCAAAGGCAAATATGCACGTTGATTCCATTTGTGCAGACTTCAAGTTAATGTGGCCGTATCACGTCATTGATGCCTAAGTTTATCATACTCATTACAATATACACATTGAATCATATAAAAACTGCACACAATTTTAATCTTTCACGTTTCAGATTCTCTCACTATATCTGCCCAAATTCATTTCAGTTTTTGTTTTCTTTGTTTTTGTTTTAAAACAAGAGTCTGGCTACAAAGCTCAGGCTGGTCTCAAACTTATAATTCTCTCAAGTGTTAGAATTATAAACATGCACCACTGTGCATGGCTGTCCAATTTTTATTACTTAACTATCTAACTAGAAGATTTATTTCCTTCAAAGTAACATTATAGTCTCCAAAATAAGATTTAAATAAGTACGGATGATCCTTTGAGTAATAAACACATCTTCTTTTTTTAGGATGAATATAAACTTTAAGCTAAGGAAAGATGATTTTATCATTCAGTCACCAATTAAAAAAGTGTTTATGCATAAAGCAATGTTACTTAAAATTCTAATTTATTTAACTTGGGCCTGATTATACAGCCAAGGTTAAGGATATCTGCAGTAAGTCATTTCATGTGGTAGAGAATGGAATAGAAAAGTCTCCTTTTTGAGGCAACTGATCTTATACTTTCTCATCAAAGGATTAAGAATTTTCAAATTCCTAAAATGCAGAGTTGTGGAGCCCAGTCCTAGTGGATAGATACATCTATACAATGACTCCCAAACCTAAGGCCCAGAGAACACTGCAGAAGACGGGGCAGAAAGACTGTAAAACCAACTGCCCCTAGAGGCTTTGCGGGTGTGGCTGCTGTCAGTCACATGTGCATCAGTAGGAGGCAGAGAGGAGAGAGGCTGTGCCTGTGCTCAGTGTTCTGACCTGTGAACATCTGAATGATTAGTAGCCTAACAGTCCCTGAAAAAAGCAAGCCTGAGAAAACTATCAGTCGGGTATCAGGAGGCTAGACAGAAAGCAAACTTGAGACAACCACCAGGCCAGGGACAGGCCAGGACAAGCTCCCAGGGAAGAAGAAGCCAGACTAGAAGAACCCCACTTGGAACTAAGAGCCTGGGCAGGAGAGAGCCTGAGACAGATGACCCTGGCATGGGGCCACTACTGCAGGACTGGGTAAGGAATGAGCCTAAGACAACCACCACATTGGCACTATAGAGCCCAGACAAGGAGCTAGTCCAAGACAACCACCAGTCTAGCACAAAAGCAGCTTTGGAGGGGGAAGGGGACAAATCGTGTCTGAGATGACCCCTAACCAGTGCCATATGCGCAAGTGTGGCATAGCACTCCTGAGACCCCACTTCTGAGATAACCCTAGACAGAGACCCTGTGTGCCAATAAGAGGAACAAGTAAGTGGTAGAGAACTGGAGGAGAGAGAAACAGAAGTATGTGTGCACAATGAAGAGAGACAGAACTGGAGGGTCATAAGGAACAGTCTGATGTGACTAGACAGTGATGCACCCTGGGACCAAGGTGGGTCCTGGTCTGTGCTTGGGGGGATGGGAGAGTCTGAGTCTGAAGCCCTTCAGTAGCAGGGGTATGTTACCAGCCAGGCAGTGGTGGTGCACACCTTTAATCCCAGCACTTAGGAAGCAGAGGCAGGCCAGCCTGGTCTACAGAGTGAGTTCCAGGACAGCCAGGGCTACACAGAGAAACCCTGTCTCAAAACAAACAAACAAACAAACAAACAAAAAGGTCAGAGACATGTTGATATCTGAGGGCTGTGCAGAACTGAACTGGCCCTGCCTGTGACCTGGGTGGGAGAGCTGGTTCTGACGGAGTGAAAGCAGGAAAGGTGACCCTGCCCCTAGCCAGCTGGAGAGTGGGCCCTGAGGATATGAGTGTGGAAGAGTTGGCCCTGTGGTGTGGATGAGAGAGAGATAACCTCCTCCTCGCTTGCCCTCACCACCTGCAACAGGTAGGAGACCCGGCCCTGGGGTCGTGACAACAGGAGAGCTGGCCCTGCCCTCACAAGCTACATCACTCAGGAGAGAAGGTCCTGAACCTTGCCTGAGCAGCACAGTAGAGTGGCCCTGGGCATGAGGTGAGCCAGCCCGAGAGAATGAGCATAGGAGAGCTAGCCCTGCTTCTTGGCTGCTGGAGGTGGCACAGATGAAGGAGAGATACCCTCCTCCCCTCCCTCATCCCTCAGCATCTATGGCAGGAGCGAGAGCTGGCCTTGGGGGTCATGAGAGTGGAATAACTAGCAATGTCCCTCACGAGCTGCAACGCTCAGGAGAGCAGGTCCTGCACCTCACCTGGGCAGAGGGCAGAGCTGGCCAGGGTTGTGGGCTTGATACTGAGCCCACCACAGTGGTTCAGGTGAAGGAGAGCTGGTCAATCTGCCAGCTCTGAGGCCCAGCTCCGGGGCTTTGAATTGGCTCATCCCAACATCTACGACATCAATAAACTGCAGGAGAGCATGAAGAAGCCAGTCCTACAGATCCAAAACTACAGGATTGCCATGACACAAGGCAACTGCAGGATATCCCAGTGAGGCTCCAGCACTGACAGAATAGCGGAAGCCAGAGGATTTGTAACAGTGTCCCTGCAATAAACATCTGCAAGCGAAGAAGTGTGGACAAAAGGGTATACTGTGGGACACACTGTGACACAACTAAAGCTTTCATGAGATTTTTCCCCCTGAGGGGAGGTTGCAAGGGTGGAGGGTGGGTACAAGAGGAGGGGAGATGTGTGAGATCAGGGTGTATGATGCTAAAGTTACAAGGAACTAATAAAAAGGTTTAAATAAAAAAGAAGACTATAAGAACAAAAAGAGTCAGGGGGTTTGCTGTGAAATTGTGTCTCCTAGGTATGTAAAAAGTCTCACCAACATGACTTCTCAAACATGAGTTGAACAAGAATGACACCAATAAAAATGCCAAAGTCGACAGGAAAAGTCCAAGAAGACTCAAGCCTATACAAAGAGCCATAGGCAACTAAGGACACTGAGAGTGTGAGAAACAGTCTTCCCCAGAAAGAACACAACACTTAGTTATTCGGTATCATATTATTGGCCCTGAAAACATACATACAAGTAACATTACATAGATTGAGCAGATTATGTTAGGGATATATATATAGACATAAACATACGTACATACAACAACAATTAATGAAAAAATGTGGCCATGAATTTGAAAGAGAGCAAGCTCCCAGGTGTTTCTAGATTCCTTCAGTTTACAATAAACAGTAAGTATTAAAATATATAATTATAACATTAAAAACACTCTTTAAGATTCCTCAAGCTAGTCAACTAGAGTTGGCTGTGGTGGTGATAACCAGTGCTCATTAACTTCATGTTGCAAAACATATGGGTCCAATATGGACTTATGTTTTCAAGAAACAGCAGAAATTAACATTTTTATCTATCTCTGATTTTTACAAGGTAGCAACCATAGTTGTTTTTTTTTTTTTTATTTAAATCTTATGCAAAGTAACAGTCTAGGGGCAAACAAAATGAATCTCACTAGTTTCAATCTCTAGAGAAGGCTCTGGGAGCTAGGGGTGAGATAAGGTAAAACGCAGTAGGCAGCGCAAACCAGGAGACCTCCACAAAATAAACTAAGGAGTTTGAAGCTTATGGCCAGAGGTTTTTGTTTGGTTTGGTTTGCTTTTGGTTTTTTGTTTGTTTGTTTGTTTTTTGGTTTTTTTGAGACAGAGTTTCTCTGTGTAGTCCTGGCTGTCCTGGAACTCACTCTGTAGACCAGGCTGGGGTCGGGGTTAAAACAGCATTTCCCAAACATTCCTTTAGCTCAGGAGCTTCTGTCCACAGCAAATGTCACCAGAAACCTAACGCGCACACAGATAACGGAATGCTCTCTGGCTGAAGTGAGTGGTAAAGATCTGCTGCTCAGACAGCTTCTCAGAGAACCTCGAGGTTCAGGACAGTTGAAAATCACTGCACTCCAGAGTGATGTGCACGTCTTCCTAAACTATCAGCTTTATTCAGAGGCTGGAGTGGGAGGAAAAGAATATGGAAGGTAAATAATTTTTGTTTTAATACAAATACAGAATATATTACAAAATTTCAATGAAAAATTTAAAACAACACTTCTAATCACATCTCTATACAAACTGGGTATAAAAACTGGCCCCCTGTTGTAAAGGTGACTTAAAGTGTGTGTGTGGGGGGGGAAGAGACAGAGAGAGACAGAGAGACAGATAGCATGCACATGTATAGAGATCAGAAAACAGCTTGGGGGAGTTCTCTTTCCAGCAGGATTGAATTCCCTTACCTGCTGAGTCATCTTGCCAACCCCTACTTAAAATATTTGGATAGAGCTGATGGAGGATGTAAAAAACCACCGATAAAGATTAAGCACGAAGTATCACGGTTATTCACATGGGTTTTCTAAGTAGGAAGGCAACTTTTCGTTTTCTCAGTTTGGGGTTAGGGGACAGTGGGGCCATCAAGCCAAGTGTACAGGTTATGATTGAAACAGAGCAGCCTCAGACAGGAGACATCTAAAACAGTCCAAGGAGAGAGGAAAAGAATATAGATTGTGACACAGAGGGAATATGATAAAATCTGTAACTTGAAGGGTAGTTTTAGGAGAAAATATATACAATGTTTGGTAATGACTTAAACGCCTTGCTTTCCTAGTACTACAAGGACAATCCACAGGTAACTCCAGGAGCACTTACCTCAACCATGGCATCTCTCCCTTCCCTATCAATAATACCTCAGGGAAAGACTATCTCTTCATCCACCTCTGCAGCATCAAGTTCTAGAACACAAAAAGTGCTAAATGAAAGGACATTTGAAGTTAGGCACCAGGATTGACAAGAAATAGAAGAAAATCAAGAAGCCAAGAAACTTTGTAGGCTTAGATTTTCCAAAACCTACATGTAAGGGTTCTTAAACACTTTAACCTCCCTAGAACCCGATACCCACCAGAGGTGGTGGAAATGAACGGTTAATAGAGCAAAGAAGGCTGTGGATCTGTTTAGAAATAGTTCTCGGCATGATTCCAATCTGTACTGTCAGGATATCAGCAGTTCAGTTCACAGGAATCATCATCGGTAGCTCAACCCACTTGCAAACATCATTCAGCAAGGGCAGTCTGATCGAGAAGAAACTGAGAGGATCTGCCAACGGGCCCAGAGTCTGCAGAAGCAGCAAGAAGCTGCTGCAGTATCACAAGTTCTTTGGTGAGTTTCTCTCTAAGAAGTCATGACAAACAATATCAGCAAAGACAAGGCAAACCAACACCACAGCAGCGTGCACGGTCTTAGTGGGTTTTATTTATGCCCTTTCCAAACGTCACGTGTTCTCTCAAGTGTCCACTCTAGCAAAATCACATGCCCTTTTTCCAGGTAGCTTCTAGAAAAACACCACTTGTCAGTTCTCAGCAAAACATCCTCTCAAGAACTAGTTTCTAGAAAAACATCACATGACACAACTAGGCTCCAGAGAAACCAGAGATTTCCACTTTAAAACATATTAACAGCTTTTTCCACTCTCTGTATCCTGGTCCTCTGTTTCTTAAGTCTTCATATTCTAGGATGAAGAGTAAAAAAAGGAGCTCTAGGACTCAGCACCAGCATTTCTAAGATTGCTGTCTCCCATGTAGACATTTTCAAAGTGCTGCTGGCCCTCGCTATCCTCAGCTTCTTCATTCACACACTCAACCAACTTGGGATATGAATGTGGGGGGGGGGGGGTGTCACACCTGTCCTGAACAGGTATAGACTCCTTTTTCTCGTCATTATCCCCTAGATAACATAACAATTTACATATTGCTTACACTGTATTAGGTAGCATAATTCACCCAGAGAAAAAATGCATAAATCATAAACAACTATTATGCTACTTTATTCAGATTTGGCATGTCAGGGGTCCTAAAACCAACTCCCTATAGATACCAAGAGACAATCAGATTAACTAAAACCAAATTGTATTTCGTCTCCTACATTTTCATGATAAAATCTAGGCGTAAGCTGAGTGATATTCTAGAAATTAAAATCTTGTCATAAAACACAATTTACAGCTGCTGTTGAGTTTGAAAACTTAAAAACACTGTATTAAAAATATTTTCAAAATGTAATGTAAGCTAGACATGGTGATGTACACCTATAACCCTAGCACTCGGGACCCTGGGACGGGAGGGAGGGCTGGTGTGAGTGGTACATCTGTAACCCTAGCACTCGGGACCCTGGGACAGGAGGGAGGGCTGGTGTGAGTGGTACATCTGTAACCCTAGCACTCAGACCCTGGGACGGGAGGGAGGGCTGGTGTGAGTGGTACATCTGTAACCCTAGCACTCGGACCCTGGGACGGCTGGGAGGGCTGGTGTGAGTGTAAGCCCAATCTGAGCAATAAAACAAAAGCCTATCTTTAAAATAAAGACTCAGAATGCATCGTAAGTCTACCAGATAACACATTTCAAGGTTATATCTCAACTGACCATCAACAAATGTCTAATGTTCTGCTTGTATACATGTGTGCATGCTTACTGATAAAAGAAAAATGCACTAACATATTACAAAATCTGGAATTATATTTAGTTTAAAAACTCCTATTGAATCTAGAGGTGGTGGTTCATGAGGGTTTTTTGGGTTTTTTGTTTTCTGTGTTTCGTTTTGTTTTGTTTTGTTTTGTTTTGTTTTGTTTTGTTTTTGCACAGGGCTCACTGTTTAATCTCTGGAGCTCCATAACCAAGCTAAACATAGACGAGAAAGTCTAGAAACCACATAGACACAAAAAATTTAAATGAGGGAGAGAACAAAAAAAGAAAACATTAAGTTTATTTTAAAAAGAGGTGAAATGTAAACTGAAGAAAGAAATACTTCAACTGCAGGTACATGTATCATCATCACCAAACACAAAACACAGCCCAGTTTGCTCAGAATTTGCTGTCAAACACACATAGAGATTTTATATGCATTTTTTCCAGGCATAATCTTTCTATATAGTTCTGGCCAGCCTGTTAGCATTTTTTTCACATTTTTTAAAAATGTATTTTTATTTTTAAATTATGTGCATGTACCTATGTAGAGTATATGCACCTGAGTGTAGAGGCCTAAGAAGGTCAAAGGACTTCACACTCCCTGGAGGTAGTTACAGGCAGTTGTGAGGCACCCTAACAGGTGCTAGGAACTAAACTTGGGTCCTCTGTGAGAGCAGCAGGTACTCTTAACCACCAAGCTATTTATATAGCCTCTACACTCATTTAGTATAAACACTCATGCATGAGCACATGTGTGTATATATGTGTTCATGTTCATTTGATGTAAACATGCATGTATGAGTGCATGCCTGTGTGTACTCTGTGTGTATATTATGTATGTGTGTACTCTGTGTACATGTGTGTGTGTAAACCTGTACACACACACACACACACACACACACACACACACACACACACGCCTCAGCACCTGTGAATATAATAGGACAACTTGAGGCTCACTTCTTCCAACAAGTGGGTTCCAGAAATCACAGTCATCAGGCGTGGCAGCAGCATCCAGACCCATGACCTACTTACTACTCTTCAAAATCTTCCTGCCTCAGTCTGTCAAGTGTTGGATTATAGGTACTCACTGAAGTCACCTGCAGGGCTTTGGGGCTGATCTGACTTGGGCAGTAGAAAATGAAAGGACAGACACATCTATAGAAAAGCTGGGGTAGGGTGGTTGGTGAGTTCTGATAGGAAGGGAGCATCAGCTTGGAAACTGAGCCCAGAGGGTTAGCTAGTCTCAGCGTGGGGTCTCTGTGGGGAGCAGATTCAGCCACTGAAGCCTGAAGAAGGGAGGGAGGGAAGGAGGTTGATCCTTGACAGGACTCTGCTCTTATCATGAATACTCACTCATGATGCTCATTCCTGAGGAATACGCTCACTCCGCACACCTCCCCTTTTTTTATTTCTTAGATGTTCCCAACTGGCCTGACTTCTAGTCCAGCCACAGTTCTGTTAAGTCTTTGCTGCCTAAGAAGACAACGGAATAAAACAAGGCAGCCTCTGGCCTGGGTTATTCTGTCCTTTTTCTCAAGAACTAGAAAACCTCAAAACCAGTAAGGTTCTCCTCCTGCAACATGCCTCTCTCAGGGTGATAGCAACTCCATGGGCGAGAATACATTGTGCCTGGTCCTAAGGCAATACCGTAAACCAAGTCTTGATTAACACGTAATGTGTAGCCTATCAGAAGAAGGCAAGGCATTGTCAGTGAAGATTCTCTGAGAAGGTCTAGACTATACAGAGCCATGAGCCCTATCGGTAAACAATCTTTAAGACGCTCTGAAATCTAAGAATATAATTTAAAGAGACCTCTGAGTATAACTTCTGAGCATCCGATCTCTTTAGCAATTCCCTTTTTGAGTTATACGCTATAAAAGTTCACAATTTCATATACAACACAGTTCCAAAAGCATGAGAAATTACCAAGCAGAATATCCCAAACTGAAGAAATTCTATTTTAAGCTTTTTGGATATAACTTTTCCTGTGTCTTCACCTCCCCCTCCTTTATTCCCTCCCTCCCTCCCCCCTCCCCCACTCTCTCTGTTTAGAGGGCGATTGAACAGAGCTGTTCCCTGTGTTTCCCTGTATGAATACACGTATTCATTTGTGTACATATATGTGTGGAGGCCAGAAGTTACTTCAGGTGTCTTCCTCTATTATTTCCCACGTTATGTTTTTCTGTTTGTTTTTCAAGACAGGGTTTCTCTGTGTAGCCCCAGTTGTCCTGGAACTCCATCTGTAGACCAGGCTGACATTGAACTCACAGAGATCAGACTGCCTTTGCCTTTGCCTCTGTCTCCTGAGTGCCGGAATTAAAGACATGGACCACCACTGTTCAGCTCAAGAGTAGATTTTTAAAAGAGTTTCAGGGCTAGAGAGATGTCTTAGCCATTAAAAGTACTTGCTGTTCTTTCATAGAACCCAGATTCAGTTCCTAACACCCACGTGTTGGCTTGCAACCATCCATAGGCGTGAGCATGGTGCACACATATGCAGGCAAAACATTTATGCACACAAAATAAATAAATCTAAGGAAAATTTAAAGACAGTTGTTTCCATGTTGGGAACTTAGCCTGTGGGAAGCAGTCCTACCATGAAGCAGGCACTCAGTGGAAAGAAAGCATGTGCAGATCTTCCCAGGCCTGCTAATATCACACAAGCAATTAACATCACGCTAAACAGTCAAAGATTCATTCCATCCCCACCCCAAAGATAAGGAACAAGGTAATGTCCGTTCTTACCGCCCATATTCAGCACTAAGCTACAGGTTGTAGCTCACATTAATACTGAACAATAGCCTGCATGCTGGCACACACCTGCAATCCCAATCATGGAAGATGGAGGCAAGAGAATCAAAAATTCATTATTATCCTCAACTGCACAGAAAATCTGAGGCCAGCCTAGGATACAAAATCCTATCTCAACCCCCACTCATAGAAAAAAGAATCCTAAATACACTTTGAAATGAATAAACAAAAACATGTCATATTTATAAATGGCATTATTGCTTTATACTGAAAATCCTAAGGAAATCTACAAGCCAACTGCCAGAATGAAAGACTGTAGTATATAAAAGTAGCATAGGAAAGTTGAGTTCTTATATTAGTAGCAAATATCTAGAAAGAAAAAAAGCAGTAAAACCAAAAAATACGTAGGGGAAAAAATGTAATAAGAGATAGGTAACACCACTCCCTTGGAAACTACCGACCATTGCTGTCTGAAAGCAAAGACCTAAATAATTGAGAAGGTATTACCACATTCACAGATTAGTACATCCAGTCATTTTTAAATGGCAGTTTTCCCCAAATTTAATGCAACTGCAATCAATACTCTAGCAAGCTTTCTTTTTAAGGTTACCAAGTGGTTCAAAATTTATATGCAAATTCTAAGGGCATAGAATAATCAAAGAAACTTGTATAATAAAAGGGATACGGTCATAGAATAATCAAAGAAACATTTGTAACAAAAAGAATAAAGGAATCAGTGCCTGATTGCAAGATTTATTATGACATTTTGGTACTCAGTGCACTTTGTGAATACTGCAAAGTTGCACATAAATCAATAAGAACTGGACTCAGAAACACACCCACATTTGACTAATTGTTTTTCCTTTTAATTTGTTTCTTTCTGAAAAAAGATTCTCCTTAAGTAGCTAGCCCAGGCTAGCCTGAGACTCACTGTGTAACCCAGGCTATCTGACCTGGAACTTGTGATCCTCCTGCCTGCCTCCCTAGAGCTGGGATTCCAGACTTGCAGCACCACACTGCACTGTTAGTTGCTTTTTAAAATATTTAAACAAAATAATGGAAAAACAAGAATCATTTCAATAGATGGTGCTAAGTCAACTAGATATTCTTGCAGAAGAGAAAATCTTTTAGCCTTACAAGATATGTAAAACTTAAGTCATAATACACTACAAAAAAAATCCAAAACTATAAAATCTTTAAAAATCAAACATGCATGCTACATAACCTAGCCAGTCTCCTAGGTACTCACCCAAGAGGAAAAAATAAATAAATAAACCACAAAAGCTTCTTAAAAAAAAAAAATAGTTCGGAGAAACCTTTGACATAGACAATCAGAAGCGTGCCAAACATCCATCAACTGGCAAATGGATAAACGAAGTGTGGTACATAATGTGGTATGTGATGAAACGCCAGTCTGCAGTGCAGAGGAACCAGCTGCTGCTACACAAAGCAACAGACACAAGTTCAGACTGTGGTGTGTTCTTAGTATAATTTACATAGGTCATAATCTACTACGGAAGAAAACAAACCAGTTGTTACCTAGGGATGGGGGCAGAGGGAAGAATGCAGACAAGAAGGATATAGGATTTTCTTTTTCTTTTCTTTTTTTTTAGGTAGGTTCTCACTACACAGCTCTGGCTGGTCCATGCAGACCAGTCTGGTCTTGAACTCAGCACTTTCCTCTACCTACAAGTTGCAGGGATTAAAGGCATGCACCACCATACCCAGCTAGACACAGATCATAAAATAATATGATAGTTTCTTAAGTGTATGTACATTTCAAAACTAATAAAACTATGTACTTCAAATATGTGCTTCTGATTATATCTTAATAAAATTGAGAAAAGGAAAAAACCAAAACTATAAATATACACCCATTTCTAAAAATATACCCTACTGAAGGCAGGCGTTGTGATGGGTACCTGTAAACTCATACATAGAAGGCTGAAGTGAAATGGTAACAAGTTCCAGACTGAGACTACACAGCAACAACCTGCTGAAGAGAGGGAGGGAGGGAGGGAGGGGAGGAAAAGAAAGGAAAAGAGAAAAGGGAAGAAAGGAGAAGGAAGGGAGGGAGAGAGGAATGGAGGGAAAGAGGGAGGAAAGACAGGGGAAGAAGGAAAAGAGGGAAAGAAGAGAGGGAGGAAAGGAGAAGGGAGGGAAGAGGAAGAGACTGGAAAGAAGAAACATGGGGTTGGTGGAGTGGCTCAATGAGAGCTCCTTCGCCTTGCATGTTGGAGGCTCCAAGTTTCCCCATCACATAAGAAGGAAACGGAAATCCAAGTGTGGTAGTGCACTCAAGAGGCTGCGGCGGGAAAACAACTTCAAACTCAAGACATAGTGAACCCCAGGCCAGCCCAGGCTACAAATGGGGGGGGGGGGGAGAGGGAGAGACAGAGACAGAGACAGAGACAGAGAGACAGAGAAAGAGGAGAAACAAGCAAGGAATGAAATACGGGAGTGAAGGAGAGGAAGAAAAAGAAGGAGAGTGGGAAAGGAAAGAAGAAAGAAGGAAATGTATCTTTTATATTCACAATACACAAAGATATTTCAGGCACAGAAATTGCTACCTGAAGTTACATGAGATAACCAATAGTCCTCAATGTATTTGAAATTTCTATTACTGCAAACATCAAACATTCTATAACACTTAAGACTGACAGTACCACTTTACATAATAATCATAATACATAATATATTATGTGCCCAAAGAACACTAGCTACCATGTGTCAGGCCAAATACCTTGTAAGAGAACAAGCTTGAGTAGGGATACATTTCCAGTGGGACGCCAGGTGCTTAGCAGGCCCAGACCCGGGCTTCACTGCCTAGAGGGAAAACAAAACCTCTGGAGCTTCTCCATCCTTGGGACTCTTTCATGAAACAGTATAGTGTCAATCCTCTTGGGCCACGTGTTTGCAATGATTTCCTCACATTATATATGTTTTAGTCTCCACTCTCTTTTCAAATAATCTAAATCTAAAACAAATGAAACAAGCAAGAAACACAATGTATTTTCCAAGGAAAAGTTAGAAGCACTAAATTCACCAGCTCCTGGTTGTTGTATCCACAGGACTCCTACTATGAAGTGTACAATCCTACATTTAATAGCAGCACATTACATAGATTTCTTTTTGCAATTAACTTCCAAAAGGAATTAAACATTAATGAGTGCCTGGAATATGAACAAGACATTCATTATCTGAATAATACAGAAAGAAACATCTATTTCAGCATATATTTTAAATCTTTAAAATATATTTAAATTGCATTAAACAATCTTCTTTTTCTTTTTGAGACAAAGTCTTGCTGTGAGATCCAGGATGGTCTACAATCTGTTATCCTCCAGTGCTGAGATTACAGCACATGCCACCCTGCTGGCCTTGGGATGCAGGTCAGTTGATAGTGTTTGCACAAACCCCTCAGCACAAGGTAGACTGAACCTTGTTGTGGTACATTCCTGCAATCTCAGCACTTGAGATAGCAGCAAAACAAGTATAAGTTCAAGGTCACCGTTAGCTTCGTAGTGAGTTCAGGGCTAAACTGCCATGCATGAGACCATGACTCAACAAACATAATACATTAGTTTTTAAAAATATTGTTTATTGGGCTCAGCAGGTAAGAGCAGTTACTACACAAGAATCCCCCTTTGCTATAACTGGGCAAAAGGTAACTACAGATAGGGAACCTGAATTTACTAACACCATCATCATTTTTTAATGTTTTTTAAATGTTTTACTTTATTGTTGTTTTATATGTTTTACTTTATTGGTGACAGTTGTCAGCTGTCATGTGGATGCTGGGAATTGAACCCAGGTCCTCTGGAAGAGCAAAGAGTGCTCTTAACCAATGAGCCATCTCCCCAACCCTATTAATCATTTTTAAAATATCAATTAAAAATGACATTTTGGGCAACATCTGAAAGAACACTAAAACTTAAGCCTTGTTTGTTTAAAAACAACTTAGTTATGGCAACAAAGTAAACACTATAGGATTTTATTTAGGAAGAAGCTATATTTAATACTGGTAGATTTCAAGGCCTTTATACTTTAATGGAATGAGTTGTTTACAAATAGACAAGAGTTAATGTCAGATGCAGTTTGCTTCAGTTACCTGGAATTAGAATAGCAGGATCATTAAATATATATGAATCCATGATGCAGAGAAACTGCACCATATTGATGGAGCCCTCATTAATTTTCAATGATATAACCACTATCATATTTGTGTTCAAAAAAGGGGGATTTATAATCATTTGCCTTCATCTCAAAATTCTTGCTTTTTACATGTTTCAATTTAGTTAAATAAAAGAACACAACACTCCAAAGCATTTCTCCTGAGGCTCATTAGACTTCCTATTTCCTTTTCTATTTGTAGAGAAATCATACACACATTTGTGCACATATAATACATGTACACAAATTATAGCTCCTGATGGACAATATGAAAATGAAATATAAGAATGTACTGAAATTATTTCCTCCCATAAGTAATAAAATTCACTTACCCTTCCTGTCATCTAATTATAATTACAAAATAAGTACTGACACTGTTTATATATCATAGGCTAAAGATAAAGATGTAGCAAACGCAGAAATGGGCCACAGAATGACTGAGTATTTAAAGTTTTAGCAGTCTTTCTTTTAACTAGCATCCTGAAAAATAAAATGTATTGTTCCAAGTAAATGAAACTTAATTTGATAATATAGTATTTTCATTTAATACAAAGAAAGCTACAAAATGCAACCTCTGTAGAATTATATTTAGCAAACATGATTAAAATTTAATTGAATAATTCCTAACAAATGCATACACAAAAAGAATGGAATGGGTTTTTTTCCCCTGTAAGTTGGACAAGAAGGGTGGGTGTGGAATATAAGCAAGATTAGTAAGAGCCTTCCAATTTCTAGTTAGAATGTCTTCTAACTTCTCATCAATTCTGTTAATAAACAGCACTTTGTAACCTGCACTTTGTGCATATCTCCTGACTAGCCCAAGAGCCAGATCTCACTTTCCTAAGAGGCTCTTCCCTCCTCAGTGCTAAGCTACACATCATTGTCGCATTTGAAGCCAACCAGACACTTTGTTCCCTTGGTGCTATCTCTCATCAGTTTAAGATGTATCCACTAACCAAAGGCCCTTGTTGCATATTTCAAGCTTTTGTTTCCTCCTTCTGCTCCTCCTCTCCTCTTCCTCCTCCTCCCTCTTCTCTTCTTCCTCCTCTCTTCCCCGTTACCTCCCTTCTCTTCCTCCTCCACTTCCTTGGGTCTCACTATGTAGTCCTGGCTAGTCCAGAACTCTCCAGATAGACCAGAGGGCCTCAAACTTATGGAGATCTGATCAGACCAAGTATAGTGGTGACACATGCTCTTAATCCCAGCACTTGAGAGGCAGAGGCAGGAGGACCTCTCTGAGTTAAGACCAGTGTAGCCAAGTCTACAGAGATATCCTGTACGCAAAAATAAAAATATTCATAAAAATAGTCTGTTTCTGTCTCTGCCTCCCAAGTGCTTGGGTTAAAAGCATGCACCACACCTGGCAAGTTTCTGTTCCTTATTTTTTTTTAACAAATAGTTCTTTTTAAGAAGTAGATTATTTAAAAGAATAACATAAAACCACTTTCATACATAAATTACAAATTTTATAACTAGATTCTCCTTTTCTCCCTTGTAAAAATACAAACTAATTTCCTCTTAGTCACTCAAAAGAGCTAAAAACAAGTGAAGGAGGGCAGACACCATTTCTGCCGCACTCTTTGTTATAACTACCTCATTATTGTTTCAACACTGAGCACAAGGTTCACCTAGATAAGTAATATACAATACTTATAAGGATAAGATATGGGGATAAGATAAAGTCTTACCCCAACCCAAATAAAATTATTAATAGGGCCTTGAAGTTTGTATCTTAAATAGACATCCCGAGCTGGGCGGTGGTGGTGCACGCCTTTAGTTCCAGCACTTGGGAGGCAGAGGCAGGCGGATTTCTGAGTTAGATGCCAGCCTGGTCTACAGAGTGAGTTCCAGGACAGCCAGGGCTACACAGAGAAACCCTGTCTTGGGGAAAAAAAAAAAAATTAAATAGACATCCCAGATGATTCTTTGGTATGAGGCAAGTTTGGGAATCAACGACTTAGAAATTTTGAGTGTAAAAGGAAAACTGCAAAAATATCAATTACTAAGGAACAATAACTAATAAATTATTGTTGAGCCTTGCTTTTTTTTGTCTTTGAAAGTAGACAACACACGAACCAAACTGTTACTATATCCAGACTTAATTCTCATTAAATTATTCTCATTCTGTATACTATCTTAGGTTCTACTTACTAAGTAAATTAGGACGCAAACTGACAGACTCCTAAAATTTAGCCCAACAAACCATTTTTTATTACCCATGTTTACTTACTTGGGGAAAAAGAGTCTCTCTGAGATGAGAGGACAACTTGAGGAGCTGGGTTTTCTCCTCCCACTAAGTAGGTCCCAGGATTAAACTCAAGTTGACTATATTATTGACCCAAAAAAACTGGCTTTTCATTTAGAATATTGGCAATATCTTTTCATAGGTAACAGTAAATTGATTCTTAAATTTACTTGAACTATCCCTCACAGTGAATGAAAAATTTTCACTAAATTTACACATTAAATGGCCAATCTATGATTGAGAGTCAAGAGAGCTATCATAATATTTGTGAGATATACTTCATGCCCTCTTTTTAAAAAGTTATGAGAAAACTAATTCTATTTCTGTTTATACTTACAAAGCGCTAGGCAATTAATATGCTATCGTTTCTGGCTCTTACAGAATAAAATTTGCATCTTAACAAATAATCCTTAAGGTTTAACATACAAGTTCCTGTTATATGTTTGAATGTTGGGGCACAAATTTGATAATAAAACTTTCTAGAACAGAAGTACTAAAAGGTGTCAATAAAGACAAAAACCCTATGAAACTCTGATACCAAGGTTCCCTCCCAGACAGCCTAGGCTACTTAACTACTTCAAGGCCAACTTGAGTTACAAAGCAAAATTCTGTCTTAAAAAAAGAAAAGGGAAAAGAAAGTGGGGAGAGGGGTACTGGAGTGACAGCTCGGTGGAGGAGAACACTTGCTGTACAAGCAGAAAACCTGAACCCAGAAAGTTGTATCCACATAAAAAAGCTGGGCATGGCCTCAAGCGCCAGTAACCTCAGCACTATGAGAGACAGATGCTAGTGCCAGGTTTAACCAGAAATTCTGTCGCAAAGGAATAATGCAGAAAGTAGCACAGTAAGACACAGAGCATCTCCCTTTGGCCTTCATGCATATGCGCATACTCAAAGGCGGGAGCACACACTGAAACTAAGGCAGGAACATCAAAAATTTAAGGTTTGCCTAGGCCACAAGACACATTCTAGGTCAACCTAGGCTATGTATCAAAACATTTTCTCAAAAAAATAAAAAAACAAAAAAGAGTGATAATAAGACCTGGAGATTAAGCTCAGAGATTAAGAACACTTTCCACTGTTCTAGAGAACCAGTTCAATTTCTACCACTCACAAGGCAACTCACAATCATCTATAACCGCAGTCCCAGTGTCCTCTTCTAGCCTCTGGTGGCACACATGCAGACAAACATCCATACACATAAACAAACAAGTCTTTAAAAGGCACATCAGTTTTGCTTTACTAAATAAGAAGAGAGTAAGTGTGGAGAAGTTCATGTGGCTGAAATTCGCAATGCAGCCTGCCCCTTAACCAGAGAGAGACTTATGGAGGACACCCACAAGTTTTCAAGCAACCCTCAAAGATGAGTGCCTTCTCCAAATTTTTCTGCCCAAACAGGGTGCTGTTTCCTAATTTGCATATTACTATATATTACTTAAAATAAATACACACCACTTACTAATTATTCTCACCAACAAATATATTAAGGAAATGTAAATATGATAAAACTCAATATACCTTATCATTTTGATTTAACACAGAGGACAAAGAAATACAGTGGCCAAAGCCAAAGAGACTATACAGTAAGCAAAAAATTCAGACTCTTAGGCAGGACAAGTCCATCACTACAATAATCCAGTACAAAAGAAATGGGACAGCTATATCACAGACAGAGACACAGACAGACAGACAGACACAGACACAGACACACAGACACACAGACACACACACACACACACACACACACACACACACGGGGCAGGCAAGGGGCCTTTGAAGCGGGCAAAAAGAATGTTAAAAGACAGAGATGAGAGGCAGTGCCATTAAACAGCCATCCAGTGCACACCACAACAATAGGCGTCTGCCCTTCAACATTCTATCACAGACAGACAGGGTGAGGGAGAATATTTTCCAATGGTGCAGCCACTGGTGGAGAATTTGGTATGAAGTTCAAAGGGAATGGAAAGAGAACAGAGTGGGGATGAAGGCGAATATGATCTCAATATGTTGTGTATATTTTTTCAGAGCTAAAAAAAGTGACAAAGATATTGCACAAAACGTCTCTAAAAACCTAAAACAGTCTGCTAGTCATGGCAGTACACACCTGAAATTCCAACACTTTTAGGCAGAAGAATCTAACGTTCAGGGCCAGCCTGGACTAACACTTGAGGCCCAGTTTTAACAAGTACCTAATTATACACCAACAGTGTTCCCTCGTTCCATTGTTCATGCATTCCGGTTGACTACCGTTACTGGATTTTTAATCTTAAACCATTCAATCACAGTTATGCTGTCTAAAGCAAAATAAAGCTTAACTAGGAAAAGAGACCAATTAAGGAAATTAATAATCCCATTGTGACAATTATATATACAGTTCATTGTGCAATTCATGCCTGAAGACCTTGTCTACCACATTGTAATTCACCTTTACCTTCTGTTAAGACTGGAACTATGGGAATATTGTGCTCACAGCTTACAGTACTTTTAGTCTCAGACTACCTTTTACTTAAACTACTTCTGATAAACACTTTGACCAAAATTATACATTTATACTTCAAAATACACAAAATCACTCTCCCTCCTTCCACCACTGAGCAAGCAAAATGCACTTACTTCCTAAAGCTGGTTCTTGAGATCCATACTCTTAATGGTTTTTTGGTTTTTTGGTTTGTTTTTGTTGTTGTTGTTGTTGTTGTTTGTTGTTGTTGTTGTTGGGTTGTTTGTTTGTTTGGGGTTTTTTTTTTTGGTTTTTCTGAAACAGGGTTTCTCTCTGTAGTCCTGGCTGTCCTGGAACTCAATCTGTAGACCAGGCTGGCCTCGAACTCAGAAATCCTCCTGCCTCTGCCTCCCAAGTGCTGGAATTAAAGGCATATGCCACCACTGCCCGATGGGACCCATACTCTTAAGACCCACAATCCTGAGGTGATGAGGAAATGATACCTGCATAAGCTTATCATGAGATGGTTCATGGTAAGACACTACACTGCCTGGAACCAATGTACACCCAATAAAAGCCAACTATTACCTATCTACAAAATAACTGCCTAGAGTCTGTACTTTCTTCCTTTACATGATTTAAGTCTATCATAATTCATCAGGACGCGTATACATACACAAAAGGCTTTCCAACTAGTTCACTCAATCAATAGCAATAGTATACACCCAAAGTAAGTTTTCACTTCTCTTTTCAATAAAAAAAAAACATTTCTTAAGAAATTAAAGACTCGGGAGCTGGAGAGATGGCTCAGTGATTAAGAGCACCGACTGTTCTTCCAGAGGTCCTGAGTTCAATTCCCAGCAACCACATGGTGGCTCACAAATATCTGTAATTGAATCTGATGCCCTCCTCTGGCATATCTGACAACGGCAACAGTGTACTTATATACATAAAATAAATCTAAAAAAAAAAAAAAAAGAAAGAAATTAAAGACTCGCCGGGCGGTGGTAGCGAACGCCTTTAATCCCAGCACTTGGGAGGCAGAGGCAGGAGGATTTCTGAGTTCGAGGCCAGCCTGGTCTACAGAGTGAGTTCCAGGACAGCCAGGGCTACACAGAGAAACCCTGTCTCGAAAAAACAAAACAAAACAAAAAACAAAAAACAAAAAACAAAAAACAAAAAGAAAAAGAAAGAAAGAAATTAAAGACTCCAATCCCTCACGCTTTCAGTCAGACATCTGTCTGTAGTCTAGCTAACAACATATGGACTGGAAACATTCGAGATTTTCACTGGCTGAAAGGTAGATGAGGGTCAACCTGCCAAACTTCTGCTTGCCAGAATCAAAATTCTAATTTCAAAGTAGGCCGGAGAAACTCGCGGCAAGCTGCTACAGACCTTTTAAGAAACGACGCTTTTTGCATTCCCCGCCCCCATTGTTTAAACTAGCCACACCCTTTATTCCCCCCAAGCGGCCTCCTAGCATCTCCCAGGGCTGTCCTCCCACCCTAGGAATCCACGGTCGCCAGACTCACAGAGTGTGTCCGCACACGTTCACCATCAGCTTCAAAGAAGGGTTCCGGTATTTGGTGGTCTTACACCTAGGACAGCCCTGGTCGTCCATGGCGACTCCTCAGCTTTGGGTTTTTTCCCCCAACGTCGGTTTCAGCCACTGCCACCTACAAGAACCCCTAGACCAGACGTCAACTAGGATCTTACCAACAGGCACTTGGCCGGAATGGTCCTTCGCGAAAGAGCACCGGCTGGAAGCCAGGCGCTGCAACACAAACGTTCCGGGAGCGAGTTCTCCGTTCCAGCCGCTACAGTTCCATCATAACCTTAGGTGAAGCAGCTCAGTATCTTAGAATGAGAGTACGGATGCTTTTAAGTTATACATCTCTTGTCTAATTACATTTTACAAGGAATCATATCATATTAGGAAGATAAATTCTTGTTTTGTTTGGAAACGTCCACATGATTTCAAAGATTTATGCTGGTGTACAGTCAATAAATAACACAAACCAGTATTCTCTTTTAGAAAGTTGGACAGTCTGTACTGTATACGTCTTCATACCTGTGTAATCAGAAAATAATTTGATTCACACATATAAAGATTAGAATAATGCTAAGTGTAGTGGCTTACACCTCTTAATACCAGCACTTGGGAGACTGAAGCAGGAAACAGCCATGAGTCGGATCTAGGCTACATAACTGAATTCTGTACAGCTTGTGCTACCAAACGTTAAGGAGTCCCTGTCTCCAGGAAAAAAACAAGACAAAGTAATTGTTTAAGTTCATAAAAGTTATCTAAATATTATTCTTTGTACCCTCAGTACAAATTCTTACTAAATGTTCGAATACTTCTTCTTTTTTTTTTTTTTTCTTTTCTTTTGAGACAGGGTTTCTCTGTGTGGCCCTGGCTGTCCTGGAACTCACTCTGTAGACCAGGCTGGCATCGAACTCAGAAGTCTGCCTGCCTCTGCCTCCCAAGTGCTAGGATTAAAGGCGTGCTCCACCCCCGCCCGGCTCGAATACTTCTATAAATAATATCTAGCACCTGTTTCTCCACTAAAGCCTTTCCCTCAAGACTGCCAGGCAATCTGAATTGCACAACCTAACTCTTATATGTCTTACCCCCAATAAAAGACTTCATTTAGTTTCCAAAATATTAAAAGGTTATTTTATAAAGTAATTCAAGCAGGGCAGTGGTGGCGCACACCTTGAATCCCAGCATTCAGGAGGCAGAGACAGGTGGATCTCTGAGTTCGAGCCAGTCTGGTCTACAGAGCAAGTTCCAGGACAGCCAGGGCTATACACAGAGAAACCTTGTCTCCAAAAACAAATCAAAAAAGAAAAAAAAATAAAAGAAAGAAAAAGACACACAACTTTATTTCAACAATCCCAAAAATCTGAGACCCTGACTCTGGGAATAGTATGCCACATTTATTGTATTAACAAGAAGTCAGAAGTCTTTTTTGTTTCTTTGTTTTGTTTTTCAAGACAGGGTGACAGCATTTCTCTGTGTAGTCCTGACTGTCCTGGGCTTGCTTTGTAGACCAGGCCGACCTCGAATTCATTGAGATCTGCCTGCTTCTGCTTCCCAAGTGCTGGGATCAAAGGTATATGCCACCACGCCCAGCTAGACAGACATCATAAAAAGCTCTATTAGATAATTAACTATTCTTACTATAAGGGACACTTCTCTGAGCTAAAGATTTATTGATACTTAAAGACTTTGAAGACTAAGTAAATTCATGAAATGGCTATCAAATAACAGTGAAATATAGACATTTTTAAATACCAAGCATTTCTTGCAATTACCTCCATCTAACTGAAATTCTGTCTGAAGTAGACTTGTAGACAGGTTGTTTGGGTTTTGTTTGCTTGCTTGTATGAGTTGGGATTTGTTTTTTAAGATTTTTATTATAAGTATTGTATGTGCAGTTTGTGTGCAGCCGCTGCATGTGGTGGTCAGAGGACAAGCTACGGGACTTAGTTCTCTGCGTCTTCCGTGTGAGTTCTGCAGATGAACTTTAGATCATTAGGCTTGGTGACAGGTGCCTTTACTTGCTATACCATGTCACCAGTCCTGTTTTGTTTTAATATTATTTTATTACTTACTTGAGAATCATACACAATTTATTTTGATCACATTCAACTCTCTTCCACAACTACTAGGTTCACCCTCAGCCACTTCCTACCCGCCCAACATCATGTTCTCTCTCTGTCTCTCTCTCTCTTTCTCTCTCTATTGTCTCTCTCTTTATGCCCCCCTCCCATCCAGGTCAGTTTGTGTTGGCCAACTACTCTTAGGTTTGGGGCTTACCCTGGAATAGATAGTGATTAGTACATGTAAGAAAAGTGAGCCTTCCTTTCCTAGAAGTTATCAGATACCAATAGTTCCTCAGCTAATGATGTATGTGATGTAATATGTAATGGACTATGTGATCACTCCTGTTTTATGGGTTGGTTTTTCTTTTTGTTCCAGGCTCTCACGCTGGTCCGGAACTCACTGTGTAGTCCAGGCTGACCTCTAACTCATAGCAGTCCTCCTGTCTCAGTATCCAGTGTGTTGGGATCCCAAGTGTGAGGTACCATACTTGTCTCAATCAAGTTTTTCCAAATTATCCCATGACTTGAATACCAGCTATATCTATTCTCAGTCACTTCACCTCTCTACAGAATGTTCTCCCTTCAATAAAAACATAAAGGAAACAACCCCACCTCCTCTTAGACACTGGACAGAGTAGACATCCCTAGTTAAGGGTCTCCATATGTTATGGAGGGGAAACAGGACAAGCAGCTACATATTGCATTCAGGGAAAGCAGGCCATGATGGCTCAAGACTTGACATCAGTATATAAGCATCAGTGACTCACTTTATAAACAATGTTATCTCCTTGATCATAATACCGTCTACCTATAAAATTTAATCAGATCCAAGTTCACTAAAGTAAGAAATTTAAAGTAAGAAACATGAAAAGCTCTGCTGACCTAGAGGCCTGTCATGTTGCACTTACTGGTTTTTAAAGGCCTTTACTAAGGCCTCAACTTAACTTATCACTAAATGTGAAACTCTACAAAAATAAAGGTAACCTTAGGGTCTTTACGTTTTAAAAGAGCAGAAAGCTTCTGGTGAATAAGTGTGTTCCCTGAGCCAAGAAAGAAAGACAGGGAGACAATTTAGTCAATACTATGCTCAGATGCCATCCACTCAGCTTCCAGTATTGCCGGTTAACGCCAGAACTGTCTTTGAAAAAGAGAACTCCTAACCACACTTTAAAGTGAATTGCTCTTCTTTTCCCTCGAGCCTTAAGATCAAAGAGGGAAAAAAAAAACACTAAAAAAAAACGTGCAGGAGGAAACTGCTAGAAACTCTCCCATGTTCTTACATGCAGGCAACTGCTATTGGAGAAGCCAGTGATAGATAACAGGAGAAGCCCAGTGAGGACGGCGGCCTGGAACTGTCAGGTACTGTGCCCCGAGAGCTACATGCAGTAGAAAATATTGTTTATACATCTGAGCCATAACACTAAGAAAACTGGGTAGAAATAATGGTGTTGCTACTTACTACTTACACAACGATTCAAGCATTGGTTTTCCCAATAATAAATTAAAATAATACTTGTACAGTCTGAATGCAAATGCTTAACACTATACCTTTTGACTCTCGTTCACAGTAATAATATTGCCAGTAACATCAAAAAGAAACAGTGTACTGATAGGAGAAGCAGGACTTTCTTTCAAAGCAGATAACTGTACTTGAGCCTAATTTTTTCAGCCCTAACCTCTGTTTCCTTCACACATTATAAAGGCGCATACCTTTAATCCCAGCATTCACTCAGGAAGCAGAGGCAGGCAGATCTCTGAGTTCGAGGCCAGCCTGGTCTACAGTGTGGGTTCTAGGATAGCCAGGGTTATGCAGAGAAACCTTGTCACAGAAAAACAAAGATGATGAGGAGGAGGAGGAAGAGGAGGAAGAGGAGAAAGGAGGAGGGAAAGGAAGAGGAGGAGAAAGAGGGGGAGGAGGAAGAAGAAACTTTATAGTGGACGCACAGCACTACCTTGTACAAATCGGAAGCTCTGAGATGTAAACCATCATCACTGATAGAACCTAGAGGAAAAAGTATTGAGAGTACCAGACTTCCAATTCAAGTGTAAACTCCATCTGTGTTAGAAAAGAAAAAAGAAAAACAACAACAAATCTATCAAGTTTCCTGCCTTCGGGAAGATAGCTACCTGAACCAATTAACTACATTCTTGCTCTTGCTAAATCTGCTGGTCCAAACTAGCAATGAATCTACCTCCCAGGGCAGTGTTTTTTAAATGTAAACTTTTCTCCTTGCCCTAGGGCTATAGACTTATCAGGCTTTCCTTTTCAGAAGAGGCAGAACCTGCTACTTTGTCCCTTTGCTAGAGATAACATCTCTCCCCAATTCTCAAGGAAAAAAAAAAGTCCCTGCAGAACAGTGTAATGAGCCTGTCCAGTAGAATGCAGGTCCTCATAAGGAAAGGTTGACTTAAAACACTTAACTAATTAGAGAATCACCCTGGAGTGTTTCAAATTAGCAGCATGCATCAGAGTCTCTTTGGTTTTGATCAGGATGACAAAATTAACTGGGAACTATTGAGAGCCATGGAGCTTACCTTCTGCGGAAAGTCCCTTTGAAAACTAAATAGGAAAGGCAGAGGTGAGTAAAATAGAACAGCGGGTCTTAGTCTACCAGCTCCTTTCCTGACCTTCACATTGCTTGGTATCTATTAGCATTAGTGTTTGAATATAAAATACCCCCCCCAACACACACACACAAGGAAAGCTCACGTGATGAATGCTTAGTCCCTAGCTGATAGAGCTATTTTGAAAGGTTCTGGAAACTTTAGGTGGTGAAGCCAAGTTGAGGGAAGTGGATCACTGGGGGGTTGTGAGAGGGGCAGCATTATGGACTGTCTCATTCCAGGTCCAGAGACATATAGCCAATTGACCATGGACTGAACCCTCTACAACCGTGAGCCAAAAAAAAAAAAATAATAATAAACAAACCAACAAGTAAATAAAAGCCAACAACAAAACCTTCCTCTCCTAAGTTATTTGTGCCGGACGTCTTGTCAGAGTAATGAGAAAAGTAACAACCAAGTACCATCATAATTCAGTAAGTAATTCAGCAAGTAATCCTTTTGCTTAAGCTAATTCAATGTGTTTAGGGCTTCTAGAGAAATCTATACCATCACAAAAATATAGAAGAGCACTAAAACCTTGCAATCAGTCATTTTTCTGTCTGTATTTCTTCTTTATACTGTCGCCTATGTGACTCAAGGGTCACTCTTTACCTTCTTCCTGTTCATCTACTACAAAGGCAGATGACTTGATCACCGAGAGCTTATGAACACGTATACACATCTTGATTTTTCTAGCACAAATAGGAAACCTTTAAAAAAAAAAAAAAAGGATTCTGATTGTTTTGATTTGGAAAAGTACTCATTCTAGACCAATTGACATTGGCCAAGACGGTATACATAAACAACTACACACATGGCAGCAAACTAAACATTTAACAGTTTGATTTTTTTTTTTTTTTTTTTGGAGCCAGATCTTGCTAAGTGAACCAAAGTGGCCCATGATTCTGGATCAGTCCTCCTACACCAATGAGAGTGATCTTCTAGCCACTCTCCAACTACCCATTTATATAAAACCTCTGTTCCATATTGAATTACTTGTTTACTTTCAGAAAAACATCAAATAATCATGGCTCCATGCACTTGTCATTCTGTTCCCTTTGCCTGTGAGGAGCCACCGTCCTCTCAAAATTCTCAACCTTCAAAGACTCAACTGGAAGCCCACACCCTACTTCCCACCACTCTTTAAATGAGTCTCCTCATCCTTATCATGCTCTTACCCTAGACTGTGTTCATTTATAAATATGTCTTCTCTCCCCAAGGAGAACTCAACCTCCTAGAGAGGCCAAGACTCAGTAGATTCCTCCTTCTGTCCTTACGTTCCTAAGGCAATGCTTTATGCTTGGGCAGGACTCAGAGAACGATTGAGAAGCGAATGCTCCTTCAGAAGTGCTCACCACACCGCAACCACCTTCCTTAAGTAGCAATGGAGGACCAGCCTACATTAACTCTCTGAGAGAGAAAGAGCCAGTTATCTTCAGACAGCCAAAGTCAACTTGGAAATGGAAATTCCCGTTCTAGGGCTGGAGAAATAGCTCCAAATTCAGGTAAAGCCTGATGATGGGACCCATGTATAAGTAGACAGAGAGAGCTCCTAACTGATTCCACAAAAATGTTCTTTGATTCTCACACAAAATCTGTAGAACATATATATACCGACACACAATAATAATAGTTGATACTAATGATAACAACATGTTTTTAATTTTAAAGAAATCCGAAGCTAGGCAGGGGTGTCATACCTTTAATCCCAGCACTTGGGAGACAGTGGAAGGCAGATTTGTATGAGTTCAAGGACAGCCTGGTCTACAGATTTTGTTCCAGAACATGGATAAACACTATCTCAAAAATAAAAGGGAAAAGGAAAAGAAAGAGAAAGGAAGGAAAGAAGGAAAAGAAATCTGCCTTCTTGGTAAAAAGAAAAAAAATCACATGAACCCCAACGTAACTGATGTTGTACTGAGCCAGATTTTCTTTAAGACACTAAGATGGAGAAAAGATCTGCTTGTTTTTAGAAACAAGGATTTGGTTTTCCTCCTGCTCTTTCCATCACACCATCTCAGCCTCCACTCTTCCAGATCACAGCACAGCATGACACTGCGTGCTGGCCCAGCAGATTCAATATTCCCAACATGGCGTAGAAACAAAACAGAAGCAATTTCAAACACCATTAGGTGTAACCCATGCTCCAAGAGAAACTCCACACAAAATACAGTTCCACTCCAATGTCACTGACCGTGTTTGAATCTACTATCAATGATGGCAGGGCGTGCTCTGAATTTCACCCTGCCCAAGCACTGGAAGACTAAGATTTCTGGTCCTAGAAACACCTTCTGTCACTGGTGTATAAGTTCACAAAATTCAAGTCTGTATCAGGACTTCGTAAATCTAGGAATCGAATCCTCCAGCCCCCATGATCCATTGTTTCCAGATGCACTATTACAGACCTGACAGAGCCACTGGTGCTTACATAGAACCTGATAGACTTAGTACACTAGAGACAATATATACAGAGACAATAATCAAAAGCCAATTATGTTCTTTTCTAAGTAATACACTGTACTTGATTGATAATAATTTTAAAAGTAACTCCTATGACTCCGTAACCTGGGCAAAGGAATTCTAAATTAGGTATAGAAAACTGAAAAGCCTCCTTCTTTGCATTATCAATAGGAAGATAAAAATTTTTTGCAGAAGATTAATTATGTATTAAGTTCTTTTTGGAATGACTTACTTAATCTTTACAGTAATCTCTTCTACTTTTTTATACTTAAGTTATTGGCACAGCTAGGACTGAACCCAAGTCTAGATGGCTGAGCTTTAAATGTGTCTCTTTTCCATGAAATCACAGTACGTCACTGATACTTTACTTACTTCGCTCTGATAAATAAAATTCAAAGAACCAAATGCAGAATGGCCGCCCAGATTGGACTGAGAAACAGAAAGTACTAGAAAACAAATGAACTCCAAATAATAAGGCTATAATGAATTAATTATGGTGCATAATAAGCCAATGTTATCAGGGCATACAAATGTATCGATCTGAGATCTCAGGATTAGGGACAAGTATGTAAAGGGTAAGTAGGAACTCTCTTTACTATATTTTGTGATTTATCAGTAAACCGAAATTATCCTAAAATAAATTTTAAGTGCAAGAAAATTAAAAAAAAAAAAAAGCAAGGAAGTTTTAAACTCAAATATTATCCTGAACTTGATTGCTAGCTGGATGTTTTCAAAAGAGGAGAAGGATAAAGTATTGACTATGATTATCAATTTTAAATCTGCCAAAGATGTCACTTACAATTTCATCACATTAGGATACTGTTGTTTAAAGGAAAAGAAAGGAAGAGGAAAGGAGGGAGAGAAGGGGAGCGACTGAGCTAGCTGAATGGGCAAAGGTGCTTGCTGGTGAGCCTGACCACCTGAGCATCAACACGGTGGAAGAAAATCACAATCAGAGAACCAACTCTCAAGAGCTGTCCTCTGACCTCCACACATGTGTCATGGCTGGCATGTGTGTCTTGCATGTGCATGCACACACATACAAAATAAATATTTTAATAGAGAATAGTTAGGTTCTGTCTCAAATATCTCAGCTAGCCAACAATAAAGTTGTAGCAAAGAAAGAAAAGAAAAAAAAGAAAGAAAGCAAACCTCACCAAATTGATGTGACAGCAGGTGACCCGAACAGCTGCCTGACAACATGCTGAAATAGGCAGTTATGAGTGACTGGGAAGCAGAAACAATACAAGGCCACCCTGAAGTAAAGGTTAGGGGGAGGACATATAGCTGTTAGAGTTTGAGAAGGAGCATCCACAGACAAATCCAACTGACCCTCAGTAGCCACAGAAACAGGCTCATCAAAACCTTCTGAGCTAAGACCTCACGCAAACCGTGAAGGAAAGAAGCCCAACTGAAGATACTCACAACACACCTCTACACTTCAGCCTCAGACCTGGAGACCAACCTTCCATTTGTCTGTGGATAGCAAGGGCTGCTGATCCTGTCCAGATCTCTTCCAATACACCTGCATAGAGAGGGTGTTCTTCCCAGATGTATCTATCGCCTTCAAATCCTAGCACCACATTGTGTGTGGAGGGTGGTGGTGGGAGGCTTTCCTATTAGTGTGCATATTTTGAGTGTTTCTATTATGGTAAGTAGACTTGTGTTCCTAGACCATTATAACTTAACTTTTTTCTATACTATTTATCCAGTATAAACATCCAGTTTTATTTTCTATATGCTTATTTGTATTAGGACATCTCAGGGTTTCTGCTGACTTTTTTTTTTTTTTTTTTTTTTAATGCTTCTTGCCTTTGTCATCTCCTTGGGCTACACACACTGCTTATTTCAAAGTTTTCAAGTTCTTCCCCTCCGGAATTTTCATTACTACCAATGCTTCTCTATCAGAACACTCCTTAGTGCTGTTCTTGAGCCTTTTGAATACACATCCTTAATAAAGACGTCCCTTAGTGGGGGAGGAGAGGAGGGAGGGACTGGGAAGCTTCGGAATTAGTGTCTGAAGTTTTGTCATCTACATACCGAGGGTGGTCTCTTTGTTAAAAATTTAGCTGTCCGGACCTTAAGGTCACGCGATTAGTATTCCCTTGGGAATCACTGGGCCTTTCTTTGAAAGAGCTGTCCAATTTCAGGCCGCACGAGATAACTGCCCATTCAGAAGCTTGGCCAGGAAAGAATGTCGGTGTTTTCCGGCAGGTAAAGGTGCTTGGGGGTCAGGGAGAGAGGGAAAGGCAAGGGGTGGAGTGGGAGGCGGGTGATCGACAGGGATAGAAACGGTGTCTCCTCCTCCCACTGAATGCGAAATAGCCAATGGGGTGGCGCGGCCGGGCCGGCCGGGCGGCCAGTGCCATATAGTATGCAGCAACCGGAGGAGTCACGTTGGGGGAACGGCAGAAAGCAGCTATCCGTTTACACTACTTTGCTCTAGCAGCTATCTTAATGGTGACTGCGTGGCCTGGGGGAAACCTGATCGGCCAGATCCAGCCGAAACCGGGAGGGAGGGAGTGGGCTTTCCGGAGGGGGGAGGGGGAGGGAGACGAAGAAGGAGGAGTAAGAGAGGGGGAAAGAAAGAGGAAAAGAGTGCGAGGGAGTGAGGGAGGGAGGAAAATAAACAACAAAAAATGTCCTCTTCCTCCCCCACCGGGCAGATTGCAAGTGCGGCGGACATCAAGCAGGAGAATGGGATGGAAAGCGCCTCGGAAGGACAGGAGGCGCACCGAGAAGTGGCGGGGGGCGCGGCGGCTGGGCTGAGCCCCCCGGCTCCAGCTCCTTTCCCCCTGGAGCCGGGGGACGCCGCGGCTGCCTCCAGGGTAAGCCGGGAGGAAGGGGCAGCGGCGACCGGAGCGGCAGATCAGGTACAACTCCACTCGGAACTTCTGGGCAGGCACCAGCACGCAGCCGCCGCGCAGCCCCCGCTGGCCTTCTCGCCGGACCATGTCGCCTGCGTGTGCGAGGCGTTGCAGCAGGGGGGCAACCTGGACCGCCTGGCCCGGTTCCTTTGGTCCCTGCCCCAGAGCGACCTGCTACGTGGCAACGAGAGCCTGCTGAAGGCGCGAGCGCTCGTGGCCTTCCACCAGGGCATCTACCCTGAGTTGTACAGCATCCTCGAGAGCCACAGCTTCGAGTCGGCCAACCATCCGCTGCTGCAGCAGCTCTGGTACAAGGCGCGCTACACCGAGGCCGAGCGAGCGCGCGGCCGGCCGCTGGGCGCCGTGGACAAGTACCGGCTGCGCAGGAAATTCCCCTTGCCCCGCACCATCTGGGACGGCGAGGAGACGGTGTATTGTTTCAAGGAGAAGTCGCGCAACGCGCTCAAGGAGCTCTACAAACAGAATCGCTACCCCTCGCCGGCCGAGAAGCGGCACCTGGCCAAGATCACCGGCCTCTCCCTCACCCAGGTCAGCAACTGGTTCAAGAACCGGCGGCAGCGTGACCGAAACCCCTCCGAGACCCAGTCCAAAAGGTGAGCACCAACTTTCCTCCTCCTCCCCCTTCCTCCCCCACCCCTTCCCAGCTTTCTTTTCCTCCAAGCGCTCGAAAACATGGCGCTTACCTTCCCCACCAGCCCGGTCCGGCTGCCCACCTCTCCCCGCCCCCCACCTCGCTTCCCTACGGGAAGGGGGGACGACGGTGGCAACGGGCGGGCGGGGATCCTCCCTCCTAACCCTCCCCCTCCTGCCCCCAGAAGTTTCTGGTCGCCCTCCTAGGTTCAGTCCCCGCCCCCACCTCGGCTGGTCACTGCTGCCCGGCTTCCCACCCCCATCCTGCTGCCTTTGAAGTTGCCACTCTCGCCTTGGTTCTTTTAGAGAGCCTGTGTGCACGCCGGCAAGGCTGCTCTCACCGCGGCTCCGGGCCCGCAGGGGCTGTCGGCGCCGGCCGGGGTCCCTGCCTCCGACGGGTCACCCGGAGCCTGTAGTGCGCACACGCTCCAGAGTACCCAGGGTTCTACTGAGCCCCAGGCCTGCCCTGGAGGTCACCAGGGGCGCTCTAGAAGGAAAAGGAGCGTTAATGGAGACTAGTGGCTCATATGGGGTCTGGGGACGTCGAGGCTTTAATATGACAGAGTTAATCATTCACCCTGCCCGCCGCGGTTCCCATCGCTGCTAAGGGAGCGTGGGGTGTGGGTGCTACTCCTCTCTGCGGTGTTTTGAAACCTGATTCTGAGCAACTTCGGATCGGGTTACAGTGCATCAGAGGTGGCAAGACTGAAGGACAGTTTCTTGGACCCCTAACACAGTATGATTCCCTACTGACCGGGCAGTTGGGAATAGGGGACACGCTGGCACAAGGTGGGCAGCAAGAAAGTAGGGGAGCTATCCACTGAGTCCTCCTTCAGCCATCCCCCCCCGCACACCCCCCACTCTTTCTGCTTTGAACTTTATTGTGTTTTCCCCTTCTTTCGTATAAAATGCAAGGTTGGTTTTTTTTTTCACCTCTTTTGTGTCCTTTAGAGTAAGACCCTTAGCAGTGTGTGTTTAGGTGTGTGTGTGTGTTATTGTTGTTTAGGTGTGTGGTTGTTGTTACTGTTGCTGCTGCTGCTGTAGTTGTTGTTCGGGTAAACTAAGCAGAAGGTTGATGCCCCCCCTTCCCCGTGGGGATTTGGAGAGAAGAGAATCTAAATGCAGTTCAAATGTTCTGCCCTGGGAAGGAACCCGGGAGCCATGGAGCCAGCCTGCCTGGGCCAGGTGAAGGTGATCACCCTGCGCATTCCAGAGCCCGCCCTCGCTACTTTGCCCTGCGCCCGGGTGGAGCCCGGAGGCCCACAGCTCACCGCAGGCAGGGAGAGAGGCACACTATGCAGCCCTGACCCTGGTTGCCGGTAACCATAAACAGAACATGCCCGCCGACTTGCGAGCATCCTGCCTCAGTATTGAGAGAGGGAGCGACCTAGAGAAGGAGCAATGGTTAGGTGACCCCTCCGGGGAAATCTCCTAAGCACTGGGTATGAAGCCGGTGGCACATGCAGGCCAGCTGTCCTGTAGCCTTTGCTATGGAACCGGCCCAGTTCCAGGATCTATCTACACACACACACACACACACACACACACACACACACACACACACACA
>JANHMN010000022.1:2690100-2744999 GCA_030674055.1 Rhabdomys pumilio | reverse complement strand
TGTGTGTGTGTGTGTGTGTGTGTGTGTGTGTGTGTGTGTGTGTGTGTGTTGGAAAACTTCCATATATCTAACAAAAGCATCTCTTTTATTCCAAGTTCTTCCTCTTTTTCTTCCTATGCGAAAGAAAAAATAGCACAAAACTAAGTACTTACCTAGGAAATACATATTCCACCATCATGAGCTTCTAGCCTTACAAACACCCCAGGTTAAAAGGGGGGGCAGTTGGTATGCAGCCCGCGGATGTGTGGATGGAATATGGTAAACCCCGTGATCTCCTTGCACAGAATTGCAAATGACATTTTTTTTTCCACAACACCAAGGGCCAGCCTCAGAGCCTTTGGAGTTCATGTGGCAAAATATCCTTCTTATATAAACCAATGCTTGAAGATGCTGCAAAGGTAAATAACCGCCTTTAAGCTCAACCCCTGCTGCTGGCTGTGGGATTTTCTGGTGCCAGCCTATCTATGCACTCTATAGCTGGAATTGGCATTCAGCTCTTAGTTACGTCTAGTAAAGAGCATGGTCTAGCATTCGAAGGAGGTTCATCTTCCCCCCTCAAACAAACAAAAGCACCTGTGTTGTTCTGCGTAAATATGTCATGTAGATTTATAGTGAAGACTTAGTACATGTTCTGGTGCCTTTCTGTGTTGTGAAAGGCAGGTAGATGTTGTAGCCATAGTTTTGTTTTGTTTTTTTTAAATCCATAGTTGAATTGCACACTGACCTTAGTATGTACTCTTGTTATTCTGCATGTTAAAGCTGGAGTTATTGGGCATGTACGGCAGACCACCCTGCTACATCCCCGATATGTGAACATTAGTGCATACACTTGAGTCCTTCATTCTCAAATGTTTTTGACAGATCATCTCATAAAAATAATTCAGGAAATCTGTGGGGAAAGTAGATATGTTCTACAGGAGCCGTTTCAAAGTCTTCCTATAACTTGGAACCTATTGGTTATTTTGTGTCTAATCGAGATATTTCAATTTAATTAGATATTGCCACCATACGTTTTATTAATCCAAATTATATCGCATGTAACTCTTTTGGCTTTCAGAGTTTATCAAGATAAAAATGTATCATTTTGTTGCATGTACTGTATGTTCAGAGGCAATCAGTGGTAGACTCAATGTGGTTTTACTGTGCCTTACGTGAAGAGAAACTCTATACAGAATGTATGACATAGGGTGGGGAGCAGATCCTCTACAGCACTGTTAGGTGATAGCACACAGCATGTCCCGAACATTTCTGTGCTTAATTACCCAACCAAAGAGATCTAAAGTCTGTATGTTGTACTGTAATGGGGGGTTATGCCTGGACAATTTAAGTGTTTTATTTGTTTTCTGAAATGATGTGAACTTATTTTTCTAAACACTATGCTAAATAAACTTTATATTTATACATACTTTGTGTTGAAGAGAGATTATTTGGAGGAATTTCTCAAAATGAGAGTAACCCACTCTTACTCTCTGCCCTTCTCTTCCTGCCCATCCCCCTCTCTCCCCACCCCCCTCCCCCCTCCACTTGTTCCTGCTCAGCCTTTCCCCCCTCCCACTGTGCCTTTCTTTGTCTATTTCCGCCTCAATTCCCCTTCCCATGCCCTAAGTAAACTCTATTCCATACTAAAATAAATAAATTAATAATTAAATTAAATAAATGAGAGTAACCCATTTCATTAGACAAAAAACGAAATGGTTTTATGTTTGCCTAGAAGAGAAAAGAGTGAGAAAATGCAAATATTTCAACTGGAAAATACTCAGCCAATTGGAGTGATTTTAGAAAAGCAATCTTGTTGTTCTTTGTACAGAATTATATGACTCTGCTCCACTACATACTCTAAACTATAGTGTTATCCTTGGAGCCCAGTAATATGCCTTACTTCTTTATCTCTCCCAAGAGCTGGATGTGGAATATGCACGTAGTAGGCACTCTACAGGATTATGAGGAAAGTGCCAAAGACCTTTCTAGTACAGACTTACTAAAATTAGAGTTCCGCTGCTCATCCCCCAGGGCACCGCTGTTAACCCAATTGGGATTATTCAGGTGGATATGTATATTTAGTCAGAGCTACATTTCTGTTGAGTGGAGACGATGGAGTATTAATCTAGTTTGGTCCTAATTGTATAATTACATAAAGTCTGAGTTGTATTCTTCCTACCCCATCACAGGAGATGTTTAACAACCAGATAGGGAACCAATGGTACAATTCTTTTACGAATCTAGTTAAAGCCATCACGTTAGCGTCAAATGGAATGTCTAGACACATTCTTGCCACTCTGCTCATGTGTAGAAGTCAAACCAGTTAAGCACAAAATGAAGTAATTACATTTCATAACTTTTTAACCAAACAAGTATTGTAAAAAACATTTGAAAGGTTTAAACCCTGTTTGTGGCTCCTCCAAAGCCAGCTAATCTGGTAAAATTCAACAGGAACTCAAAGCCTTTGGCTCCCTGATACCGTCCCGCTTTTCCAATACCCCATAAGACACCTTGGCAGCATGTAAATAAGACACACTCACGCAGAAGTCAGCATCATAAAAGTAGCAAAGAGAAACAGAATTGCAAGTGGGGAGTTGTTGGTCCCAAGACAGACTGGACCAGCAAGATCTGGACAAGAACTGTTTCAGCACCAATGTTTAAATAATATGATTCAGAACTGAAAGAAGACTCTGCCAACACAAGGGACAGACAGCAGACTTAAAGTCCCTGAGAGAGAAGCAGGTCTCAATTTCAAGGTTAACTTCATGCATAGGTGGGACCACACGAAGAGTTAAGCAGAGACAACATCAAATGTCGAGTTGTAGAGTCAGCACGAGATACTTTGGATCTGAGTCTGAGAAGACCTTGGTGGGTTTTAGGCAAATACAAATTTAAAGCGCAAAGATAATGTTTTGCACTTTAAAAATGTCAGTGTGGCTACTCTGGAAAATGAACTTAAAGGGGACGAAAGGTAGGAGCAGAGAAACTATTGCCATGTTGTGCTGAGTTGTCAGACAGAAAATAGATCAGGATCAGAAGCCCTGGAACAGCAGGGAGGGCCATTTGCCCACAAAGATGTCCAGAATAGCATGTCCTCTAAGCACTCCATTGTGGCCAGCCAAAGCCACTCTGCTCCCTGAGATCCAAACTGGAGTTTCTGATTCCTAGTTGAACATTGCAGAATATCCTCATCCATTAACTGTATCTGTACAAATTAAACCATCATGTCCCTAAGCCTTGTTGCTACGTTTCAGCGTTGGGGACTGACCCAATCTTTTGTATACACTAGTCAAGTGCTCTGTTGTGTCTCCCAGGCCCCAAGTTTGCCTTTTTTTCAGCCACAGGAGTTAATTTCTTCTCCCTTGCTTCCCCTCCTCCAGTTGTTTTCAGAGTTATCATTTCCCTACTGAATTACTGCAGTCCATTCTATCTGGTCTCCCAGTATCTGCCCCTCAGCACATGTCCTGCCTCAGCATGTGTGTGTGCATCTGTCTTAGCTGACATCACTCTGTCAATCAGCCAGAGTCTGTGAAAATGACAAGAAACTGTAATACGCCACCAGAAGGGTTTTTTTGGTGCATTTCTCTCTATGGAGTCTCGACAAATGCAACTCAACTACACAATATAAAACAGACCAAGATTTGTGTGAGGTTATCGAAAAATCCTTCATCACAAGTCCTTTCTCGGTGCTTGCTTTAACAAAACATCTTTCACCCGTGTCTGCTTCAAGAAGACACTCCTTCACATGTTTGCCCCAGCAAAACACCATCCAACACAACTGACTTTCCAACAAAACCTTAAGTTTCCACTTGAGCATACAAAGTCCTAGTTCTACATGAGTGTTTCCTAGAAATGCCAGATTCTTTCCATATCCAATTCTTTACATATCCAGTTCATCTCAAGAATCACTGAATGTCTCATCTCCCCAGAAGCCTTGCCTCACTCTCTTCTCCTACAAAGAATGACAAAGGGTTCTGCTCTGAAATTGGACAGAGATTTGTGTCTTCTTTTCTTTTGTCTTCCAATTTTTAGAAATTGAACCAAAGGCCTCATACATGATGCACACCAGGAAAACATTCTAAAACTAAACCATGCCTGAATTTCTCTCTAGAGAGCCAAGTAGTTAAAATAGTATGCCTACTTTTTCCAGTGCTGGGGACTGTACTTTTCATATGCTAGGCAAGTGCCAATACCACTGAGGTACATCCCCAGTCCTTACCAACATTTAAAGCTGAAAAGCCAATCAATACATTTAGGGAGAGATTTCTGGGAGCAGTTCTTGAAAGCTTCCAGCATTAGTGGATGGGTTTTATGGGAATTGTTTTCCTGATCCAGAGATTTTTTTTTTCCCCACTTCCAAGTTTAACAAACAATACCAGCATTAGCATAAATAAAAATAAATAAATAAATAAATAAATAAATAAATCAAACAAAAACCTTACTGGGCCATCCTAAGGCAACCTCTTAAATAGTCCTGATACTCAGAAGAGCTATTTATACTTAAGTATAGGTACAGTTTCCAAAACTGTTTTCTGTAGATATACCCAGACTACTTGTAGTTGAACTGAGCAAATATCTACAGAATCTGTGAGAGACAGTGGAGGGAATGAGGAGGCAGTCGGCAGGAGCTGTGAATTACAATTATCCTAGGACTTCTCGGTATCAGGTCACACCTCGGCTCCATTGTTTGTGCTAAGTAGAGATCATTATTTTGAGATTGCTTGAGGTCTATGCAGTTTGAGGATATCTACATCTAGATGTAAACCTAGATATAGATATATAAAGCATGTGTATGCAATGGTTTAATGAAGCATACATCGTAGAATTAAGACAGTCAAACTGATTCCAAGATTAAAGTGTACAATGACCAAGGATAACAAATCTAAAATAAAGCAACTGGGGACTGGAGAGATGGCTCAGTGGTTAAGACTACAGCTGTTCTTCCAGAGGACCTGGGTTCAGTTCCCAGCACCCACGTGGCAGTTTAGTTCCAGCGGATTTGATGTTCTCTTCTGACCTCCATGGGCTCCTGCATATACGTGACACACAGATGTGCACTCAAGAACACACAGAAACGGGCTGGAGAGATGGCTCAGCTGTTAATGCTAGGCTCACAACCAGAAATATAAGAATACACAGAGACACATACAAATAAAACTACATATTTTTAAAACAAAATAATTAGATTAAATGATTACGATGAGGTCCACAACCCCTGACTCCTTGGGATGAGATAGTCAAGGTATAGCAGGAAAAGCAGACTTGGTTTTTAACTCATCTTCCTCCTTCCCTTGTATCCACTTTACCTCTATTTGGAAGTGATGGTGGGGTCTTCCCTTGGAAGTGTCCCTCTGGTGTTGATACTCAGCAGTCTAAGGTATGATAAGCCAGCACTCCATCTCAGGGGCTTGGTCGGTGGTGAATTAATAACTCCCCTTTGTTAGTACTGCAGTAGACTTTGGGTGGGGATAAAAGGATGGGTAAGTTGGAGGAGCACTGAGAATGTCACCCTTTGTTTTCTTCCTTTTCTCTGTGCTCTACCTCCTACTGGGGATCAAGGGCCAAGCAGCAGAATCTAACCTTGTGGAGCCTCTCCCACACCAGAGCCTAGCAAAGTCCCTTAAGAGTCCTGTGTTGAAAAGATAAGTCACTAACAATAAATAAAGCGTAAAACTAGCTGTAGGGAAACAAGGGTTCTTTGATTCCTTTCTCTTGCTTCCTCCCCACCTCCTCAAAATAGTTGAGCATGGTGTGTGTGTGTGTGTGTGTGTGTGTGTGTGTGTGTGTGTGTGTGTATGTGTTTGAGTATAGCTCTGCATGTAGAGGTCAGAGGACAACCTTCAGAAGTTACTTTTCTCCTTTCACTGTGGTGTTCAGGCTAGCACGCAAGAGCCTTTATCCAAAGCTATCAACTCATCGGCTCTTCTTCTCTTTTTGAACCCCAGAGTTCCTGGACCTGTAACGTGTTTGCTACCATGCATGTTAGCCCTAGAATCAATCCCCAGTGCCAAAGGTGGGGACAGGGAATCCAAGATATATACTTATAAAAATACAGTTTAAAAACATTTTATATGTTATCTGTGCATGCGTGTCACAGGTACACACACAGTGTGTGTGTGTGTGCGTGTGCGTGTGCGTGTGCATGTGCGTGTGTGTGTGTGTGTGTGTGTGTGCATGCGTGCTTGCAGGAGTCCCTCCTCTCCTACAACCCTATGGTTTAGGAACTCGATCTCAAGCCATCAGACCAACATGGCAAGTGCCTCTACCAGCAGAACCATCTTGCTGGACCTCAGCAACATACTTCCCTAGCATGTACGAAGGCTTAATTAGGTTTAATTCCTAGTACTACTAAAAAAAGGTATTTTGGTTGAAAATTAGAGAATATTTTGGGCCAACCACATATATAATAAAAATTTTTTAAAGAAAGTTGAAAAGTAAAAGTGATAATAGTAATTTTCTTTCTTTCTTTCTTTCTTTTTTTCTTTCTTTCTTTCTTTTTTTTTTTTTTAGACAAGGTCTCACTATGTAACCCTAGCTGACCTCCAGTTCTCTATGTAGGCCAGTTCGGCCTCTGCCTCCTGAGAACCGGGATGAAAAATATTCATGTAAAAATAAGATAACAAGCATGCCTGGCTTTATTCTTGTCTGTCTGTCTGTCTGTCTGTCTGTCTGTCTGTCTTTCATTGTCAAGGATCAAGACGAGGGCCTATTTGTAGACGCTCTTTACCACTGAGATACAGCCCCAGCCTTCCTTCCATTTTCTGTGACTGGGTGACAATATAATAAATAGCCTAGGTTAGCCTCCAATTCATGCCTCCTGCCTCTTCCTCCCAAACAGTGGGATTACAGGAATGTGCTAGCATGCTCAGCCAAAAAAAACCAAATGTTTTCAAATGTGTATGTCCATGTGTTGTGCATGTGTATGTTTATGCATGCTCTTGTGTGTGTATGTGCATGCTCTCATGTGTGTGTATGTGCATGCTCTCATGTATACATGTGTGCATATGAATGTGGAGGCTAGAAGTTGACGTTAAGTGTCTGTCTTCATCAGCCCTCGTCTTATATATCGAGACTGGGTCTATCATTTGATTAAACAGTGATTAGTCAGAGATCACTGATTCAGCTATTCTGACTACCAATTTGCTCTGGGATATCCTGTCTCTGCCTTTGGATAGCTGGGATCACAATGGGTTTCTGTGAATAATGGGGATCTGGACTCTGGTCCTCACTTTTGTATGTTAAGGGTCTTGCCTACTGAACCATCTCCCCAGCCTTCCACATTTTAAAATTACTTTTGAGATTGGGTTTTATGTGGCCCAGGCTAGCTAAGGATGCCTCCCTCTTCTGAGTGCTCTTCTAGGAGTACGAAAGTACTACAACAGTCAGTTTTATTAAGTGATAAGGACAACCCAGGACTTCATGCTTTTAAGATGAACATTTTACATCTTCAATTAAAATGGGTGTAGACACTCATGGGCCAGTTGCTAGAACTGCCTAGAACCGGGGTCTCCTTCTGTCCTCCCTTCTGTCCTCCCTTCTGTTCTTCCGAGTCAGGGTCAGAGTCAGCTGTGAGAGAGCTGTTTTCTCCATAACCCTGATGTCCCTGTTCCTAGTCGCTGCAAGGGTCACATATTCTAGTTTTACATAGAAAAACAAGGAATTGGATTAGGGTTGAAGACCGATGGTAGGAAGCCCTAGACTCAGTAAAAAGTAACACATTACTCAATGAACAAAAAGAAAGAGAAGTTTCCCCATTGTGTAAAGAGGCTGTAACCATCTCAGTGAAGTGTTTTTATTTTATTTTATTTTACCTGTTTATTCAATCAGTCATTTCTTGTGGTGCTGGGCACATAACTCCGGTCCTTTCCAAGTTTTTATGCGTTCTCATAGGTCCATTTGAGATCACATTCCAGTCAAGACCCAGTCATGGTGGACAGGGTAGGGATACTGTGATTGGCCAAGTTGGACAAAGCTGTGGAACAGGGTGCAGCTTTTTAAGAGAAGATAGCAGCACCCAGTGGACAGGCAGGGCAGAGGCATGAGAGTGTAAGGTACCTAGGAGACACAGCTGCTTACCCATCAAATAGTAAATGTTAGGCTAGCGAGATGCTCAACGGGTAAGAGTACTTGCTGACCAAGCCTGGGGGCTCATCTCCTGAGTCACATGTGGAGAGATGGCTTAGTTGATAAGACTGTAAATTGTTCTTAGAGACAGAACTTGAATTAAAGTCCTAGCATCCACATCAGACAGGTCATAGCTACCTGTAACTCCATCTTCTGGGATCTGATACCCATTTGAGCTCCTTGGGTATAAACACGTAAATAGATAAATTACAGACACACATTTTGGGGTTTTTCCAGACAGTTTCTCTGTATAGCCTTGACTGTCCTGGAACTCTCTCTGTAGACCAGGCTGGACTTTAACTCAGAGATCCACCTGCCTCTGCCTCCTGAGTGCTAAGACTAAAGGTGTGTGCCCTTCACCCAGTTTTTGATAAGAATATTTTAAAAAATAGTCAAGTGTGGCCACACCCTGAGGGCCTGTAAGCCTAGTGCTGTAGAACGGGATGGCTTGTGCCAACAAGTTCCAGGTTCAATGAGAAACCCTGTCTCAAGGGAGTAAGGAGGAAGGTGACACCCAATGTTCTTCTCTGGCAAATGCCTGCACATATAGGTGCACATACAATATACAGAAGATATACAGAACAGCAACACACACACACACACACACACACACACACAAAGAGAAAGAGAGAGAGAGAGAGAGAGAGAGAGAGAGAGAGAGAGAGAGAGAGAATGTGTACAGAGTTTCCAGTGAACGCATTTTAACTATGATAATGATGAGGTGTTATGTAGTGAAAAATTCAGCACCTTGTTTTTCCTTCTGGCCCTGAGTGGTACCCCAGATACATCCCCACAGACCACCCAGTTACCAGGCAAAACAGTCATAGTTACTTGCTGATTAGATCCTGGAATCAAGCTTGTTTACCCCAAACTGGCCTGATAATAAAATACTATTTTCTAACACCAGAGCCAGCTAGCTGGTTTTGTCCAGTCACCTTCCAGGCATAGACATACTGATCTTATCCGAGACCGAGCCAGTGGCTTGATTTTGAGATGAATTGTTTCCACATTTCTCTTCCACTCTTGAGCTGGCAAAGTCTGCTTATTAACCTTTAACTCACAGTGCAAAATGCCTTTGTTTGCTTTGGCCTATCCTGATGGTTGACAAGTGCTGCCTGGGTTTGCCTTTTGTTGTTTAGTTAGCTAATTCCATGTGTATCTTAGTCACATTTTGTATATAACACTAGACACCTTGATAATCGCAATTCAAGCTTTGAAGAAAAAGAAGATTAGATGATATGCTCTCCTTTCTTATGATTTAATTCATTACTTTCTGTGGAAGTGTAAGGCTAGGCACCAACCCACAGTGGAATAGACTTGTTACACATTCCTAAGTACAGCAAACTGGCTACTATCCCAGTATAAAAGTTAGGTTGTACAATTTATAGAAAGCTGGAGCTGACAAAATGGCTCAGCAGATGAAAGCACTTGCCACCAAGCTCGGCAATTTGAGTTCAATCCTCAGAGCCTACAGGTTGGACATAAAAGACATAAATACATTATTTTATGTGTATATATGTAATTATATATATTTGAAGAGGAAGGTCCTCTTTGTTTTCCATTGTGGTAAAATAAATATAACATAAAATGTACGATTGTAATCTTTTTAGAATGTACAATTCACAGCTGGAGAGATGGTGTAACAGTTAAAAATATTTGCTGTCCTTGTAGAGGACCTGGGTTCAAGTCCCAGCATCCACATGATGGCACACTACTATCCATAACTCCAGTTACAGGGAATCTGATACCTTCCTCTGACGTCAATTGGCACCAGGCATGTACACGGCACATATAAACAAGTGCAAACAAAATACTCATATACATAAAATAAATAAATCTAAAAAATATGATGTTTAATTAGGCATGGTTCATTCAAGAACCAGAGACAAGAGGATTGCCACAAGTTTGAGACTAATCTACGCTGCATAGGGAGTTCCAGACCAATGTAGGCTACAGTGTTAAGACCCTATGTCTGAGCCGGGTGGTGGTGCCACACGCCTTTAATCCCAGTACTTGGGAGGCAGAGGCAGGCGGATTTCTGAGTTCTGAGTTCGAGGCCAGCCTGGTCTACCGTGTGACAGCCAGGACTGCACAGAGAAACCCTGTCTCGAAAAACCAAAAAAAAAAAAAAAAAAAAAAAAAAAGACCCTATGTCTGGTCTGGAAAGATGGCTCAGAGATTAAAGCACTTGATCTTGCAGAGGACCCAGGTTCAATTTCCAGCACCACATGGTGGTTCATAACAATCTGTGATTCCAGTTTCCGGGCTCTTTTCTGACCTTCATTGGCATCAGACACACACATGGCATGTGCCTGTGTATGTGCACTTGTGCACACACACACACACACACACAGGCAACACACAACACATTTATAAAAAACAACCTAAAAATTTTGGGGGCTGGAAAGTTGGCTCAGTTGTTAAGAGCACTTTTCCAGAGGACCCAGGTATAATTTCCAGCACCCAGGTTCAAATCTTTGACAGCTCGTAACTGTCTGTAATTCTAGTTCCAGGGAATTTGGCACCCTCTGACAGACAAACATACAGACAAAACACCAATGCACATAAAAATAAATAATCATTTTAAAACAAACAAATCCCTTGTCTCAAAACCAAACCAAACCGATGCATAGCTTAGGAGCTGGAAATATATGGCAACATAACTTAGACCCAGAGCACATACATGGTGTTTAGTATATATGTTTGTATGTGTATATATAACATATATATGGTGTTTAGTAGTATTGAGTGCATTCACAGTGTCCTGTAAGTAGTCTCCAGAACTGTAATAATCTTGATATCCTTTGCATATATATGTGTATATATATGTGTGTGTGTATGTAATATATATGTAATATATATGTGTGTGTATATATGTATATATTTATTTATTTACTTACTTATTTCTGGCTGTGTCATGTGATAAACTCATGTGATGTTTTGCTGAGGCAAGACCCGTGGAAGGACACGTGATGTTTGGAGAGCGTGTAAGTAGGGCTCTACAGACTGACTGCCGTGCTTGCACAGCTATCTGTGCAGCTCTTTGTCGGTCTCTCGTCTTTGCTGATCTTCTCTTCGTTGAGAAAGGCCTGCCAGAGAATCCTGGCATTCCAGCTGGTCCTGGTCGCTCCCACTGACTCGTGCCCGTTCAGTGGAGGCCAGGCGCTTTCTGCTGAATCATGCTGCCATTGCCGATTTGTGTTCGGTGACTCTTTTGACCTGAGCTGCTGGTATCCTGACAAAAGGAGATTGGAACATCCACAGAGAACCACTTCCAAACAGGTCCGCATCCCCTTGTCCTATTTACCATCTTTTCTCCTCTACCTTTGAACTGTGGGCTGGGGGGGGGGGTCGAAGCATTTGAGAACCCTTGTTAAAGTAGGTTTTAAAATTGTAACCATACACTTCTTGCTCCGGCACCGCTTTTGACTGTTTGCCTCAGCAGTATTTTGACTATTCTAGGTACCTCATATGAATGGAATTACAAAACATGTGTTCTCTCTGTCTCTCTGTCTCTGTCTCTCTCTGTCTCTCTCTGTCTCTGTTTGTCTCAGTCTCACATCACAGCCCTTGGACTCCTGCTGCTCCTGCCACAGCTTCCTGAGTGTTAGAGGAACGGGCCCATTCCCCATGTGTTGCCAGCCATCAGGGCAAGTGCCTGCTCTGTCATCAGTGCTGCAGAGTGTAGCTCTTAGTCAGGGGCAAGGATCCCCCTTTGTTTTATTTTCTCCAGGGTTAGAATAATTAGTTCCATGAATGAATGGAGGGCAAGGCAGGCAATGGAGGTACACAGCTTTATTCCCAGCACTCAGGAGGCAAACACAGGCAGATCTCTGAGTTGGAAGCTAGCCTGGTCTACAGAGTAGAACAGCCAGGGCTACACAAAGAAACCCTGTTTGTGGGGGGGGGGGGGACAGAAAACAAACAAAAAGAAGAAGAACAGAAGGGCTTGTCTTTTTTTTTTTTTTTTTTTTTTTTTTTTGTAGCAGCAGCGAGGAATCCAAACCCATCTCTCCATCTGTTGTCTGAAGGTGTTTTGTTTTGTTGTTTTATTATTCCACACTGTGCTGAAAGCTGCTGCCCAATTTGTTTCTGTCACCACAGACTCTTAAACTCTATGACAAAACTCTTGCTGTGATCATAAGGAAACTAGTGGTAAATTATACTCTAACTTGCAAACGTCGGGGTTGATCAGAAGAACCAGGGTATGTCTCATGCTGATACTTAAGTAGTGGAAACTTGTACATTGTTGCTCACTGTATCCCGAATACTCTGCAAAGTCTCCCTCATCTCCTCCGAAACTCTGCAGTCTCCATCATCTCCTCCGAAACTCTGCAGTCTCCGTCGTCTCCTCCCATAGCACAGCTGAACATTCAGAGTAAGAGTCAGAATTTTGGTTCCTGACTCATTCTAAAGATGAGTAGAAGCTCCAAGATTTGAACCCAAAACTCCCACCTCCTAGAGCACTCTTCAGTCTGGAACCGCTTCCCTAGGGATCATCCCATAGCTCAGAGGGTGAAGAGAGCTGGCCTAAAAGTCAAGGTGTGGGGAGATGGCCTAGTGTTTAAAGTGCTTGCTTTGCACTGCAGTTCAGATCCCCCAGAGCCCAGAGAAATGCTGTTTAGCATTCTGTCTAAACTCCACCGCCACAGTTACCTGGCAACAGCTAGGTATGCTCCTCCCCACAGTTACCTGGCTATTGCCAGGTAGGCCTGGCCCACTATAAAAGGGGCTGCTAGCCCCCTCCTCTCTCTCTTGATCTCTTGTCTCTAGCTTCTCTGTCCCCTTGCCCCTCCCCGTCCCCCCGTCATAGCCAGTCTCTTCTCTCTCTCTCTCTTTCTCTCTCTCTCTCTCTCTCTCTCTTCCTCTCTCTGCCTCTCTCTGCCTCTCTCTGCCTCTACTACCCCCTGGCTCCCCTCCCCATGCCCTGAATAAACTCTATTCTATACTATACTGGTGTGTGACTGGTCCCTCAGGGGGAAGAGATGCCTCTACACAGGCCCGCTGAGACATCCCCTTCCCCCATACCTCACACACACCCACAGAACATACTCTCTTTATCTTTTAATCTTTTTATAAACACATCAAATGCCATGTGATTCCACCCTTGCAAGAGGGAGACAGGGTATCCTGGAACAAGCTGGCTTGAGTAATTAGCCATATCTGTGAACTCTGGGTTTGATGTGAATCCCAGACAGAGGTGAGAGAGTGACAGAGGTGAATCCATACCTGAACCACAGACCTCCATATGCTCAAGTACCCACATGTATGCACACTCCCATGTGTGTAATCATATCCATACAAACATAAATACACACAAACTTAGGAAAAAGAAAAAAAGGAAAAGTCAAGCATATCCTACCCAAGCTTCCAGAAGTACTTGATATAGTCTTTCCTTTTGTTTTATTTTGTTTAATGTAGGGTCTTACTACGGAGCCCAGGCTGGCCTCCAGCTCTCCATCCTCCTGCCTCAGCCTGTTTCACAGCACAGTCTTGGTGGTTCTTTCTGCTGTACTGAGTATTGAAGCCAGAACTTGGGCACGCACTGCCTGGGGCAACTCTTCCAGCCTAGACACTTCTAACAAAAGCACCTTCTCAGGGCGCAAGGGCTGGAAAAGGTGCTTCCTTGGTGTCTCGAGCCCAGTCTGTTATCTGTTGTGAGCAGATTGTGATAAGGTTTTAGGGTCCCCGTGGGGAGAGAGAGGATCGACAGGTCCTCTCCACTCAGGAATTGTATACAGGATTGACTGTGAGATGGTCAGTTCCCCGAGAGGGGAGAGAGTACACCAGAGACAGAGGTTTGATATTTAAATGCTCTTTAATAATGCACAGCAAACAATATATTATCACCAATGCTAAAGCTATTGTAACAACGAGGTATTGCCACACTTCCTATGCATTGCCTCTATCAATATCAATACAATAAACACAAATAGTAAGTTGCTAATTACCGAAGAAATAAACATAGCAGTAAGTACATTATCATTCATGAGTTATACGATCTGAGTCCTTATGACTGTAGTTTCCAGTAGCTTAGGTCTGTAGAGTGTTTGACCACTAAGATAGGGGACTTCTGCGGCTTCCAACAGCTCAGGTCCAGAGGGTGCTTGACCATGAAGATAGGAACGTTGGTCTCTCGGCTGCTGCTTTGATGATCCATGCTGCAGAGTGCTTGGTCTCTCCGTTGCAGAGGAGGCCTGAATGGAGGATCACGCTAGGTAACCATTGCTACCAGTGTGATGAAGTGCCCCAGTCAAGGGCTTCTTTTTTATGCTTGAATTAGGGTTGTTTCTGACATACACGGCAGATAACTAGATGTGTCTAGTTATCTGTGGGGCTATGACTTCATTGCAGGTGGTTATCACACTTATTCAAAACAACTTGTTTTTGTGTACAAATATTTTGACTCATAAGGTTTCAAAACAACAACTTCTGGTTATCACGGCACTTCAAAAACGACTTCACTTCAAACTCGTTTTCTTTCCTATTACAATATGGAGTCAGCTCTGTTAAGGACCTGCTCCTTACATTTGGGTTCCAAATAGAGTAACAAAAACTTTTTTTTTTTTTGACAAAATGGTGGAAACTAGCAAATCCAAAATTGAAATGATCTTTGGCAAAGCCAGTTAATTGAGTTCAAAAATATATCTTAGTTTGGTTAAGATATCCTCAAATAAAGCATTTTCATCAAAAGTAAAATTTTATCTCAAAACATAAACTTAGGGTGATTAGCATACTTGAGAACTATTAAAATATGTATTAAAATATTACTCCCCTGCAGGCAGTGGTGGTGCACGCCTTTAATCCCAGCACTTGGGAGGCAGAGGCAGATGGATTTCTGAGTTCGAGGCTAGCCTGGTCTACAGAGTGAGTTCCAGGACAGCCAGGGCTACACAGAGAAACCCTGTCTTGAAAAATCAAAAAAAAAAAAAAAATTACTCCCCACTGAGGTGGGTTGCAGCCCCATGAGGGGAGCAACAATGTCAACTGACCAGACCCAGCCCCTCCAGCTCCCAGGGACTGGACCACCAACCAAAGAGTACACGTGGAGGGACCCATAGTTTCGGCTGCATATGTGGCAGAGGATGGTCTTTTTGGACATAAGTGGAGGAGAGGCCCTTAGGCCTGAGGGGGTTCAATGCCCCAATTTAGGGGAATGCCAGAATAGGAAGGCAGGAGTGGGTGGGTAGGGGAGGCAGAGAGGGAATGGAATAGAGAGTTCCAGAGGGAAAACCTGGAAAGGGGATAACATTTGAAATATAAAGAAAATATCCAAGAAAAAGATCTTTTTCTAAAAAAAATATTGCTCCTCCTTAAGTTTAAAAAACTTACCTCTGAGATTGGGGGCAGAGCTGCCACCCTGGATCTGCTCAGTGCTCGGGGCCCAGACCGGAAGGAACCAGTGCTCCGGGCCAGGAGTGACTTCCTGGGTCCTAGTGGGTCCCAGTTACTCCTTGTTTGGAGTGGGTGTTACTATCTGCTTACCTAAGATACTTCCCAGGATAGAGCTCCTGGGAGCCCTGCTTCCTCTGGGTTCTGTGAGATTGGGGACAGAGCTGCTGCCAGAGATCTGCTCAGTGCTCGGGCCTTATAGTCTTATAGTCTCATAGCCAATCCTGGCTATTTACTTTGAGAGAAAAGATTTGAGAGGATGGTTTTCAGCTGACATTCATTCTAAAGCCAAGAAAAAAGCCAGGTTCAGAACTAAGTCTTTTAGTTAGGAGAGATGACAGAGGTTCTGTTTAGTCAACAAACTGATGGACTGGGTATTAGGTCTATCTTGTACCTTACTGACACAAATTGGTACATTTATGCTCTAATTGTATTTTGAGAGAAAAGTTTTATTTTAACAGGAAGGGTGATATGTAAGAGGAGCTAAGGTGGGAGGAGTACGGAGAGGAAGAGGAGGAGTAAGGAAAGAAGGAGAGGAGAGGCTAGGTGATGAGGGGGGGGGGACATGGACGCAGATGTTCACATGTCTCCGCCAGTCCAAGATAGTTGATATATCTAGGTTGGGTATTGAGTTACAATTCTGATTGATATTGAGCATTACCAAATTTATAAAGCCTTTTGAAGACCCCCAAACTTGGGAGACCCTTACTCAAGTCTCGGGAAATCACGGCCACCCAAAAACCGCAAGACACTGTACCAGGATGCAATCAGTAGAGGTTTATTAGGGAGGAGAGTTGGCTAGCCAAGGTCAATTCAGTTCACTCGTGCAGGAGTTGAATTGACCCCTAGTGGCTAAGGGGCCTTCTAAAGAGGAAAACCACAAACCAGGGGAGTGAGGAGGGGGTGAGGGGTTGTCAAGGATACATAACATAAAAATAGTGAAACATTCCAGAGGAGCCCACCCTGAATGATTTAGTGTCATGTGTACACCCATTCTTCTCAAAAATGTAGCTTTACCATGTCACTGTGCCCTACCCTGTCATTTACCAACTATTTCTGATTAACTATTTCTCACTTGCTCCAGCCACAGCCCGGTCACTGTGTTTAGCCACCTAAATGACTTACATTCTTTACTTTCCTTTTCTGTACAGCCAGTTCCGAAACTGGCCTGGCTCATTTCAGAGGAAATTTTCCATGTCCTTTAAAGAAAAACCTAAAGGAAAGCCTGTATATATCTTATTAACTATATTTTTTATAATTTTTCATTCTTCACTTTGATAACCATTAAAAAAAATGTAGCCAGGCAGTGATGGCACATGCCTTTAATCCCAGCACATGGGAGGCAGAGGCAGGTGGATTTCTGAGTTCGAGGCTAGACTGGTCTACAGAGTGAGTTCCAGGACAGCCGGGGCTACACAGAGAAACCCTGTCTCGGAAAAACAAAAAACAAAAAACAAAAAACAAAACAAAAAAAAATTGTATAAAAGCAAAAAGGAGAAGGGGGCATTGGATAGGGGCTTTTCTAGAGAGGGGAAATGGGGAAAGGGGATGGCGTCTGAAATGTAAAGAAAATATTCAATTAAGAAAAAAAAAACAAAAAGAATCAAAAAACTTACCTCTGAGACAAGGTCTTGCTCTGGAGCCTTAGGAGTTGGAACTTGCTATTGTACTCTGGGCTAACCTCAAACACTTAGAGCTTCACCTGTTTCTGTCCCCAAATGCTGGGATTAAAAATGTGTGCCACCATGCCTAGTTTTTTTGTGTTTTTGTTTTGTTTTGTTTTTAATCTTTGTAAAGCTCTACTCTGATGTGAATGTTTTGCTTACATGTATGTGCGCTACACCCGTGCCTGGTGCCCAGAGGCCAGAAGAGGGTCGAGGAAGGAGTTACAGACAGTTGTGAGCTGCCATGTAGGTGTTGGAAATTGAACTCAGGTCCTCTAAATGAGGACCCAGTGCTCTTAAACCACTAAACCACCTCTCCATCCTCAGTTTATTTTTTTCTTAAAGTTGTTAAACTAGGAAAGGATGAGCCACACTCTTGAATGTTGCATCCAGTACACTGCAGGCTTGGGCACTGGTAGAATTTCTTTACCTCTGTCAAGTTCAAGGTACATTCTCTAAGCCCAGGTGACAAAGTCTATAGGTGACAGACAACCAGTCTCAGTTGTGCCCTCAGGCCACATTCTCTCACCTGGGGGGAGGGGTGACTCTACAGGGGCCCACTGATGCCCTTCTTTTTTTTACTCCTCAGTCAAGATAGTCTAGGTCCTTTAGAAATACTTTGACAATATTGAATCACAGGAAAAGGGTTTTGTTGTTGTTTAGTTGGTTGGTTGTTTTGGTTTTCAGGTATTTATGCAAACTTACTCATTTACCTGTTGCCTGCTCTTTCCAAAGTCCAGCTGTGTAAACCAAGGGCGGGGACTAAGAGATCCTGCTACAGCCCTTTCTGCCAGAGGGTCTATTCATTTGCATGACTATGCCTTCTTCTCCACAGATTCTAAAGAACAAAAAATGCCCAGAGAATTTGCCAGTAGGATATTGTTGTTTTCAGAGGTGCTTGAGTGTTTTTGGCTGGAGACCCATTAGTTTTAGAGATCTCCAGACTTCCCATGACTCTTCAAGCACACACCCACACAGGTGAGGGGGGGAGCTACCCCACCCTCTTAAGCTCTCCCAGAACTCACAGTACTGGATAAAGCTATGGTCCAAGATTGTGCACATCTGAGAACCTGACGTTCTCAGAGAACCTAAAAGAGGTTTGAACACGCTAAAATGTTTTGTGACTTCTACCACTAAAATTGTAGGAATTTGAGAGAGTAAAAACAGGCACACTAGTAATTAATAGACTCCAAAGTCATCTACTGTGAGTTGAATGAGACTGGTCTCCATAGGCTCGTGAATTTGAATCCTTGGTTCCCAGTTATCCTTCAGCCCAACACTCCACTTGGGACTTGGTGGGAGACAGGTTCTCCTTTAATTATCACCTTTTTTATGTTCCGTTATGAAAACTGAATAAGAAAAATAAGAGTATTAAGCATATAGTATTGCTAAACAAACAAAACATAGCACATCTCCAGGGACACTGTTATGTCTATGATCATAGAAAGCAACTTCTATAGACATGTACGGTAATATTTTTTTCCAGGTGTGGTGACGCATGCCTTTAGTCCTAGCACTTGGGTAAAGCCAAGTGGATCTCTGTAAGTTTGAGACAAGTCTGGTTTAAGACACAGTGAGTTCCACACTAACCAGAACCACTTAGTGAGACCCTGTTTAATAAATGAATAAAATTAAACCAAATGTAAATAAATAAAATAAAATAGTAAATGTTAAATCTCTTTTAAATATGCCCATCCTTCAAAAATGTATAAAGCAAAAACTAATTCTATTCGGAAGACTCAGTCTCTTATCAGTGTCCCGTAAACATTTAGCTCAAGTATTGATTCTCTTTGCATTTGAATCAATTTTAGATCTTTATAATAGCTAATCAAATAACTAGTGGCCCTAAATTAACACAAGAACGCAAATCACAGACATAGAGTACATATTAAAGTCAGATAGCAGGTAATTCTTGTCTTTTAGTTCTTTGAGGTTATTGATCAAGCTCAATGTAATTTCTCTTTCCAAATGGAATTCCAGCTCTTATGCAGGAATAAGGACGTAACAGCATCCCCTGGAATGGCCCATCCGGCCTCCCTGACTCAGTTAAGATGTCAATTGAAAAGAGGAAATGAAAGTTAAACATTACTGCAGAGACGCAGATGGGAAACGGGATACGCTGATCAGCCTGTATTTTGATTACCACAACGTTTGTTAAGACTAAACAACTGACCTGAATCTGGGAATGACAGTTATCCTGGTAAAAAGGAAGGAAATGAGCGATCCCATCAACATTGTGATGTGGTTGAGATTTATCTGCATCTAACCTAACGGTGCTCTGGGTATGTTGAAAATCTTGATCTGTTTCTGAAGGTTCTAATTTGGCAGAACTTTCTTCCCTGTCAGCACTCAGGAAAGTCTTTGAAGTGGATAAGACTTCTACAAATAAAGGGAGAGGAAGAAATGCAGTGACTAGAATGCCAAACATCTTGTAAAATTCCAGATTTTCTTTTCTACAGACATAGTCTCCTTCTATAATTATGCTGGTTTTTAAGTTTTTTATTTTATGTATATAAGTGTTTTGCATTTGTGTGTGTGTGTGTGTGTGTGTGTGTGTGTGTGTGTATGTGTACCATGCATCTGTCTGGTGCCTCAGAGGTTAGAAGAAGAGATCAGATCTCCAGAAACTGGAGTTATAGATGGTTGTGAACCACCATGTGGGTACTAGGCACTGAACCCAGATATTCTGGAAAACCAATAAGTATATGAACCAATGAACCGACTCTCCAGCTCCTGATAAGCTCATCTTAGGAGAGATTTTTTTTCAGTGGATCTGAGACTGGAAGTTGGTCTCCAATAATGCCAATCACATCCTTACTGTGGCGATTATAGCTGGCAGAGCCTTCACCTCTTCAAGCCTTACCCTTTCTCCTCATAGCTGATAGAGAGTGGGCCTCAACTAAACTGACAGAAATGATCATAGTTCACTCTTCAGATGAATTTCAGTGAGCAATATGTTTACAGGAGCTGATACACCCAATCATGCTGCTCTCTGATTCCCTCGAGGTTTTACCAAATTGACTCATAAAATGTGGTTAATTACACTTGCCAATAATTGCAGACATTTAAGTTATCGGCTTAGTCATCAGACAAAGACAAGTGAGGACTGAGGTGTAGCTCAGTGGTAGCTCACTTCCCTAGGAGATGGGAAATGATAAAAGTTCTGAGTCTCTGGCTTAATTCCCAGGATAACAAATGACAAATGAACAAACAAACTGCTTTACAATTCAAAACGCTCTGGTTTTCCTAAAGAATACATCTTCCCTACCTGACCTGCAGTTTGGCTTTGTCACTGTACGTTTGATACTGCTGTTGTTTGTTTGTTTGTTGCTTTCCTGCTTATTTAAGTCAGGGTTTCTTATTTAGTCTGGTCTGGACTGAGTTAGTAATCCTTCTGCATCAACATGGCAGGTGCTAAGTTTACAAGTGTGGCTCCCCATATCCCATGCTAACATCAACCAGGAAGAACTGCCCTCGTTTGTTGTGGTATTTGAGGAAGTGCTCATCTTGATCATTTGTCCCCAATTCCTTAAAGTGACCCCTGCCATTCATTTGTCTGCCCATACACACAACACCCAGCTCTAATTCAGGACCAAGAAATAAAAAGAGCCTTAGTTCACAAAAAGAAAGGAAAGTGAGAGACGATGGCTCATAAGGAAGATCTGTAGGAAGCTTAGTGCAAACAATCAAAATGAACATCAGGAGAACTAACGAGCATGGAAATCTAAGTTTTAAAACATAGGAAACCAGGGGCCGGGAGAGATGGCTCAGCACTTAAGAGCACTGGCTGCTCTTGAAGGAGAAATCCTGAGTTCAGTTCCCAGCACCCACATGGTGGCTCACTGTAGGACCCAGAAGGGCTGCCATGCCCTGGCTGAGACTCCATGTGCTGCTGTCTACTAAGTAACATTCTGCAGATTTTCTAAGATCAAAACATCCTGATGTAGTAGGCATGGTGCCCCAGGAAGGGAATTTACACTTGACAGCCCATTGCCCCCCAGTTGAGTTCCTGTTTGTGTTTTTTTCCTTCCCTGGCTTGATGTATATATTGAATCTGCTCAGCCAAAGCCTTGGCATTCTCTTATAACGAATGACCCGAGTCTGAGTCTTCCTTTAATCCCCCAGGCCTACTGAGAGCTCCTTAGCGCATGGCAGCGCTGGTGCTGTCAGCTCATAACCATCTGTAAAGGAATCTGATTCCCTCTTCTGATGTGCATGAAGACAGCACTCATACACATAAAATAAAGAAACCACAAGAAATTCCCATTAGTGTCTCCACAAGAACATACTATAACCATTAACCCATTAAACCAGACGCTGTCATGACATACAGAAAACAATCATTTGTGGAGATTAGCAGTAAGATCACCAAACAAAAAAAAAGTAAACAGAAATCAGAAAAGACAGAGTGCAGAAAAAAATCTCCTGGAGAGTGGCAAAATATCAACATCTAGACACAATAGGAAAGAAATGCATTGGGAGGAGGAGGGAGGGGGAGGGAGAAGGGGAGGGGGAGGGGGAGGAGAGGAGGAGGAGAGGGGGAGGGGAGGGGGAGGGGTAGGAGAGGGAGAGGGAGAGGGAGAGGGAGAGGGAGAGGGAGAGGGAGAGGGAGAGGGAGAGGGAGAGGGAGAGGGAGAGGGAGAGGGAGAGGGAGAAGAAGAGAAGAGCAGCAGTGGTGGCTCATGTCTTTCATCCCTGAACTCTGGAGGCAGAGGCAGACAGATCCCCCAAGTTTGAGGCCAGCCTGGTCTACTGAGTGAGTTCCAGGATAGCCAGAGCTAAACAGAGAAACCCTGTCTTGAAAATAAACAACATTTTTTTTTACTTAAATTCAAATTGCTGAATTATAATCTCTTAACTTTGTTTTATATATTCTTTATGTATATCTCTATACTTTTTAATATATACAAATTTCAGCTAATTTAAAAAACATGAAAAATATTTTTTTAAAATCACCTCACTATAAAGTACATTAGTCTAAAGGTCTAGATTCCAAAAGAAAATTATCCTTAAATAATGGCAACATAATAGTCCAGGCAAAATAGATATTTTTTACAAAAGAAAAGTACTAGACTTTATTTTAGAAGAAATAGTCTGGCAGTTGGTATTCAGAGTTGAACTTTGCATGTAAGGCTCTGAGTTGATCACACTCGTGCACTCACATAAGCACAAGCACACATGAGCATGCATACGCATGCCATGCACACCGTCCTGAATAGAGTAATAGCAAAAGAGAAAGCCTCTGGGGCACATGTAGTATGGAGATAGAGGAGGGGATGCCAGGGCATGAAGGTACTAAGTGGGTATGGGGGCAAAAGGATAGAGTTGGGAGGGGTGGTCAGAGGTTTTATATCTATATAAAACATATAAAGATATACATAAAGAATATATAAGCATAAATAATATATAGGGGCTGGAGAGATGGTTCAGTGGTTAAGAGCACTGGTTGCTCTACCAAAGAATCTGGGTTCAATTCCCAGCACCCACAAGGCAGCTAACAACTGTCTGTAACTCCGGTTACAGGCAATCCAATGCCCTTTTCTGTTCTCCACAGGCACTACCCATAGAGTGCAAAGATAGCTATAGATATGGATATAGATACAGATATAGATATGGATATGGATATGGATATGGATATAGATATAGATATATAGATATAGATATAGATATGGATATCTATATATGCAGGCAAAACACCCCATACACATAAAATTAATTAATTTAATTAAAATTTTATAAAATTAAATTAATTTTTAGTTAAATAATTAATTAAAAGCACACACATTCATATACATATTGGGCATTGGTACCCTGCATGGGTCAATAATGCTCATTCTAGGCTTTCAGACAAAAACCCCAGTGGGATACCCCATAGAAGCTGTTGGTCAGGAGGGCCCCTGAAATCCCCAAAACAATGGCTGTTGCTACTTCTCTTCGCTGCTCAGCAGATCTACATGGTAAGACTTTATTAACAAAGATATCTCATGCTTTGGCTGTTGGACAAAAGGAAATTAAGCGTAACTGATCAGAAACGTCCAACTCTCTAGCTAGTCCCCACAGTGCCAGAGGTGCTGTGGGAATGCTAGGAGAGAAAAGGCTTCAACAGTCCTGCCTATCGGACGGACCCAGCATGTTACATCACCAGATGACAGGCAAAGTGTGCTCACTAGTGCAAAAGTGGCGTGACTAATGAGGGTAATTACATTCTGCTTGGATTTGAAGCAAATTCCTCAAGAGGGAATTCCTGGGACTCTAAACCTGATCAAAAGCTCTTGACTGGGCAGGTCACAGACCCTATGGGAGAAACTACAACCGTTGTTTTGCTAAATGAACTTGTTGTCAAATCTAAATATGTGTTTGTTATCATTGATTAGTGAGTGATCCTGTCTGTCTTGATCAGAGGAGCAGTTACTGCAGAGACTCATAACTGCTGAGATTAAGTCACTGTTACGTGATCAGCCCTAAATAGGACATCTGTGTTAGCCTTCCACACAGAAGAGCAAGCAGAAAGAACTGGAGAACAGGAGAAGCACCCAGGAAGCCTGTCTTGTAGAAACGGCATGGTAGTTGCATCCATAAACTGACAGAAGCAGAGATAGCCTAAAGAAGACATGCACATGCCTGGACCCGTGGACATCATCGTGGGTAAGGGAGGAGCTTGTGAGGCCCCATTTCTCCGTGAGGAGCTCTCCGCCATTAAGAATTGCAGAGGAAGCCGGGCAGTGGTGGCGCACACCTTTGATCCCAGCACTTGGGAGGCAGAGGCAGGCAGATCTCTGAGTTCGAGGCCAGCCTGGTCTACAGAGTGAGTTCCAGGAGAGCCAGGGCTACACAGAGAAACCCTGTCTTGAAAAACCAAAAAAAAAAAAAAAAAAAAAAAAAAAAAAAAAAAAAAAAAAAAAAAAGAAAAAAAGAATTGCACGGGAAAGGATGTGTTTAATTCAATGGTGTAGCTACTGGTAAGTTGCTTGTGTTCTGATAAATAGCCCCTCAGTCATTCTTATGCAAACACATCTAATTAAACTCAGTGGGACACACACATATGCGCATGAGCAAGGACCTAGTGAATGAAACAAAACAGGAAAGGAGGGAGACTAGTGGGAAGGATGGGGAAGAAGGACAAGAGAAGGCAGTAGGGGTGAATATGATCAAAGCATACTCTCAATAGGAAATTACTACAAAGGAAAAGAAACCTAAAAAACGCAACAAAGAACTGAACTAAAAGACTTACAAATTCTTTCAAACCTACAAGAAGAGTAAAAGAAAGGAGAAGGAAGAACCCCTGACTTTAGTCCAACCCTGATCCTATAGTTTTGGATCTGTAGGGCCGGCCCCTTCATACGCTCCAGCAGTTCATCAATCAGATAGATGTTGGGGTGGACTGATTCAATGCCCTGGATCTGAGCCTGAGAGGTGTCTGAGCTGGTCAGTCCACCAGCACTCCCTCACCCACATCAGCAGGTCAAGCTTTCCTGCTCTGACCCCACCGGCCCATCCAATGCCAATGCTGTCACTGGCGAGGGGCAGAGCCAGCTCTCCATCTCATGCCTTTGGGTCTGGCTCATCAGCAACCATGCCATCAGGGCCAGCCTTACTGTGCTGCCCAGGTAAGGTACAGGAACTGTTCTCCCAAGTACTGCAATAGGAGAGGGGCTGGGCTGACTCTCTGGCTCTCACACCCTGGTGGATAGGAGTGTGGTCGACCAGGGCAAGTTCTGTTCTATTGCCAAGGAGAGGTACAGGGCCTGATCTATGCTCTCCTAAGTGTTACAACCTGAGTCAGCCAGGGCCAGGCAAGTTCTCTCATTCTCATGAACCCAAGATCAGCTCTCCTGCCTGCCATAGGTGACAAGGATCATGGGAGGGAAGAAGGACATTTTTACCTCATCCTGGCTACCGCTCCCACACAGTAGACAAGAGGCAGAGGTGGCTCTCCTGTACTCATGGTCTTGGGGCTGGCTCACCTGCACAGCCCCTCCCCCCCATTCAGGGCCAGTTCTACTGAGCTGTCCAGACAAGGTGCAGGGCTGGGTCTCCCTACACACTAAACATTTTAACAAATGAATTAGTCTAGTATATAAAATATATCAAGAACTATTTTATATCATGACCTAGGTGGGTTTTACACAAAGAATTTAAGGTAACTCCCATAAAAGTTTACTTATGCTCTGCAGTGGTGGCATACACCTTTAATCCCAGCACTTGGGAGGCAGAGGCAGGCGGATTTCTGAGTTTGAGGCCAGCCTGGTCTACAGAGTGAGTTTCAGGACAGCCAGGACTACACAGAGAAACCCTGTCTCGAAAAAACCAAAAAAAAAAGTTTACTTATATTTGGTACTAGTGGGTAAAGATACTTCCTGCCAAGCCAAAGGTGCTTCCTGACAAGCCTAAAAATCCAGGTTCAATTTCCTGGACCCACAGGATGAAGGGTGAGAACTAAGTCCTATAAGTCCTCTTGTAGAGTGAAAAATTATAAAAATAATTTTATAAAGTATATATAGGCTTTTCTTTAGGCTTCACTTTAAAGGGCATGGAAAATTTTCTCTGAAGCAAGCTAAAAATGTAGACTGGCTGGTTTCAGGAACTGGCTAACCACAAAGGGAAGAGAGGAATGCAAGTCATCTAGGTGGTGCTGAGAAACTAGTGACCACGATGACAGGGCAGAGCCATGTCTGGAGCAACTGAGAAATAGTTGAGCAAGTGACAGGGCAAGGCCACAATGACAGGGCAAGGCCACAATGACAGGGCAAGGCCACAGTGACATGGCAAGACCACATTTTTGAGAAGAATGAGTATACAGAGTGTTTTCCACGTGACCCTGACTTACTTAGGTTGGGTTCCTCTGGAATTTTCCGCTATTTTTATATCATGTTTCTTTAGCATATGGTCCCTCCTCACTCCCCTGGTTTGTGGTTTTCCCCTTTTAAAAAGCCCCTCAGCTAGCCAGTCTTTGTCAATTCAGCTCCTGCGTGGGCAAACAAATTGACTGTTAGCCGCTAACTCTCCCGAATAAAGCCTCTGCTGTTTGCATCCAGATTCGGTGTCTTGCCAGTTTTTGGGTGGCTGTGACTTTCCGAGACTTGAGTGAGGGTCTCCCCTGAGCGGGGGTCTTCACTCTGACCTTCCCATGTGTGATCTGGCTCCTGTGTGTATGCATGTACATAGAAACACACAAAGAAACTCACACAATAAATGCAATTTAAAATTTACTTATGCTTATACTAGTAATTTTATGGATGATGGGCACTTAATTTAATTTAATTTTTGCCAACCTAAAAAAACAATGGGGATAATAAAAATATTTATATCAATATTAATAAGGAGGCCAGATAAAAGACAACAAGATACAGTTTGGTGCTTAGGATATACTAACAATGAGTTCCTGTCCAAACTTCAACTTCCTCCTCCACCAGAAAAAAAGTTTTTCTAGGTCCTCAGCAGTGGTCAGATGTCTGACTGGGAGTTTAAAGATTTTATTTGTGCTTAGGATGGTGATACACCTCGTGACTCTAGGACTCAGCAAGGCAACCATGTCGATGGGGGATGTCCAAGTCTAGAGTGGACTATATGGTGAACTCTAGGCAGTCAGGGAGACACCTATAGAAGACACTGTTTGAAAAATACAAATGAGTTTAATTTTAAAACCCTCAGATTTGTTGGGCAGTGGTGGCACATGCCTTTAGTCCCAGCACTTGGAAGGCAGATGTTGGAAGCCGACTCCTAGCAGAAAGCGGCTATCATCTTTGTAGCCATTTCAAGCCATATACCCTGACAAGAGACTTGTTTTCAACAGCCCACAACAGCTGAGTACACTCTGATAAATATCTTGTTTATCGCACATATCTTGTTAAGCTGTTTAGTGCCCCCAGCTGCAAGGCGCACATGGTGTCCTTGCCTACAAGGCACACATGGTATCCTTGCCTACAAGGCACATGGCAAAGCATATAAATACCCAGGATTTCCCTTCAGTAAAAGAGACTTGATCAGAACCTCTGTCTTATCTTCATTCTTCGAGTCTCTTCTCCTTCATCCCCACTCTTTCTCTTGCTAGACCCTGACCCGAGGACCAGAGCAGCAGCTCTGGCCGGGACACAGTGGCCCCCAAGCCCAGCAGTGTGGGCTTCAACAGGCAGAGGCAGGGGGATTTCTGAGTTCGAGGCCAGCTTGGTCTACAGAGTGAGTTCCAAGACAGCCAGGGCTACACAGAGAAATCCTGTTGGGGGGGGCGGTGGGGGGACAAAAAAACAAACAAAACAAACAAATAAAAAAGCCTCAGATTTTATTTACAATAGCAATAAAAAGTACCTAAGGAATAAATTTAAATTTAAAATTCCTGAGTTATGCTAATAAACTCTAAAACTTTTTCTGGGTGCTTTGCATTGAATTACTATGACTACTCTAGGTTGCTGGGAATTGGGGGCCTAAAGCAATAAGAAGGTATTCTGTCTTATTTCGGAGGGTTGGTCCTGTGTGAAGGACAGTCTGCTGATTGGCTTCTCCTAGTGGCTGAGTGAAGGATACATCTGTTGATTGGTTTCTCTTAGTGGCAATCTCTACACCATTCTGTTTCCTGTAGTTCTGTCAAGTCTCAGCATCCTTTGGCAATGTGTACAGTCATCTTCACCTGGCTCCCTTTTCTGCATCCCTGTGTCCTTTCCTGTCTCCCATTGGATTTAAGAACTATGCTAATCCTGTCTAATCTCACCTCTAGCTACCTTTAAGTTCTACCTGAAGACTTTATTCCCAAATTAGAACACATAGTAGGATTTCAGGTAAGCGCAGATTTTGCAGGAACAGCACATAAGTTCCTGCATACTTGACATGACCTGAGAAAAGAAAATTACTATATTCCTTTAAAAGAAGATTTAATGTTTTAAATAAGTCATTTTGTGATTGCTAAACGAATCATACTAATAAAAATTAGGTCAGGACTGTCATGGTTTGAATGTGAACTGTACCCCCACAGGCTTTTATGTTTGAACACGTGACTGCTAGATGGTGGCACTGTTTGGGGAATTGTGAAACTTTGGGGACATGAGCCTGACTGGTGGAAGTAGGTCACTGGAGGGCACCTTTAATTTTTCTAGCCTTGCCCTTTTATCTGTTCCCTGCTTACCGTGATATGAGGAGCTGTTCCGTGGATCTCACTTCCTTGTGTAGGGATGGAGAACAGAGAAGTGGGAACCAAAAGGAAAGAGTCCGTTTACACAAGGTCATATGAGAAAACCCAGTCTATAAATATTTTTCAGGGTTTTTAATATATAAGGCTAGATTATATTCTGTTCATTAGAAACATTCTTGAAGCAAAGGCACAGAGCATTTTAAAGGATTCAAGAGGTCAGCATGAAAACACCAGTCACAGACTGACTGTGCTCTCATGGTTTCAGAAACAACACATTCGCATTCAGGCAAGGAGAGGCACTGCATAATTAGGGTGTTGGTTTTAGTAGTAAGAACTAAGAATTCTAAACTAATATGGATATAATACAATAAGCTCATAATGCATACAATTGCTTGGTATGATGGCAGATAGGTTTGATCCCAGCACTCAGTAGGCAGAGGCAGGACGATCTCTGAAAATTACAAGCCAGCCTAGCCAATGGAGTGATTCCAGAACAGCCAGGGGCTACATAGTAGATCCTGTCTATAATATAGTTAGATAGATAGATAGATAGATAGATAGATAGATAGATAGATAGATAGATAGATAGACAGAGAGACAGAAAGATAAGGCTGGAGAGATGATCTATTAGTTAAAAGCACTGGCAGCTTTTCTAGAGGGCCCATATTCCGTTCCCACCACCACATTGTCTGAGTATTTGCCCATTATGGTAGTTTAAATAAGAATGGTCCACATTCTTATTTAAGGCTCATAGATTTGAATGCTTGGTCACCAGGGAGTGGCACTGTCTGAAAGGATTAGGAGATGTGGCCTTGTTAGAGGAAATATGTCACTGTGGGTGGACTTTGGGGTTTCAGAAGTACATGCCAAGACCAGAGTCTCTCCTCTTCCTGCTGCCTGTGGATCCTGAAGTAGAACTCTCAGCTCCTTCAGCACTGTGCGTGCCATGTTTCAACATGCTGATAGTGGACTAAACCTCTGGGACTGTAAGCGAGCCCCCAGTTAAATGTTCTGATTTATAAAAGTTGCCGAGGTCATGGTGTCTCTTCACAGCAATAAGACATTGACTAAGATACCCACAATTTTTTAAGAATGGTGACAAAGCATGAATAAGTACCTTATAAGTTTACTATCCAAATGGTCATTATACCGATGAAAAGAAGTCATGTTGGGTACGATCTTTTGGTGTACACCTTTAATCCCACCATTTTGGGGCAGAGACAGGCAGGTCTTTATAAGTTTGAAGCTAGCCTGATCTACATTGTGAATTCCAGCCAAGATTACTACACAACAGCAAGACCTTGTTTCACATAAAATAAAAAACAAAAAGAAAGAGATCATATCATTATTCACCAGAGAAATTAATCTAAACCACAAGATGCCATTGGACATCCACAAGAAAGTCTAAAACGTAAAATATAGACAATAACCAAGTGGGAAGAATGCAGAGCAAGGGAAGTCTGCACAACTGGTGTGACTTTGGAAAACTGGTAATATCTATTAAATCTAAATCTAAATGGATCCGATGATCTTGCTCCATTAGGAAGGATGTTTGCTGCAAAGCTTAATGACCTGAGTTCAAGCCTGGGAACTTACATGATGAAAATAGAGAATGGAGGGGCTGGAGAGATGGCTCAGTGGTTAAGAGCACTGACTGCTCTTCCAGAGGTCCTGAGTTCAATTCCCAGCAACCACATGGTGGCTCACAACCATCTGTAATGGGATCTGATGCCCTCTTCTGGAATACAGCGTATTCATAGAAAATAAATAAATAAATAAATCTTTAAAAGAAAGAAAGAAAGAACAAAAAAAAAAGAAAAGGTGTACATGGCATAGGGCCATCCTCTGGAACACAGAACTCCTAGCCATAGCCACATACTCAAAAAAGAGTAATTTTCAATTACTCCTTAGTAAGGGGTGGGGCCAAAACAATTTTTGAATCTGTGACATTTTATTATTAGACACCATGCTGTACAGTAGATATCCAAATGTCACTCACCATCTTGTCTAACTGAAACTCTGTAGCCTCCAGTTACCATCTCCCTCATTCTCTGAGATCTCAGATGTCAAATTTTCTTTATTCCCATCAGTCTGAAGTCTTAAACTATTCATGTAACTGAATTCATGTGGTATTTGCCTTTCTATGTTTATTTCAGTTAACGTATTGTACTCCAGAGTCATCTGTATTGTCTTAAACAGCAGAATTTCTATCTTCTAGGCTTAATAATATTCTACTACATGTACACGTGTCACATTTTCCACTGACAGATAAATGGGAAAAGAAGTGAGATTTTGGGGTTGCAAGGAAACTCCATATTTGGTCGTATTTGTTTATTTGAGGTGGGATCTTGCTATGCAGCTGTAGTGGCTGGTTTTGTGTGTCAACTTGACACAAGCTGGAGTTATCACAGAGAAAGGAGCTTCGGTTGAGGAAATGCCTCCATGAGATCTCGCTGTAAGGTGTTTTCTCAATCAGTGATCAAGTGGGGAGGGCCCAAGGTTTGTGGTGCCATCTCTGGGCTGATAGACTTGGGTTATATAAGGAAGCAAGCTGAGCAAGCCAGGAGAAGCAAGCCAGTAACTAGCATCCCTCCATGACCTCTGCATCAGCTCCTGCTTCCTGACCTGTGTGAGTTCCAGTCCTGACTTCCTTTGATGATGAACTTCCAAAGGACGAACTTCCTTTGGAAGTGTAAGCTGAATAAACCCTTTCCTCCCCAACTTGCTTCTTAGTCATGATGTTTTATGCAGGAATACAAATCCTGACATGGTGACATTATTGTCTTTTTGTTGTAGTTGTTGTTTGGTTTTTTTGTTTGTTTGTTTGTTTGTTTGTTTTTTTGAGACAGGGTTTCTCTGTGTAGCCCTAGCTGTCCTAGAACTCTCTCTGCAGACCAGGCAGGCCTTAAATTCAGAGATCCACCTGCCTCTGCCTCCCAAAGTGCTGGTATTAAAGGCATGTGTACCATCACCACCCAGCTAGGGAGTATTATCTTTTATTTTATTTCTTAATTGACATTATATTTTAATTTACATTCCACTTGATTTGTGATACTGAGCATTCCCCCAAATAGCGCTTGGTTATTTCTGTTTTCTACTTTGGTATATAGCCAGGAAAAATGAAAAAATGAGAATACATACCCAGTAGAAGATTTGTGTATGTCTCTTCTTTCTTTCTTTCTTTCTTTCTTTCTTTCTTTTCTTCTTTCTTTCTCTTTCTTCCTTTCTTTCTTTCTTCCTTTCCTCCTTTCTTTCTTTCATGTATATGAGTGCTCTCATATGTATGTATACCTGCATGTCAGAGAAGGTTATTAGGTTATTATAGATGGTTGTGAGCTACCATGTAGTTGCTGGGAATTAAACTCAGGACCTCTGGAAGAACAGCCAGTACTCTTAACTGCTAAGCCATCTCTCAGTCCCCCTACAAGTCTATTCTTAATATCTTGACCCATTATAGTGAAAAAGTAGAAGCAATGCAAGTATCCATGAACTCCTGACACAGAACTGCATAGATGGATCCTTCAGATGTTAGGGAGAAAGGAAGACATAAGACTCTTGATTTCACTTATTCTTTTATTAATCAAAACTTAGGTACTTTTAAATCAGATTTATTTTCCCTATTATTCATTTAAATTTATATTCTTCAAAATGTGAGCAGAAGCACGAAGTTATGACAACACAAGTTTCAGCAGGCTGATGGCTAAGTGAAAGTTTCTGGATAAGTCATGTGGTGCAGTCAGGTGGTGTTTTGCTGAGGTACTACCCATGGGAGGACACATGATGTTTGGAAAGAATAGGACTCGTCGGACAGTGACTGAGTGACTTGAGTAGCCAGCTGTGGAAGGCTTTGTTGGTCTCACATTGCTGTCTTTGTCTTTGCTTTGTTAAGAGAGAGGCAGAGAACTGGTAGCTGGTCCTGGTCGTACCTGGCCTTCATGTAGATGCCAGAGATCTAAACTCAGTTTTTCATGCTCTCCAGGCAAGCATTTTGCTCATGGAGCCATCTTCCCAGCCTGCTTGCTTACTGTGCTCTCTCCCTTTTTTTCGTTTGTATGTTGCTAAGGATTAAACTCAGAACCTCGCGCACACTAAGCAAGTGCTCTGATAAAGAACTGTACCCTAGACTCCCTTTATTCTTTTATCGAGAAGCATTTGAGCTGCATTTCATTCACAGCCACCAGGCTTCAGGCAGAGTTTGGTCTGCTTTGGCTTCCGGTTTGCCCTTGAGATGGACGTCACATAGGATGGTAAGGTAGTAAGTTTGTTCAACCCCAGCAGATGCCAAGAGAGCATTCAGTGAAAAGCACAAGGCAATTACCACTTTATAAGCGTGAACCCAGTCAACGTCAAAGACTGTGGCTGCTGGAATACACTGTCTCCTGGGCAGCTGCTTTGGCTACTGTCCCCAATTAACTCACCAGAGACTCAAAAATAGAAGGCAGCCTCTGTTCTGTTATATAATAAACAGCTCTTTATTTGAAATGACAATATTTACTTTTCCTGTAGTGAGCGCACAGCCTAGTAGGCAATGGGCAAACAGTGAAATGCCTAAAATGGAAACTTGAAAGGGCAGTTTAGCTGGTGGGGTTTCACTCTGGCTTTCTAGTTCACTGGCAGGTAACTGGAGGAGACTGGTGCTCCCCTCACATCCTGTCTAGAGTCTGTAGGCTCATAGGTGCATGTGACCTTCTGCCACTGGGTATAGCTCCTGTCTTGGTGAATCTGGAAGCATATAAGACAGATGTGAAGGAATGAGTTCTATAACGTGGTATATTTTATTATTTTGCTTTATTTTATGTGTCTGGGTGCTTTGCCTGCATGTATGTCTGTACACCACTTGCATGCCTGGTGCCTGAGAGGTCAAAAGAAGACATTGGATCACCTGGAACTGGAGTTCTGGGTGGTTGTGAGCCAGCATATGGTTTCTGGGAAACGCGCTAGGAGCCTCTGCAGGAGCGCATTGATCAGCAAGCCACTTCCCTGGCTGCCGTGGTAGTTTTAAACAGGATTAAGATCTTTTCTGTTTTTTTAAAAGATTTATTTTTTTTATGTATATGAGTACACTGTAACTTCTTCATATACACTAGAAGAGGGTATTAGATCCCATTACAGCTGGGAATTGAACTTAGGACCTCTGGAAGAGTAATCAGTGTTCTTAACCGCCGAGCCATCTCTCCAGCCCTTCTTTTCTTTTTCTTTTTTCTTTTCCTTTCTTTTCTTTTTTCTCTCTCTTTCTCCTCTTCTCCTTCTCCTTCTCCTTCTCCTTCTCCTTCTCCTTCTCCTTCTCCTTCTCCTTCTCCTTCTCCTTCTCCTTCTCCTTCTTCTTCTGAGATTCTACTGAGATTGGCAGGTATACCCCATCTTGTTAATGTATACTTTTAACCATAGCACAGGCCAGAGTGAGCAGAAAGATAATAAGTCCAGGCCAAACTGTGCTTTTTAGTAAGACATTGTCTTTAAAAAAAAGAAAGAAAGAAAAGAAAAAAGAAAAGAAAAGAAAAGAAAAGAAAAAGGCCCAGGCTCTTGTTTTCACACACACATACACACTCACATATATACAGACAGACACACACTCACATACACACACACACACACACACACACACATAAACAAATTAAAAAATAAATAACTTAAAGTTCATTTATACACATTTATGAGCAACAAAGGGCTACCACCCTCAGTGTAGGGATAACTTCCTCACAGACATTTTCTATGACTTCTTAGTCACACAGTAGGTCTGCAGAGCATCTTTATTTCTTGTATATTTAGAAGAAAAGTCTTACTGAGCTATGCTCTGCAACAGGACTCAGGTACAATAGATTTGTTAAAAAAGGAAAAAACTTTACCAGATGTAGTCATGCATGTCTTTAATCCCAGCACCCAGGAAGCAGAGGCAGGTAGATCTCTGTGAGTTCAAGGACAGCCTGATCTACAGAGTGAGTTCTAGGACAGTCAGGGCTACATAGTGAGACCCTGTCTCAAAAATCTAAAACAAGTAGCCAGGCAGTGGTGGTGCATGCCTTTAATCCCAGCACTTGGGAGGCAGAGGCAGGTGGATTTCTGAGTTCAAGGCCAGCCTGGTCTACAGAGTGAGTTCCAGGACAGCCAAGGACTACACAGAGAAACCCTGTCTCGAAAAACCAAAAATAAATAAATAAATAAATAAATAAATAAATAAATCCAAAACAAAACTAAAGGAAAAAAAACAAAAAACCAAACCAAACCTTTGGCTTTTAGGCTCACGGTTAGGAAATGATACTCTACACTGTTTCTTGGAGAGACTGACTTAATGTTTGTGATGGGTGCTAAGAGTCTCTTCAGAGACTTTTTGTTTCTTGTGGCCCCTGGTCTGTTATTAATTGTAGGAACTCATCAAGAGCAGTGGCATAGTTTTAGTTATTTCCGTTGTGGTGCTGAGGCTGGAGGCCAGTGTCTAAGGACGTGCTAGACAAGGGAGGAGCTCCATCCTAGAACTCCTCCTCCGACCTCTTGTGGAGGACAGTGACTGCCTAGAATAATCATCAGCCGCTCAACTTCTCACTTCGACAGAATCATTTGGAAACCCTGTCTCTTCTTCACCTAACCTCTCAATTTTCTTAAAACCAGTGTGAAAGAAGATCAAGTCCCAGACTAGTAAAAGCTGCGAGGTTTAACTTTATTCTTCTTTGTTAGGCTCTGACTCCCCCACCCCCATATTTCTCATCAACCAGCTGCGTTAAAGTTGCGTGCAGTGTTTGCTCAAGTGCAGAGTCCAGGGTCCTCTTTAAACATAATGAACTGGCCACTTGGAGGACTGGGTGGCCCCAGAAGCTGCACTCCACTGGGGTCTCATTTGGTTTCTCAGTTTGGGAAGTGCTGCCCTGTCAGTAACCGCCTTCCTCCCCTCTCCTTAATTTTATAGAACTTTCACTCCTCTTTTTGCTCTTCGATAAGTCAAATAATAGTAAACAATTCAAAAATAGACCAGATCTTGTCAACGATAGGTTCTCTATTGTGACCCTGTTTGCCAACACTTAGTGACTTCTCTGTGGGGCAGTTCACAGCCCTGTAATTGGCTCCTCCCACGGAATATTTGCAGTGAGAACAGCTTATTTCCTGACAGAATGGGAGAAGTAAGTGGCCAATCCTACTTCATGCTACTTTTTTTTTTTTTCATGGCAATTTAAAAACATTGATGAGATGTCCCAGATATCTTGACCCTGTATTAGAGTCTATGTTAAGAGGAAAAATATTTTATAAGGATTCACTCTTTGTTGTTGTTTTTGTTTTTGGTGCTAGGGGCAGACACATGGATAGGGCCATGAGCACACCAGGCAAAATCCCATTTCAATAATTTATTTCTTTGTGGAAAACTGCTTTAAAAAAAAAACAAATAAATAAAAGGGAGCCTGGGGGCATAGGTCAGTGGTAGAGCACGTGGTTAGCATTTGAGAGACCCTGGATTTATTTTCAGGATCACAACAAATGAACTGATATGACAGAAAGCCTGGAATTCATAGCCCTTGTCCCCCAAACTGCCTTTCCATTACACCACCATGGGAAAATTGTAAATACACATTGCCACGTCTTTGTTCTTTTAGACAAGGTCTCACCAGGTAGCCCAGGCTGGCCCCAAGCTCTTGAAGTCGCTGCCTGAGCTTCTCAAATGCTAGGGCTACAGACAGGAGCTGCTGCCCTCAGTGCTGCCATGTTTCTATGGCAGGGATAATCATTCTCTGTAATAGACCTAATACTCCCCAAAGATCTGAGAGGATGGATGGGCTCGGGCTTGTAAAATGTGAAGGGTTCCTCAGTGAGGGATTCTATAAGAGGAGAAAATTATTACTGTTCCTTTTACAGTCCTTTAATGAGTTATCAACCTGTCATTGATTAATCTGTTTCTTGGAGTAAATCACTCCTTGTTTTTTCAGGATTACTGGAAAGACATAAATTATCCTTCGAATTTTTTTTTTTTTGCGTGTATGTGTGTGGGGGGGTGGAGGCAGACTTTAAATTTTAATAAAGTTAAATTTAACAAGCAATGTTACCTCTCTCCCAAGCATACACATATGTGCACATGTATAACATGCCACGTACACATCTATCCATTCTTATTCTCTCCCTCCCTCCTCGCTTTCTCTGTGACTACAGTGTGCTTCTTCAGTTTCAATTTTTATTGACTAGATTGATTGAACTTACCCAACCATTTGGGTCATCAAAGCCTCAAGTGCTTTGGGTTAGCTAAAGTATCACAAAGTCCACTAGCTCATTAGCAGCAAACCCTAATGTAAGAGAGTGATTAGAAATGAATTATTTACTGGATGTCATGAATCCTCCTGCTTGTCTTTTGTTTCAGCTGCTATTATGCACAAACCCTTCTTTTGAAATTTTGCTTATTTGGCAGTAAGAATTTTTGAAATTCTAAATAGTCATAAAGAAACCCCCAAACCTCTCCATATGCTACAACCATTAGATTCTTTACAAAGGAACAGATCCTTTTTGGCTCAATTGGATGCTTAAAGACCACTTGAATGTTTTCAATTGCAGAATGAAAGAAAGACGTCTGAAATACCATTGGATGTATTTGCTTGGAGTTGGTTACCTCATTGTTATCTTCTTTTAAAGGTTTATTTTGTGAGTAAAGCTGGTCAATTATTATGAAAAGGAAGGAAAGGCAGGGGAAGCACCCAAAAATCTGGTATACCAGAGATAAATGGAAAAAAGAGATTGACAGGAATGAAGAAGAAATAATCGAGGGCTTCACTGACAGTGTCCGGGGGCTGTGGACACTAGTTTCATGGGGAGAAAAGTTTCTGAAACTGGGTAAACTGAGAAATCATATTGAGGACACCCTTGCAGAATCTTATGACAGAAAGCTATTTTTATCCACCTCTATAATGGTTACAAAGAGGTCTGGGGGGTAGTTCAGTTGCCTGGCTTTGTCTGAGTTCACTTCTTGAACAAATTTAAGGATTAAACACTCACAAATGTTCCTAACATCTTCTGAGGGAGGAAGTGGGATGTTAGCACTTCTGCTTGGTGCCTGGCAAGCCATCACGCCATCTGTCAACTAGCCTCCACTTTGCCTTGTAGAGGAAGCAGGGTATTCCAACTGGAGCATCTCTTCCATTCCACATGGTAAAAATAAATGAAATTTCAATAACTGGTGTGAAACATTTTAGAAGTACCCAGAAGTTTTCAGAACTGGAAGCTCTCACATGACATCGAAATTTTTAAAGTTCAGTAAATTATGTAGCAGGATTCAAAGCTCAGAGGGGTAGCCCTATAGCCCACATGCCTGGATCTATGTATACAGATGGACAGATACACCTCATTTCTCATGGGAAGTTAGAGTTCTAAAAAAAGAGCTATCACTCAGAATGGACAGTTTTATGATTGTATGAGAGGAAAGGGGAGGATGACAGAGTTGTTATAAATATAGAAGCTTCTGTGGTGTATTAGCACTTGAAAACATTAAGACTTAAATGAAGATGGGATGCCAAATCAGCCTAAAACTCAAACTTGAAAAAAAAAAAGAAAAAGAAAAAAACAAAACAAAAAACAAACCTTGAGCAGAGGTTCTGAAGCATATGACACCCACCCAGTAAGCAAGAGGGCAAAGGGAGCCCCAGACTTCAGCTTATTAAAGATGACCTTTCCCTCTCTAAAATTTCAAAGCTGACGTTTCAAGTGCCGAGCAGACTGTGTGCCATATGTAACATGACCTCAGTCCCACTCTGCCTGAGCACTGATGGCGTCACTAATGAGAGGTGAAAGGTCTTTCTCTTGCAGCTTTTTCAGAAAGCCACCAACTCATGCTTCTTCCCCTCCCCCCTTGACTTCAAGACAATTACATTTCATACACAGCCTCAAAAACACTTTTATTGCCAGTTGATTCGCTTATAGTCACAGTCAAATGGCAGGATGTACATTGCACGCAGAAGAAAATATTTATTTTGACTCAGAAAGCAAAGGGATTAAGAGAACATTGTAGTAACGCTGCCTTTCATCTGCGTTTTAAAAGGGAAATTTTCCAGAGGCATCCATTGAAGTTCTATTTTTTAATAAAGGGTATCAAAGAGTTTTAGAAGGCCAGGTGTGTGTTTACCTGAAGGGAGAGGAGAAAGGGAAGGCGCTATACTAGGAGGAAGAGGCAGTTTTCACAGAGGCGGGGGGGCGGGGGGGGGGATGTGTCCTGGAATCTGTTACAAGCATTTCTAGGAGCCAGCCCCCACCCTCGCCCGCATTACCCCTCCCTGTTCCTACTGCTTGGAAACAAAATAGCTCTTTTCCAAGCGGGTTGTTATCATATTCATGGCACGGTCAATTTCCGTTTGCCAAGAAAATATTTAGTCTGATCAAAGAAATTAGAAAATCGGATGAATAGAAACAGACGTTCCACAAGAGAAACGTTTGTCAACGTGAAGAGTCAGGCAGACGGCGGCCCACCCAGTTACTGCTGGGAATTAGCTCTCCAACCAAAGGCGGAACTAGAAGGCCACCTGGATTCTGCTGGAGGGGCTACCGAAGAATCAGGTCTCTTCAGGAAATTCAAATGGAGTTTGAATTTGAGCAACTTGAGATGCTCCAGAGTGGAATGGAAACGACAGGTTCTGGTATTCGTGGCCAAAGCAGGTCCCTTACATCTACCCACCAAGAAGGACCTTTCAAGATAGCTCACTGATGTGGGATCTGACTCTGAGATCCTTCTGCTTTGCCTGGCTTATTATGCTTATGGGAATACAAGAACACATCGTCCTTGGTAGATGATAGAGAAGTATGGACATTGGGAATAGAAGGATAATAATTTCCTCAATAAATAATTTTCATATTTGTGAATCTGGACGGAGAATAGCTGGATTTTTGGATGTTTCTGATCTTTACCAGAGCGCCGGGGCAACTGCAGATGGTAACAGGAGGTTTCTTCTTGTCTTCGCTCTTCCTGGCAAGGAGCAAGCAAACTAGGTGAGACCGTTTGCTGAGGCGCTTCGAGAAGTCCCGGTTTCCTGCTTGCAGGTCCCAAGACACGGAGTGCAGCTTTCACTAAGAAAAGGGGTCCGGATTCCTTGCTTGCCTAGAGCAAACTGGAGCACCTCTGGCCTGCCAAGTTTTTTACACTGACGCCTCCAGTTTGGGGAGGGAAAAGACTGGGGTTGTGGTGGAGGGGGCTTTGCCTGAAGGAGGAGGAAAGGAAAGGCTAGCAGCCCAAACAAGTCCCTCTAAGACCTCCGCGCCCAGGCTCCGTGGCTCACAGCTAAGAATCTGCCCCTCATCCCCACTGCCACCCCCGTCCCTGCTCCTCCAACGTGGGGCCCGGCCGGCCCGGTTCCTTTTTTGTTTCGGTTCCTGCAGGCCGAAGGCTGCTTTGCCAGGAAGACAGCGCCCTCTCTCCTCCGGCCTGGTCCGTCGGCCTGCACCCCCTCCCTGCTCGGCTGACCTTCCGGCGCCTCCCTCTGGTCCCCACCCTCCCGCCCCGGCTCTCCTCCTCCCTCCAGCCCTTACGGCGTTCCGCCCTTCTAATCGCCCGTCCACCCTGGAGAGCAGCGGCCTGAGAGCCCGCCTGGGTCCGCGTTCCCCCGGCCATCTGACTCGAGCGCCCGGCCGCGGCTCTGCACAACTGGGCGGAGCCGGCTCCATACTGCGGCGGCAGCGGCGGCAGGGTCCCGGGTGAGGCCAAGCTCTGCGGTCCTCATGAGAACACTTTGGTGCGCACCTAACTGAGCGCCTGATCCGGGACCCAGTCTGCACGCCGAGTGATAGGTGGGGTTGGAGGCTAAATTTGGGTGGGGGGTGGAGGTGGGAGAATAAAAAAAAAATCGTGCAGCCTTCTTCCTAGTCCTAAACGTGTCCCTCGAGGTTCACTGGCTTCCGGCAGCCTTACCCCGCTGGTTTCCAGGAGGCCTTTGCCAAGAACTGTAACGGCATTGCAAAGTAGAAGCATAGGAGAGTGGGTAAGACTCCCAGAAAGGCATGGGTGAATGGACAACCTCAGTTCCCTGATGTTTCTTCCCCCACTATTCAGAGGATTGCAGACAAATAAATGTTGCGCGGCCCATTCAGAAACAGAGGCAGTCCAACTCCGCCCGTGAAGAGCCAAGTCATCTCTTGTAGAAATGGAGAAAAACAATAGCTAACAGATCTTCAACGTGGGCATTCGTCCACAGAAATCACAGGCCTAAAATGATCCCGCACCCTGGATGGAACTCCTTCTTGCTCCCTGGAATGATAGAACGAATTCGCCTCGAGGTGACCTCTCTGTCAAACACAGGCGGCTCCCAGCAATGAACTAATTGAGTCACAAACCACTGGCCATTCCTAACAAAGCCATCTATCTCGGCAGCTCAGCGCCCAATTTGTCCGCAGCACTTTCTTCCGCAATTCAGAAGCATTACCCTGTTTTTAAAAAGTATCACGGCAGAGACGTGGCAATTATCTTGGGCTCGGGTTACTCTAAATGGCTTTAGACTGCGAAATGGAAGAACACGAATGCGGCGAACGTGTCGATCGCCTGAGGGCTGAGCCTAGACAAGGGTTGGGGGAACGGATCGAGGAACTGGGGAGAGGGAGACCCGGCACAGAGCTGTGGCTATTGGCTCTTTCCACCACTCAGGAGTTAGTCTTTTGCCCCTACAGATTAAGGTCTCCCAGCGACGGACCTTCAGAGCTTGGGGAAGAAAGGCTAGTGTCCTGACATAATCAGGCCAAGCTAAGAGCGGGTTTTTGGGTCTATAACAAGTTGAGAACTTTAGACGCTACTATAGAACCGAGGAGCAAAAAGAGAGGTCAAGGGTCTGAACCAGTATTGGAGAATCTGGTCTTTTCCTGGGGAGGAAGGGGAGGGAAGAGGAGCTGGCTCTGAGAAGTAGGGGAGCAGTAAAAGGCAGGCCTGGCGGTGGGGGGGCGGTAGTGTGGGGTGGGAGCTCGCTGCTAAGGTGAAACTCCGTAAAGCTGGGGGGGGGGGGGGGAGGGGCCCAGAGACAGCCAGGCTTCTGCACACCAGGGGTAGGGGTGGCGATGGGGGTGTGGAGGAGACAGTCTACAAGTCTTCATTTCAGTCCTCCAGGGTGAATTGGGCCTGGGCAATGACGCAGGAAAGAAAAGAGAACAGTAAAAGGCATTCGGGTGCGTTTGCCCAGCGCGCAGACATCTATTCATCCCTGCAGGCTGTGGCGGCCACACTGTGCGCGTGTCTTTCTCCTTCTGTTCAAACCAGCCCTCACATCTTGAAGTAATCAGTAGCTGAGGAGGGACTCGTCCCCCTGGCATCTCAGGTTAAAGAAAGAGGTCCAGGAAAATGTGGTAGAGCCATTACAAGAAATCCGAGCCGCAGTCATCAGGGACTCCAATTGCCACCGCATTAGGATTGATTAGAGACCAGCAGTACCGTAATGACCCGGAAAGAGGGGCAGCCAGGGATTATTAATATCAGAATGTGTGTGTGTGTGTGTGTGTGTGTGTGTGTGTGTGTGTGTGTGGTGGGGGGTAAACTGGGGAGGGAGACGTTTTAAGTTACTTAGGATTTATATGTAAGTACAGGCTTACCTGAGGAAACCAGATAGTCAGGGAATCACGCAAACAATAAATCTAATTGCATCTAAAATTTCACAAGGTCTGATTTGAGAGAGAGAGAGAGAGAGAGAGAGAGAGAGAGAGAGAGAACATGACAAACGGCAGACTAACATTTTAGTTTTTAAAACAGTAAACATGTAGATTTATAAATTGAATAAATAAATAGATTTATAAAGAATCAAGCAAAGAGACGAGGGTACAGACTTGACTACTTTCCTTACAACTGGGATAAAAAAAAAAATGGAGGTCCCTAACCATCCTGAGTTTTTTCTCTTAGGAATATGTTTGCATTTTCTCTATATACATTTTTTTTTTGCAGTCTGTATAAGTCTAATAAAGAGAGTTACAATTTAAGAGGTGGTACCCGGATAGTGGGTTTTGTTTTGTTTGTTCGAGATATGAATGACCAGGATCCCAAAGAGATGTGCAGAAGAAAGCGGTTTGTCTCCTTCCCTGGAGTATGAGCCAAAACAAATCAGCCCCTGATGGTCTAGGCCGAAACGCAGCTCACTGGATAATTAACTCCATCTTTCCAGTCCACCCTAACTGTTTATTTAGTGTCACTCCGCATTAGCATCAGTGGCACTTTCCTCTGAACAGGAGGAGCTGCAGGCTTTCACCTCCCGAAAGGAAATTCTTCTAGCTTAGACAGATGCGATACTCAGGATGTACATTAGTTGAGAGAGGGGGGAAGTTGATTGAAACTCCAATGGAAGCTAAGGACTCTCGGGCGTTTTCATTTTGTAAACTTGCTCCGATGTAATGTTTAAGGAGAAATGGACCATGTGTCTTACAGGCTTAAGGACTGATCCTGACACCTCACTTTCCAGAAAGGTGATGGCCACCTCCTGCTGAATGGGATCTTCTGGTTCGGACTTGACCATTGGTGTCCCTAGGCTGAGCTTCCTCGGTGTGCAGCTTAAGAAAAATAAGCCAAGTGGGGCGAGAGGGGGGCGGTGAGAAGAAAGGAAGGGACTGGAAGAAAGGAAGAGGAGGAGACCAAAGGGACAAAGAAGCAAGAGGAGAGAGTGAACGAAGGAGGGACAGTTCAGGTGCAAACAACATAAGCCACTTTTCTTTGAGTAGTAAAGAGAATGAGATCGAGGCACACCACAATACCTTCCAAAGGCAGGGGCCAAGCACCCCTGCGTTTTCCCCTCTGGGAGTTTTCAGTATGAGGAGGGGAGGGGACAGGATAGGGAGCTCAGATTGGTAGAGAACACCGGATCCGCGCGACCCCCGTCTCTCTCTCTCCTTCCCTCCCTCCCTCCCTCCCTCCCTCCCTCCCTCCCTCCCTCCCTCCCTCCCTCTCTCCCTCCGACCCATCCTCTTTGCTAGCCTGCGTGTGTCTGGAGGTATCCTATTTTATCTGCCCTTCTATGTTTCTCGGGTTGGTGAAGAGATGGAGGTGGCATTTTCGAGGCTGCACACGGTGGACAGAGCACAGGGTTTCAGGCGTACGACTCCATCTGGTTCTGTTTGTCCAGGTGTGGGAGGGGGCGGCAGTCGGCTGCCTAGTCCTGGGCCAGCCTAGCCTTTTCGCACCACGGAAGCAGGAGCCTCTGTCCCCATGCTTTCCCGCATCCAGGAGAAAGCCGCCACCACCCCCTACTTCCATACATAAATACATTAGGACTACAGACAAATCCTCATTGTTCAGAAATAAGCCGAGGAGGCCGGACGGCTCCCCTCAGCGAGGCAGAGCGAGGCAAAGAGGATGGGTGGGAGGGAGGGAGGGAGGCGGGGGCCGCGCGGATCCGGTGTCGCGTTGCAGATTCCCACTAAAGATAACGAAACGTGATCTATTTTTCAGAACAGCAAGTGGATGGGAAAGAACCTTGACAACACAAAACTCATTTACTAATGGACTGGTTTTGAGTTTCTCCTCTCTGGGTCCGCAAATCTCCCTTCCTGATCCCTCGGCCTATTCAGCCCTCGCAGGCAACGGCGCTCTGCACAGGGCAGGTGGGCGGCAGCTCTCGTGCTGTCGCCTAGGATCTAAACCGGGTTCCCAAGGACCTTGGGGATGAGCGGCTTCTATCAAAGCAGAGGAAAAAGATGAATAATGTTGCTTCCGCTTGGATCTGCGTCTTCACACTGCTGCAGAGAGACAGACACTAGTTTATTGAAGATGCCCTTGACTTCCAAATCTGTACGTAGGGTAGGAGTCCCAAGTCTTTCTTGATGGTAAAGGAACTCCAAGAAACCCGACTGGGAGCCTCAAGGCATCTTGCTTCAAGCCAGGAAAAAAGCAAGTAGGTCCCAGATACAGTTTTGATCCAAGGCCTATGTCAGCCCTTGTTTTCTCCCTGGCTTTTCGTCCACTGCTTAAGTGTACCTGCCATTCATTACCTGCAAGTCAAAGGCATCGGGCGCTGAAACCTGACTTCAGGAGCCTCTCTCCCAGCTTCAACCTACTAAGCACGAGTGGGCTAGAGTTGTTGAGTGTCCTTTAAATTCCTGCCGCATCTTTGCTTTTCATGCGATTTGCATTGACAGCAAAGGTTTTACATTACAGAACAACTCAAACCTTTCTGTGAGCGATTTAAAATGGATCATTTGGTTTATGTGGTTTGTAAATTCATGTCATTTTACCTCTTTTAGTGGTTTTCAGTGAAAGGTTCCATTTTGGGAAACCTTATATATCCAAGCCAATAATTATCATTTATAACAATTGGTTTCCTTAACCGAAGGATCCGAATAGCAGCTAGGCTCCTTGGTACGAAGCACACAGCACTTCTCCTTTTTAGTTAAGTGATCTGTTGGATTAAACGCAATAAGGGGGAGGGGCAGGGGTATTCTGGCGTGTCTAAGCCCCGGCCCCGCCTCTGAGAAAAAAAATATTCTCGTTTACCTCGCTGCTATTATCATAGCACCTCTTGCCACTTGTCACCAGTGTCTGGTATAGTCCTGATTCCTTTTGAACAGGAGATGAAAAGAAAGGGGTTCTGGAAGATGCCGGAGAGATGGTGGCCATACACTGCTATCACTTGCTCTCCTGTTATTCTCTGTAAATGTATACCTGTACTTATCTGTGAGTTTTGCCTCCCTTCACTACAGAGACAATTAATTACAAAGTATACTCTGTACACAACATACGGTTGCTTTGTCACATTTTAAGAGATGTGATTGTGCTTATAACCCTCTTCCCATTTTAATTGTGCACACTTGTTCCAGACTTTAGGGTACTGACTTTGAGAGCCCGTATAAGTCCCCATTCTGGTCCTCACACAGCTGCCATGTCAACAAGCACTGTTCCAAGCAGAGACATTCCTCTTGGCAGGACACTGCAGTTCCCCAAGACTTCATCTGAAACGTCATAAGCACTAAAATAAGACAGGGAGGGAAAATTACCAGGCACACAGCCGTGGGCTCAGCAGTGCCAGGCTTCCAGTTTAGAAAGTAAGTCATCAGGCATACTATGTGGCAGGAGCTCTTTTGAAATGATAAACACCATTAAATGCATTTTACATATTAAAAAACCCCAACCCTAAATGTAATGATGTATCAGCATCAGCTTCCAAGGTTTAATTGCACGGGGTAGATGGAGTTTCAAGGAAGCAGAAAGCATTGTGTGTGAGATCATGAGAGCAGAGGTTTTCTGCCTACTCTTGAGGGAAACATCCCAAGGTGGGAACCCTTTATGAGCTTGAGATGCATGTTGCAGTGTGCACTGGACTGGGTGCATTATTTTAAAACCATATAAATAATACAAAGGGAATCCCTTCTTTCACTTAGATTTCAAAATGCAAATGGTTCTTTGGCAGATGGAGTCAAAGCACGGAAAGGAGACAAGCACGTCTGAAGAGCCTAGTGTTTGCTCCCTGCCATTCCCTAAGAGGGCACAGTGAAATCAAAAGCAGTTTTGAAGTGTACTTAAAATTCTGTTTTGAACTTATCTAATCAGAGATAAGTGTGGCCATAAAGTCCCTCTCCCTCCACCATTTGGCTTCCCTTATCTCCACACATTGTCCTTATCTGTTGCCGGTCTTAGCTACTGACAATAGATTATCTTTGTTTAGAGAGGCTAATTGTTTTCAAAATCTTTTTAATAATTGCTTTGGAACAAGGTGTGCAAATGAGGCTTAAGATAATTACAGCTTCATTTGTTTGTGCATTTTTACTAAGCATTCTCCCCACAGAAACAAAATAGCAGATGATGGGACTTAAATTGCAGGATGCCTCTCATTGGCTGGCAGCAAAATAGGCCAGCATTGTGACACACACACACACACACACTTTATTTAATCTTCTTGGAGCCACTGTGGTTCTAGCTTAGAGGGCAGTGTCCCTCTCAGAGCAGGGCAAAGATTATGTTACAGCCAGAAAGTTATTGGAGCTGGGCACAGTTTTATTTAATTTACACCCCATTCAGCGCCTTTTGCATGAGGTTCCCCATTTTTTTTCCCTAAAGTAAAGCTTTGCGGCATCCATCGGTAGCAGAGGTTGCATTGAAAAACGCAACCGTACAAATGGAGAAACTGAGTCCAGAAGTCTATGGACCTCAAGATACTAAATTGCAAATGAAGCCCTGGTGTCTCCACGCTACTGTGCCAGGGTCAACCCTTCTGATCCGCTCTTCTAGAGGCACTTTGAGAATGAGAGGAATGTTGCCCAGATCAGAGTCCTTGAGCCCTTTGGGAGGTGTTGGGGGTTAGGAAGAGAAAGGGTGTGGGTGGGTGGGTGTGTGGGGGGACTAGGTTTGGCTTCAGCTCCAGGATCGGAACCTGGAAGAAGCCACTTTCTGAATGCCTGCAGCACAGAACCCTAGTCTCCTCTTGTATTATTTATCTCATTCCATAAGCTATTCATCAATCCATTATTTATTCATCTCAACATTAAGGTAATTAAATATGAGCTCACCGGGAAAAGCCAAGACTGCAAGAGACAGGGATAAGACTTTGGCGAAGAGGATCATTAGAACGTCTGCAGTCATTGATTTGTGATGAGGTGCGTGAGGCTCCCCTTAGGTGACACCAAAGAGGGCGCCGCTTGTAAGGTCCTGACTGGTCACCACCCTTTTCAGCACCCTAGTTCCCTCCTCCCGACCCCACCTCACTCCCCACCTCTCCAGTCCTTCTCCTCCCACCACTCCTTATCCCAGGGCTCAGCAACTTCGCCCTCCCCACGCGGGGCGGCAGGGCGGCGCGGCTTTGCTGCCTGGCCGGGCGGCGCTCAGGCTGGCCAGCTTCGGATAGGCGCCGCTCGCAGCCAATCAGCGTGCCGGGGACGCTGCGCGCTTTAAGGCCGCTGCGGGGAGAACAGAAACCAAGTTCCCCGGCAACGAGCAGCATCCACCCGGCGGCAGGCGGGAGCCAGCGAGGCCCGGAAGGCTGCAGAGTGCGCCAGCCACTCGGAATCTAGCACGCCCCTACTTCTCTTCGTCTTCCTTCGCCTCCCACCCGCCAAAGGTCCAACTGGTCTCGGCGCCAAGCCTAGGGAGGGGGTTAGGAGCAGCCGCGCCCCCCTCCCCGCGGCAGCCGCCCCCTGCTCTCCCGGCTCAGCTCACTGCCGCGTGCGCCCGGGCCCGTGCGCCCCGGCAGCGCCAGCCATGTCGATGCTGCCGTCGTTTGGCTTTACGCAAGAGCAAGTGGCGTGCGTGTGCGAGGTTCTGCAGCAAGGAGGGAACCTGGAACGCCTGGGCAGGTTCTTGTGGTCGTTGCCCGCCTGCGATCACCTGCACAAGAACGAGAGCGTGCTCAAGGCCAAGGCGGTGGTCGCCTTCCACCGCGGCAACTTCCGCGAGCTCTACAAGATCCTGGAGAGCCATCAATTCTCGCCTCACAACCACCCTAAACTGCAGCAGTTGTGGCTGAAAGCGCACTACGTGGAGGCCGAGAAACTTCGCGGCCGACCCCTGGGTGCCGTGGGCAAATATAGGGTGCGCCGAAAATTCCCGTTGCCGCGTACCATCTGGGATGGCGAGGAGACCAGCTACTGCTTTAAGGAAAAGTCTCGGGGCGTGCTGCGGGAGTGGTACGCGCACAACCCCTACCCTTCGCCGCGGGAGAAGCGGGAGCTGGCCGAGGCCACCGGCCTCACCACCACCCAGGTCAGCAACTGGTTTAAGAACCGGAGGCAAAGAGACCGGGCCGCCGAGGCCAAGGAAAGGTACGCGGCGTGATTGCCCAGGTTCCGGTGACCCCGACAAGTCTCACCCTTCGCTCCTTTTTGCCCCCCGCAGGCGTCGCCACCGGCTCCCTACCCGCTGCCACCCGGCAGAGGTCGGTGGGGCGGCGCCCCGGCCTCGGCGACGCTGCAGTAAAAGTTCATGAACTCTTGAGTTTGCCTGCTAGGGACTGGGGCGCGTTTGCGTGGAGCACCCGCGCGTGGGGAAGAGTGTCGCGAGTTGTCGGCGCTGAGTTTGTTTCATGCCCTTCTGGCTGGCTGCGGCGAAGAGAGGGGGTAGCCAAAGAGTTTGTAGATCAGAGGAAAGGGGGGGGGGTTGCTTGATATCGCGAGGGAAGCGGTTCTGTATGGCGGAAGGTCTCGAATCTCCGCCCTTTTCGCTCCGGCTTGAAGCTGGTCTGAGTCGAACGCTCGGCCTCCAGTACCTCCCGGCTCTTTGCTCATTCTCTCGGGCTAGTCTATGGAGGAGCGTTCTGCTTCATTCAGCGCTAGTTTGACAAAGGGAGGAGTCTTGTAAAAAGAAATACCCTGGAAAGGGAGCTCTGGGGGTGTCGCTGCTGGGTGTGCGCTATCAGAGGCCCCAAGCTGGGAGAAGACTGCCGCCTGCCGCGCTCCCTCGTGCGTGGCCGGTTGCTTTCTCCGGCCCCGCCGCTGCCGCTGCGAAGGGCTCCAGTCGCTGGCTTCCCCCGGCCCGGGATCTCGGAAGCAAAGCTTTAAAAAAAAAAAAAAAAGAAGAAGGAAAGGAAAGGAAAGGAAAGGAAAGGAAAGGAAAGGAAAGGAAAGGAAAGGAAAGGAAAGGAAAGGAAGTCTCCCGCCCTCCCCTCCTCGCGCAGACGCGGCGGCTGCTCGGCCCGAGAGGTTCGCTGCGGAGCTTCTAGCGGAGGTTCGGAGGCGCGCGGGGCTGAAAGGTTGGGGAGCCAGGCGCAGAGCCCTGCTGTGCTCGCCTTTGTTCACTGGCAGCCTGGGGGCCGAAAATCTTGCTTCCAGCATTCCCTCTAGGTGGGGAAACCACAGTGCCTGCCTAAATTCCGTGGAAAGGGGATCTCCGAAAGAGAGAGAGACGGTGCTGGGAAGGGAGTGTGCAGACGGGCGAGCGCTAGGCGCGGGGTGGCCGCCAGCGCTGGAAAGGAAGAAGAGCGAGCTGTCCTAAAGTTGACTGGGACTGGGTGCGGGGACTGACACTCGGCCTTTCGGGGTTTGCGTGCGCCCAGCCGGGGCGGGGCAGCGAAGTTTGCCCGGCTGTGAAAGGGTGAGAGGCTCTGAATTGTGGATGAGCAGCTCGAGAGGAGAGCAGGAGGGGCAGAGGAATAAACTAGGTACAATGAAACTGAGGTTGCACGGTTCCAGCTACCCTTTCGTTTACAAAACAACTGGTCCCTGAAGCCAAGCGAGGGCCCACTCCCGGGTGAAATCCGAGAGACTGACTAAGCTCCCTGTCCTAGGTCTCTGGAACCCCAGTCTCCGGATGGGGCAGGGAAACTGGTCATCTAATTGTTTCCTCAGATGGAGGCAGGCAATTGACTTAGGTCACGGCAAGCATTTGTCCATTGAGCAGTTTGTCTCCTGATCATTTCTTTATCGCAACAACCATTTGTCGGAAGGCTTCCAAATAGTTACTTGGAAGTATGGAGCTGTTTAATAGGTACTGATACATAGCTGCTTGAACAAAATTGAAAACACATTTTTCTTTTTTGCTTATTTTAAATAAACCTGGCTCATCCTACTGTGAGAAGTACAGAAGAGAAGGAAGCTGTCTCCAGGCAGCAGGCCCCCCATTTCTTTAGGCCGTCTCTTCACCTCCCCCATGACCCTTGGGGCTGGGTGGGAGGCAGAGCTCCTCCGTTTGGGTTGGTGACAGATTGCACAACGGCCCTTTCCTCCTTCCAGCCCCCCTTCCTTCATCTCACACTTAAAAAAAAAACAAAAACCAAAAACACACCTCTTTTTAACCATATGGCGTTGTCCTCTATTTCTCAGGGAGAACACCGAAAACAATAACTCTTCCTCCAACAAGCAGAATCAACTCTCTCCTCTGGAAGGGGGCAAGCCGCTCATGTCCAGCTCAGAAGAGGAATTCTCACCTCCCCAGAGTCCAGACCAGAACTCGGTCCTTCTGCTCCAGAGCAATATGGGTCACGCCAGGAGCTCAAACTATTCTCTTCCAGGCCTAACTGCTTCACAGCCCAGCCACGGCCTGCAGGCTCATCAACACCAGCTCCAAGACTCTCTACTGGGCCCACTCACCTCCAGTCTGGTGGACTTGGGTTCCTAAGTGGGGAGATACTGGGGCCTTGAAGGGATGACCGGAGCAGCAATCAACCACAGCATCTAGGGACACTTGTACATAGAAGCCAGGGACAATTCTGCAGCTTGTTTCTGGGGTTCTTGGCGCAGAGAGGAACCACAGGCTTTTTAAAAATTACAACCAACAGCGATCTCAGCTGAGCAGACTCTCCCGACTCTTAAAACCCTTGCATTTCCCCTCCCACTAAAAGGTCAGGAAACAACAAAACCGCCCAGGCTTCATTCTGGACCCGGGCATCCCTTCTTCCACCTCTTCCTCTTCTTCCTCCTCCTCTTCGTCTTCTTTTTGTGAACAAAAATTACAAAGCAACTGGATTTTAATTATATTCTTTTAATTTATTTATAGAGAAACGGTTTAGGGAAGAGGAAAAGGAAATGAGAGAGAGAGAGAGAGAGAGAGAGAGAGAGAGAGAGAGAGAGAGAGAATCTCAAAATAATGAAAACCTCAGTCTGAGGGGAACTGGCTGCCTTCTTAAGATGAATAGGAAAACTATAATCACAACTGTTTTTTTTTTGATGGGAAGATTAAGTTTACATTTTTCATATTTAGTGTTAAATAATTTTATGTAGATTAAAATAAAAGAGCAGTATTAGTGAGGGAAACAAGTGCCTAAATGTCTTAATGCTCTCTATGGGAGGCGGCTAGAGTAGCAGCCGTGTTAGTGACACAACTATTGTCAATTTTAATGGGGGCTTTGGTGATCGTTTTCTTTTTTTTTTTTTTTTAACTTTTATGACAAACTCTAAATATGTACCAACGAGGGAGGGGGAAGCCTGATTTCCTAAATGTCATCACTTCTTCCTCAGAGACTTTCCTATCTGTAGGCTGCCTCTGTCCAGAGGGCTCTGCTACTCCTAGTTTCTACTTGTAAGAGGGTGCCAACAAATCTGGCAGCCTGGTATTTGTTACTAAAAGAGTGTGTGTTTTTAGGCTTCATTTCTATTGTACCTAAACCAGTCTACATTAAAACTCAGTAGCCCAGCAGGAGTTTGATTCTGTCTCTGAAAGGTGAGTTGTGTATTGCTGTCATCCGGCCTATTGAAAAACAAGTTTTCTTGCTTTCTTAGTAGTAGTCATGAATTGCAGGGTATTTTTGAAGTCTTATCACCCGAAACCAAGAGGATAGTGGCTAGGTTAACAATATGACTAAAGAAAAGAAATTTAGCCTTGGGTATTTATTTATTTTTTTGTTATTTAGAAATGCAGTTTTGTTTACCACTGTTTCTTCTCCACAGCCTTCATATGTTAGCTTGGCTCTTCTGTGTTAGCAACTTATGAAAAGACTGTGAAAGTAGACATAATTTATCTGTTTTTTTATTTTAAAGGGAACTCGAACAAGAATTTAAAATTATGAATTGATTTGTACAAATAAAAACGCAGGCCATTGGAAGCTCTTTTGTCAGATAGTGTCCAGAAAAATCCCAGTAATCATGAAGGCTCCATGTTCTTTTTGCCTGGGGCAAAATGATGTATCTTATGTATTTAGCTTTTAAGACTAGTGAAGCAAATGACATTATTTATTAAAATTCTACTCAGGATAACAGGATTGGCTTGGTGCTCATGCTTTGTAAAATATTGTTCCCCAGGGAGAGTTTATTTATTTTCTGACATGACAGTTTCGTAATTTTGATTTTTCCTCATCTGTAAGTGTCAATATTAATATATTTCTTATCTTTCTATATTGTTTTTGACCTGAAGTGTGTGTGTGTGTGTGTGTGTGTGTGTGTGTGTGTGTGTGTATGTGAAATTAAGGCTCTCCTATAATAAGTTTTTTTTAATTGTTGGATTGTTTTGAGTTCAAAAGAGATATGGTCACTGTGCTTTTAAATATAGTCACTTTTACTTATAAAGTCATTTTCCCTTGGTGATGGACAGATGTGCACAGAGACCATCATTTGGGCTGGGAGCTCCGGGTCCCATTCTCCCTTGTTAGTGTTTTGGATCATTAAGTCGGTGTTTATTTAAGTCACTAGGGTGTTTATTCTCCGCGTCTTGGGCCACGGAGAAATGCCACCCTCTGCAGGAGGGGCTCTCACAGGGAATCTCCACACATTCTTCACATTCACTCCCCAAAACAAACACCCGGCACAAAGATAGCTTTCAGTGACCCTGACAAGCTTCAAAAGAGACCGCGGAAATCTCTCTGGAAAATAAGGAAGGGCCAATTACTTTAATTTCTTACATGCCCTCGCTTCCTACTCTGACTACCCCCAACTCTTGCAGCTCTTCTTGGCATAATTTTAGAGTCGTGGAAGTTCTGTCTCCCAGGGCGCGCCGGCCCACTTCCTGCTCGCTTGGTTGGTAGATCTTGGAAAAGTCTGCAGGTCTGGTTAGCAGCTAAGAGGGCCGGTCCTGTAAAAGCCCCCGTGATTACTGCTTGTAAACTCGTTAAAAGGACAGTTTTCTGTCATGGTCATAAACTCTTTGTAAAATCCCTGGCACTCGATCCAGAATGTGCATATTCCAGATGTGTTTAATAAGAAATTGTAGTCTGTCTCTCTCCCCGCCATTCTCCGTTCAGTCTGGCTAAGAGCGGGACAAGCGGGAGGAGGCGAGAAAGCTGGAGATTGCTCTTAGTTTTCTTGGCAATCATTTTTAGAGCGATCATTAAGAGGGAACTAATCATATTTGTTTTCCCTCGAGGAAATCTTAGCGAACCAGCTGTTGAGGGGCCAGTTTACCTTCTCAGAGTCAAGTTTAACTGAATTTAGAGCCACTTTTCGTTTCTCCTCCAGAAATTTCATAGCGATAGCCAAAAATAATGAGCAGGCTCTTGTAAATAAAGTGGTTTTAGGACGAAACTTCACAGAATTTGCCAAGTGAGGAAAAAAGCAACAAAAACAAGACAAAACAAAGAAAAAAACCTCACCAAATCGAATGATGTTTTCTAAAATGTCTTTAATCTTAATATAAGGTCGCTGGGATCCGGCTTTCTTCTCTCTGTGACCCCCTGGCTGAGAAAGAAGCTTCCTAAGTATTTGGAGGCCAAGGGGTTTGGCCAGTATTTCCTGAGTCTTTGGCTTAGCAAATAATAGGGACTCAAGAACTTGGATTCAAGACCTCTGGAGTTGGTAGCAGGAGGTATTAAACTTATTTTCTAGGCAAGGACAGCCTAATCTTCATCTGGAGATGGGGTGGAAGCGCCCAGTGGAACCGTGCTAATGGGCTAACACCAAGGGCCAGGCACCCCTGCGCAGCGGCCCTCCGGTTCTGCAGCGGCCGCCTTCATAGAGGCCTCCCACGCCTGAAGGTCTCTCGCTTGGCCCACGGGCAGGACTCCAGACCCAGGATCGAGAGGCTTCTTTTGCTGCAAAGAACTGGGGTGGGGGGTGTCGGGCGTCTGCTATCTGCCTGCTCGGGATGCAGTTGGTGCCACTCTGCACTGAGGAGGCAAGAGCAGTCCTGGAGCACTGAGACCACAAGGACAGTCTCTGCTCCCTGTGGCTTCCAAAGACAATCGCACCTGTCTCCGAACCTGGATCCTATGGCAGCTTCAGGCACAGGGACTTGATGGACTCCTGCGAAGTCTCCGAGAGCAAGAGACCAGGTTGGCCTCAAGGGAAAAGAGGAGGCCTTGGGCTGGGCCTCGTGGGACAACGCAGCTGTCGTCCTGGGCGTCCTGGGACATCTCCCAGACTCAAGGCTCGGCCTTGCTGATGAGTTCCTAGCGCACATGAGTGACACAGGACGCTCCGCGGCGGGGTGACACTCGGCCCTAAGTGGGGTAGATCCCCTGGCTGCAAGAGGGTCCTAGAGCAAGTGTCAGCGCTCCCGGGTTTCTAACCACGCAGCCTCGGTCCCGCGGCCGATTTCCCCGCGGCCCTTTCCATAAGACTGGAGCCTTGGCTTCGGCTCTGTGACTTAAACGCCTTACTAAGCGCTGGCCAGGCAGTGCCTATCAGGGAGCGGGCCTATTTAGGAGTTAGTCGCCATCTGTGCAGGCCGGCGAGACGTACCCTGGCTTTTAAAGTATTTCTTTTAGGGCAGAGTCGTCGCTTTGTTTCCACAGTGTGTTCGGGTGGCTCCCGGGGGCAGCTCCCTCTTCCCTCTGTCCAGTCCCGGATTCAGCCGAAAGACACCACTCAGGGGCGCAGCATTCTTGGTTCTGGCGGTTGAACTACACAATCTAGCCAGATTTTATAGAAGTGGGTGGTATTGACAGGCACAGGTGGGGTGTTTCTTTTCCAAAGCCTTCTCCCAGAAGGCTCTAAAACCTCCTAGACCACCCCCTCCAGCGGTCCAAAGCCAGAGGAACTAGCGTTGGTGACAACTATGTCTCAGGAGCATTTGGCACTGAGGGTACCAGAGGACTTAGTTTCATAGGCTGCCGGCGTGCTGGATTACCTTAGCCACTAAAGAGGGAACTTCTGAGCACCCCAGGCTCTGCTCAGACTAGGTCCACAAACTCTACCTGGAAACGTCTCTAAGAGGGATGGGTTAGAAAAAATATGGGTGAATCAGCCAGGGACAAAAACTATCAAAATTGTGTCCGAAATGTTGACTATTCTTTAATTCAGAAAAACAAAAAAAAACCAAACAAAACAAAAACCTGCCCTGGAAAGGTCTCATTTTCTCGTGCGCGCGCACACCACACACACACACACACACACACACACACACACACACACACACACAC
>JANHMN010000022.1:2674878-2690090 GCA_030674055.1 Rhabdomys pumilio | reverse complement strand
CACACACACACACACACACACACACACACACACACACACACACACACACTCACAACTTCATTCCAGCTGATGAAATTGGAAACCTGTTCTCCTACTGAGGATGACAATCAGGGTTTTAGATGCAGTATTCCTTTCAGACAGCGAGAAACAACACTGCAGTAGCATTTAAAAACAAAGAAAAAGAGACTGCTAGGGGCGCGTGGAAAGCTGCATGTTCTCCAATCCGGGCCTCAGATCTTCTCTTTTTAACTTGTTAATGGACGGCCCAGGCCGGGATTCTCAGCAGGTAGAGTACAGCCCCACACTGCTTTTAGAAAAGTACTCACTATTCTCCTTTACCGGAAATCGAAAATACTCCCCAGGACCAAGCAGAACAATGTAGAAAAGAAACGAAAACCAAAAGCCAAACATCAAGGCCACATCTTGTTGAAAAGGAGAAATAGGTTAGTTTTAGATTTTACATATACTTCAGTGTGCCTGAAGTGACCACTCAATTGTAATTAAAATATGCCTGAAAGAGACTGAGACTCTTCTCCCTTATTGTTAGCGTTAGCGATTGCGTTTGAAAGAAAAATAGATTCTGTTCGGTATCTTTACTTTTTACAACGCATCTAAAAATGTACACCCCTTGAGTTCATCTGGTCCCCTTTCTGCCCTTCCCTCAGAGTTAAAAGATAAACACTTTATGAGGCAGTCACAGGTAGACTCTAACAGGAACACGTTGGACTAACAGCCAAATCTACTTTAATATGCCATATAAATTAGTTTAATTTGGGACTTTAAGTGGATTATGACTTTTAAAATGCCGTGACTCATTCATAATAGGAACAACTTTTGAGGGGGAGGTGGGGAATTGGTGGTGATTTCAGGATCTGAGCTGCTGTGCATGTGGGATTTAAGTAAGAGTCCCAGACTACACATTTTCACTGACACTTCAAGTGTCTTGAGATTCATAAAGAATACATCTCACAGAGAGAGTCAATGTCCTTGATAATCTACAAATCCCAGGCAGCCTATCTGTGAAGTTGACTTTTTGGGTGTACTTTTATTGACATTAAGTATTTTTCAAACCCCAATGTTCCCTCACCCTCTCCACACACACTTTTCCCCCTGTGCCCTCAGGCAAGGCTTTACCTGCTTTGGTAAAGTTTCCCATTTGACTCTGGAATCATCCAAGTGGTTTAAATACCAGAAGAAGACAATGGGGTAGTGACCCCTGTCTCACCCAAGAACAAAACAAAACAACCCAACATAAGTATGACATCTTTGGTTGGCTCTCACACAAAAATTATGTTACTGTAAGCATCTGTATGTGGTAACATTCCCCTTGGCTTGTGCTGCTTCTTGTGTGTGTGGTAGTGGTTCAGACTGGTATGAGGTAGAGAAGAGAAGCTTACAGTGTTGGTAGAGAACACTCATTTTGACAGTGGGCTGGCATCCTCTGAGATATTTTGTCTGCAGAGTTAATTGTACCTCTAAGAGGTGAGCCTAGTTATCAGGAGGAAGACAAGGCTAGTGCTGAATTTATTAGAATGCTTTAAAGGTGGAAGTAGGTAGTCATTCTTTAAAAAGGTTGAGCTGGATAGAATGTCAGCACACTTTAGTGTCTATGGGGTGAAAGGAACATTTAAACAATTGAACCATTGTCTGCTCCCAGATATGAGTGGTGAATATCTTCTGTGCATTGCTGATGCAATATAAACACGACACACTTCCCCTAAAGTCAAGGGCTTTTAAAAAATTTTAATTGAAGAATAATATTGCTCAGGGCTCTAAGTACAAATCACTAATCTAAGAAAATCAGTTCTGGGAATCTGGAACCAATGGCTATTTTCAAAATAAACAGACAAAATCTTCATAAAAAAAAAAAGGCCAGGAAGATTATTTTACATGCAGTATATCTCCTTTTTTCCCACACACACACACACAAAAAAAAACCCTAATAGAAAGAATGGTAATAACAGGCTCCTTACCATATTTCTACTTAAAAAAGAAAAAAAAATCCCAGTCTGTTTTAAAGTTCCTTAAACCGTCCCTCTTCCAATATTAATACATCTTAGCAACAAAGCTGAATGCATTTCTATTTTCCTGTCTAAAAAATTTTCCCTCTAGGGAGAGGAAAGAGGTATAAGAAAAGGAAAGACATAACAAAACATAAGATAGTGTGATTTAAAATTCATACTTTAATTTTAAAGCAAAAACAATGATATCTGCAAAGAGTACAAGAATGTGACCCTTTCTGCTTTGGTCTAGCTAAGCAAATTAAATCACAATTAAAATGAATGGGAGGGAGGGAAGAGTCGCTTTTCTTGAGGGGTGTAGCCCCTAATATGCTCTAGGGGGTGGTCTTATACTGGTGCACATAGTAACAGCACTGAGTGGTCTTAAAACATAGACATGAAGTTAAGGTGTGGTGGTGGGAGATGGGAGGAGTTGAGAGAGGAAGTGAGGTGGATTTGATCAAAACACATTACACGCATGTATGAGATTTTTAAGCAGTAAATTAATAAGAAAACGATAGGGGAGCTTTTGAGAGTTTTTGGTCTAAGCTCTGTGGTTATTCTACATATTGATGGCTGAGGGAAGAACAGGGAACAGGGAAATACTTAACTCACGGAAGTTTCTAAGAAACTCGTCTTGAAGTTTCCCTTTTACTACAAGCAAGTGGTGCTATCCAGGTAGACAGGAAGAAGATGCTGGAGGTTAGGGATTAAACCCTTGACTTCTAACAGGTAGGACTTCTAATAGGTGTCATGGAGGTGTCTTATTCTACCTTAAATCCAGGGAACACTAGAAGCTAAAAAAAAAACCTGCCAAGCAGGGTAGGATGCAAGATGTCACTTCACACTCTCATTCTGCCACTGGGTGTGGATATGTGTTGAGTTTTCTGAAAAATATTTTCTGTTCCCATGGGGAGACAAGAAAGAGTTAATTTGATTTCTGATAGATTTCACACGGTGGCCAGCTCTGCCAAAAAGGAGAGGAAGCAGAGACCAGCCCTATGATTAATTCTACCTGTTTTTCCCATGAGCGATCACCTGCTCCAGGGGTCATGAATAGCAGGTAGCTCTCCCTCTCCTGGGCTCTGAGAGCCTCGTTTGTTTGGTGACAGCTGAGTGACAAGGCCTGAAACACGAGCCCACGGCCGGGCCTGATGTGGGGATAAAAACCCTGGATGTTCCCTCAAACATTTCAGGAAATGAAAGTTGTAACGCGATCCCTCCTGCGCCCACATCTCCCCCAGCAAACACAAAAGCTCAAAGGAGCCTTCTCGGATTGAATTCAGCCTGGAGTTGATGGAGGGAAAGCGGAGCCCAGCTCGCGGGAGGGGTGGGGGAGGCTGGGGCCTGGGCTGGCAAGCTTTCGGAGCCAGAGGAGGAGGCGAGCAGGGCGGCTGGGCGCCTGAGGCCTGCGGCCGGCCCTAGGGCCTGCTCTTCTGCTGCAGTCCATCAGCCTTCGTGGGCTGTCTTCAGGGTCAACCCCCGGTGGGAGGAGAACCGAGCTCCATCCTAGGAGCTCAGGCCTCATGCTCTCCAAGCCCGCATGGCCATGGCACAGGCCAGGCCTCACCTCTACCGTACTCTTTTGCCTAGGTGAAGGTTCTAGACCCCTAGGCCAAGCCTTGGGCCTGAGCTTCCCTTCCGACCAGGACACACAGGCTTGGGGGAGCTGCCTGGGTCCCGGGGCCAAGAGGCAGGAAAGCCGCGGCGTCACTCAGCACCCTCCCGCCCGGCCGCCTTCATCAGTCAGCGGCCTCAGTCTGCCTCGGGGCCTCGGGGCCCTGGTGGAAGCTTCCAGCGGGTGCCGGGTGGGGGCCAGGGAGGGAGGAGAGGTAATGGGAGAGGCAAAGCCGAGAAGTTGACGCTTGCTCCGAGCCCCACGCGGTCCTCCATCGGTGGCTCATCGTCGCCTGTCAATCATCGCGCCCTGAGTGGGCTCGAGTTCTCGGTAGGTGGGAGGAAATAGAGCCAGAGGCCCTCCAGGGGGAGCTTTTCTCCTTAATTCAACAGCTGCGACTAGTCCCTTCAACCCTGATTTTTTCCCCCCTCTGTACTAAGAAATCTTCCCCAGACAGCATTATGAGTCCTCATCTCCTCAATCTTCACGGTGACAGCGAGTTTCCCTCGTGCCCCCAGCGCAGAGAACTGATACTGATCCAGGAAGCAGAATGGTGCACAGAGATTCACCTCTTGCACACACTTGGAAACGGTGCGGCCTGGGGAAAGCTACCTAAAGCTCCAAGCCTTGATTTCCTCCTTGGGAAAATAGGGATTATGATACACTTCAGGGAAGCCTAAAATAAGCCGGAGTATTGAATATAAAGTGGTCAGCACAATACACATATAATAAATAGTAGCCATAATTATAACATCCTTGAAGTCTCCTTGCATTGTCACAAAGCTGCCTGGGAAAATTCCCATGATGCTAGAGTTTCCACTGAGGTAGATTATAGTCATTTCTCCTTTTGTTTAGAACAATGAAAGAAACATTATTTTGTAGGGAGAGGTTTGATTAGAGTTTTTTTTTTTTTTTGAAGGATAGTCAAAACTGAAATTTATTTCTTAAAGCTCTAAATAAGTGCAGAATCTAGAAGTCTAATTCCACTCACCCAATCCTGGAATGATACTTAATGTGTAGTATTTAGATTTGCCATCTATATTCTTTATGGTTTGAACTCTTACATAGATACCATCATGCATGGTAGAATTCCATTGGTGAAAATGAAACCCTCTTCAAGGTGCCTTAGATGACAAATTACTTAGACAGGAACTAAGGCGTTCAGCTGAATAGAGAATTTAAGGCCCCACCTAAATGTGTCAACATAGTGTAGAATAAGAAACTACTTTGAAGATTTAATGCCTCGCTGACGTTAACACAGCGCTGGGTAAAATGGTGCCTGATAAATGGCTTTTGAGGCTGCCGAGAGGAAAGAAGGTCTTCAGATAGAACAGAATTCCCAGAGTTGGAGTTTTGCAAGGCCCTCTTGGGTACATTTCTTCTCTGGTGACATTTTCTAATGATCACCAGGGATAAATAGCTCATTGCAACATATTAAACACATCTTCTCTGATTTCAAGGACATTTTTTCCTGAAAGGTTCTCGTAAAGAGGAGGGGGAAGAAGTGACCCAGGGACAGAAGGAGGGAGGGATAGGAGAGAGAGAGGGGGAGGGAAGGAGGGAGGAGAGAGAGAAATGGAGAGAGAGAAAAGGGAGAGAGAGAGAGAGAAAGAGAGAAAGAGAGGGAGGGAGGAAGGGAAGAGTGAGAGGGAGGGAAGGAGGCTTACTTTAAGGTTGAGGCTCATGCACTCTGACATCATTGTTTTTACTGGAAGGAACATTTTGTGTCCCTTCTTTACACATTACATTTCCTCCCCCTCCAGTATCTTCATTTTTCTTCAAAAGAATCCAGGTCAACCAAAAACTGTAAATGTTTGAATTTTTGGTCTAGAAAAGCTGATCAATTTATAGTCAATTACCATATATGTTCAGGAAGAATTTGAACGTCTTTTCTGTTTGCTTATGAAATTCTATATTGTACTCACATATTCCTTGTAGAGATAAATGCTTTGAAATGTATCAGAACCTATACCTATACCATGTCCTATGCATATATGATTGTGTTTATCCACATGCATGCACATTTGGACAAATGCATATTCTATTTGTAAAGAAATGAATGCAAACACCTACAAGATAAACTGGGATATCAGGCCTCTGGCTTTAAAGAATCACACATATTAAAGAGACATGTGACAGGAACTGTGACTATATTGCTACTTGATCCTTTGCATATTGGGAAATAATTTGCACAGTGCAAGAGCCAAGAATTTTTAGAATTATGCTTTTCTGCCATTGCCCTTAACATGACTGGAGTAAAGAAATATGTAGTGGTTTTGTTTCTCTCTTTCTGAATTGTTTCAGCATCCACATGTTTAGAAACACAAAAATATGTCTGTGTGCTCACTGAAAAAAAAAAAACAAGGAAAAATAAGAGAGAGCATTTTAAGCCAAAGAAAAAGTTCATTTAAATTAGATTAAACTTTGCAGAGGGTGCTTCAAGGAGGTTTGGGTAGATTCCAAGCCTTAGCATATCTTTCAATAAATGAAAGGCCTCGGGCGTTCCAAAAGGCGTGTCCATTCTAAATCAGCATCAGTTCAGTTCAAATAGAAAGATATATGACTAAACTTGAAGGCTGGATAAAGCTGGGAGTTTTGTTTCTACTCTGAGATGCATCTTAGTGAGGTAACGCGAATGTGGCGATCCAGGCCCCCGTTCAGACTAAAGGACTGTGTATAACTGCTGAGGCTGGACTGCTTGTTCAATCACTTAGCTGCAACGAAACTGAAAGACACGGTTGTCAATATGTTCAGAAATATAGTCACTCTCTTCCTACTGGAGATTACTCACAGAGGAAATGAAATAGCCCTCATGGAATGCTTATAATATAACAACGATGTCCTCAGCATATTTCATGTGTGGCATTTTATCATCTTAATTATAGGCCAGGTGCAGATAGCCTTCATGAGTCCTTCGGCTTCTGATTCTATTTCCCCCTCCTTCTGATTAAGACCAAAACTGATGGATGAACATGGCAGTCTCTTGTCAAGTGCAAAGTTTCAATATTAGTCAGCTGAGCAAAGTAAGGAGTAGAGCCCAAATGTTATTTTCCAGATTTTGAGCTTTAGTATTATGTAGGGGCAAAGATGCAGCCAAAAGATTCGTTTGACAAATGCTATGATATGAGACCAGCCTCCTTTTGTTATAGATCACGAACAGCTTCAAGTCAATGAAGACTTTGGTTTAAACGGTTCTTTAAAAATCAATAAAATATATTTTAAAACAAAAGTGCCCTTCTCTTTTGGTGAAGATATAAGTAAAATTCACAAATAAAAATAAAGATTGTTCTAATCTTCCATTGTGTTCCATATGGCCAACACAATGGTTAAGAAAGACTAATTTCCTGGCTGGTCCTCTCAGCCATACTTCCTTTGAGAAATGAACCAAAGGAACCATGGTACTGGGGATTAGGAGAGTCAGCCACTGTGAGCCAGTGGGTGTACGATGGATTGTATTACCTGCAAGAGTGGAGGCAAAATACCCATAAAATAGCCTTTCAGATTCAGTTTGTCTCAAGTTACATTGTGAAATTCAGTGGTTTGGTGCAGTTGTGTACCCGTTGGCTCTAGAGAATTAAAGAGAATTGGGATGGGCCAACCATTGTGCAGCAGGACTGCAGGTGGCACCAGGGGCATTGGGGTTTGTGGTTTCCTGTGGGAAATGCTTTTGGTGATTGCTTGCCCTATGGTAGGGTGAGAAAGAAATGCAAGCTCCAGAGCAGAATCGTTGCTCTTTGGCTTCCAGGCCAGTCTACACTGAATTGACTAATTTTGTACAGGACATTACTTGTAAATTCATCTTTGGCCCTTTCTGATCCAGTACAAGGACTGGTAAAAAGACGGACTTATAGTTCTTTATACATTTAGAGAGTGTGGCATGTCATATTTATTATTTGAGAAATAAAGCTCAGGTCCTGAGTACACAATTCATTGTGGTTTTTTTTTTCCTCTCGACAGAGGTATCAAATAATCCTGATATCCTGGCTGGAATTTAAGAGTAACACCTTCCATGTGCTCACTTAAGATCAAGTTGTAACTAGAAGTAGTATTTTTTACTTCCTATTCTAGACTTTAGTGGCACTGTGGTATGGGGAGGGTATTAACTTGACTGATCATGGAAAACTATTTGGACATATCCCATCGGTAAAACGTTTAAAGAGAGAATGAAAATTGTTACATGTTTATTTATTATTAGAGAAAATATGATATTTAGTGGATTTGAGTAAATCATTGAGACTCTGGTATTAATGTCTATTTGTAAACTATATGTCTTTGTGACTATTGTTTTGTAAACCTTTAGTTAAAAAAAAATCAATGATTAGGTTTTATATAAACCAGTGGTTTATTAAGGATGGATGACATATCATCTCAAATAGAGTCTGTCACTAGGTCAGCCTAATGTTAAAGAAGAAGTTTATCTTAAATCAGCTACTTAGAGACGTCAACAGGATGAGCGTTGAGTTCCTAATGGATACATTTTTGAGTAACAGACAAACGGAGAGATCCAGCTCCTCAGCAGCTTGACCCACCCAGTCTCCTCCTGAAACTCTGTGTCCCCTTTGTCACCTTTCTATTTGACACATTCTAATAAACTCTTGCCATGTAGATTTGATGCAATTGTCTTTACAAATAGAAACAGACTGCATCTTTGTTGAATGATTGATTTGTTCATCAATAATAATGGAACTAAGCCCAGTGGGAGGCGACATTAGAGTTGGTAATGAAATTGGATTAAAGGGCATAAGAGCAAATATTTTTCTCTTTCCCTGATAAAGCTGTGCTTATAACGAGCCAAGGATTTGAAAAAGGGCAAAATGTCATGCTGGAAGGGATTAGATGACTGAGCGAACCTGTACTGCCTGCTGAAACCAATGCTTTGCGTATAGAAAGCAGACATGTCAGAAAGAAAAACAAAGCATAACACAACAACCCCGTCAACCCTAGACATGCCGGCACAGAGATCTCTGCTAAATGTCTGTGCTCTTGTTTTCACCAGGAATGGGTCCAAATATTTAGATGTGTTCTCAGTGCTACATTTAAATTAGAAATCTTGCCACGAATGCAAGTTAAGAAAAATGAAATTGCTGGCCACGTATGTGCGGGAAATGTTAGTAAATGTTGGGCTTAAGACAGGAAGCATCTCATGAGGGTTCAGACTCAGGGTTGTCCATGATAAATGTGAGGTCGAGCGGGGAGGATGATGGCTTTGCCTCGTTCTAGCCCACCCTCTTGTTCTATTCCACCCTCTCATTCTAGCCCGCCCTCCGGTTCTATCCCCACCCTCTCATAGTGCAGGCCATCATGCCAGGGCCTTGAACATATTAGGCATGTCCTTTCTACTGAGCTATATTCCCGGCCTGCTTGGCTCTTACAGGAGTGTTTTCCTACCTTGAGAGTTTGGCAATGATTAGAAAGCCAAGATTCTGGAAGGTCTCTTTGCCCTCCTGGCTGTATGATTTAAGCTCATTGTCTTAGAAGGAATTGGCCTGTGGCTGCTTGCCACTTCACAGAGTTGAAGTTGAGGTGATATTTATTTTAAAAGGTTGAGGTTACATCTATTTTAAAGAGATGATCAGTTGAGTATAAAGAAAGCTGTCTTTAAAAAAAAACAAGAGTGAGAAATTATAGTAAAAATATTAATCAAGAGCTTTACACAGAATGGTTCCTGGGTCAAAAGCAGCAACAGCAGTAAGAATTTGGCCATGGACTTCAGCTGTAACTGTATATGAGGTAGCCCTATCTCCCTGCCCAATCTTGGTAAGATCTTGCAGGTAGAAATTGAAAAGTTTCCAGGTAGATTTGGAGAGTGGAAACCACGGTTCAGTAAGCAGCACATGTTTTATAATGAAGATACAGGCTGCCTTCACTGATGCACACACTGTAAGTTTATTATTTATGTCTAAGGATAAATAGTGTTTTAGCATAGAAGACTTAAAAAGAGGGTATTTGTCTAAGACTGTGACTCCAGGCCTTTGCAAAAGGCACGGTTTACATTAAAACACTCAAAATAAAAATGTTACCCAAGTGCTATAGGAAATATTTCTGGAGTAATGAGAGATCTTATCTAACCAGACCTGGCGAATTTACTGGTGTTTTACTCTATATTAAACTAAGACAGACAAATCGGATTCTTCCAAGTACCTAAGGCTGTGCCTGCGCAAACCTAAGACTGCCTGCGTGAACCTAAGGCGGTGCCTGCGTGAAAAGAGCATTGTGGTTCCATAAAGCAGTACCTGAAGTACAGTGGAGTTGGCTGTTTGCAAGAGAAAGCATGATTACTTTTGGCTGCGTGCATGCTCTAATCTTTTTTTTTCTTTTTCTTTCTGTTTTTCGATACAGGGTTTCACTGTATAGCCCTGGATATCCTGAAACTCGATTTGTAGGCCAGACTGCCTCGAACTCAGAGACCCACTGGCCTCTGCCTCCCAAGTGCCGTGATTAAAGGCGTTCACTGCCACACTCACCTTAGTTTAAAGTAGGTGTACAGCTTTGATGCCCTCTTTTTCTGGTAAATCAGAGGTTTTCTCAGACCATAGAGTATTGCTTCTACATTTTTATATTTAGAATTTCCTTTTATATGCATTGAAAAGATTTTGTGGTTGTTTGTGTATATTATGAGAATATGTGTGTCTGTACATACGCCACACTGCAGACTTGTAGGGTCATGTTAATTCTCCTCTACTCTCCCTGTGGGAATTGCTTCTACCCTCTACCATGTGGGTCCCAGGCATTGAACTCAGAGGGTCAGGATTGGTGGCAAGTGCTTTTACCCATGGAATTAGCTTGCTGACCGTATTTTATATGTTTAATCAGAATCATGTCTTCATCAAAAGAATTGCAAACACGTATTTAGCATTTTGAAAGCCGTGCTGTGCCCAATAGCTTGGCAAAATTAATTTAATTGTCATAATAATTTCTTTTATTACAGTAATCTAATACAGTTTTTATTTTCTTGTTAGGAATTTGGAGTGGCTGAGGGTGGGAGCAGGGAATCCACATTTGACGTTCTAGGTAACCCATGAGAAAAGCCGAGTTGGCTACTCAGCTACAGTTGTTTGAGAGGGTTTATGTAGATGTGCTTAAAACGTATTGCCAGGTCTGATGCCCACTTAGAACGCTATCTTATTTAGCCTTTAGAAAAGAATTTCTACTGTTACAAAAGGAGCTATTATGCTCTCTATAAAGCCCTTCTGGTCTAATTCAGGAGAGGTGTAGATAAGTTTTGGTTGAACACATTAATTAAACCTCAAAGGGCCAAGACTCAGGCTGAAACCAAATCTCCTGATTCTACACGTCAGATGGGATGTTTTGGGTCTTTGCCTTGGCCGACCTCAGAAAATGCCATCAGTTTCTTCTTTCTCTCAAGGAAAAAAAACCTTAATCCCAGAGGTTTGTAAACAACTAGACACACAGTTGTTGTTTTTTTTCCTGTATATTTAATAAACATTCCTGGAGTTCTCTCACATTGCCAGATGTTCTGAAACAGGGCAGACTGTTCATTAAGGTTCAGGGAAGAGAACTTGAATCCTATGGAGGACCTGGAGGAGGGTGTGATCAGTCTCATGTTCCCCAATCTTCTCCTCTCCTCTCCTCTCCTCTCCTCTCCTCTCTCTCTCTCTTTCTTTCTTTCTTTCTTTCTTTCTTCCTTTCTTTCTTCAGGACAGGGTCTCTCTACATAGGCTGTCCTGGAACAGAGATCTACTTTCCTCTGTTTCCTGAGTGTTCTGGTGTTTCATTTTTTGTTCTTTTAAAAAATATTATTTAAGCTGGGTATGGTGGTGCATGCCTTTAATTCCAGCACTTGGGAGGCAGAGAAAGGCGGATCTCTAGGAGTTCAAGGCCATCCTGGTCTGCAAATTGAGTCCATGACAGCCAGGGCTCCATCACATAGAAAAACCCTGTCTCGAAAAAAACAAAAACTGTGTGTGTGTAAGCTTTAGTATCTTCCTAGTAGCCCAGGCTAGCCTCCAATATATGATCTGCTGCTGGCTTCTAACTCCAGAGCCCTGAGATTACAGGTATGTGCCACTATAGCTGTCTGAAGTCTTACAGAACATTCTCTTGTTTCTACAAAATACAATTTATCTTTGTACTCCTGCCTGTCTTCATCCATGTTAAGCTATATATCACGATAAGAATCTAAAGGAAGACAGAGGAAACAGATGAGTACTAGTAATATGGAAGCTGTTTTTTATTCAATTTGGTAGGAGTAGTTTCCAGCTCAGTACCCAGCTCCTAGACAGTGTCTCATGAAGGCTTTCTGAATGGATGAAAGAGTAAAATTTGGAGACACAAGACCCAATGGATTATGGGAACATGTCTTGTGGCTTATCTGGATTCCTGCAATACCATTTGCATTTCCACCACTGTTATATTTCCTCTCTCCAGTGTAAACTCCACCCAGAACAGCCAGAAGGAGCCGTGGGCCATATTATGCCTTGGGACATATTTAATCTCCTTTAAAGTTTCCAGTAACTTCCTATTACATTAGAATTAAGGGTAAACCTCTCAGAAGGTGCTGTATGATCTCTTACCTTATTTTACTCTTCACTTCAGCCCAGTGAGATCAGGCTGGCCTTGAACTCACAGAGATCTACCTACCTTTGCTGAGAATAAAGGTGCATACCGCCATGACTGCCAAACTTTTAAAAAGTGCTTTGAATAGATTGAAGTCCTTCACTCCGCAAGGACTTTATAGGCCTATGTTTCCTCTAACTCTGTGATCACCCTGCGCTCTCCTGCCCCAGTTGAAGGGTTAACCTCCCAGAGAGGCCTTTTCTCTAAGGTCTAAGTATAGCAGCTTGGGGTAGGCGATCCTGAAACCATATTCCAAACTAGACAGGACAGGGAGCTGGCTCTCGCTGTTACCCATCAGGCAGTCTGCTGAAGCCTAAGATGTTCTCTGTGTTGATGTCATCCTCAGGTTGGCTGCAAGCCTGCTGAAGCAGTTCCAGGCTCTGCATCGGGTTACAGCTTCATCCAGAGGGACAAAAAAACTTGCTCTTCCTGGCGCTTTCCAGAAGGAAGAAGCCTTTCCAGAAGTCCCCTCACTAGCAGATTTTTCATGTCTCCTTGGCTAGAATGGAGTCACATACAAATTCCTAGTATGGTGGGGAGGGGGTTGTTATAGGTCCTGACTTCAGGTTCTAGTTCTATTTCATGTGCTGTGTGCATTGAGCAGTTTTGTAAAAATCTAGAGACTCCTTAGAGTTTAAACCAATTGGAATCAACTATAGAGTGCTATACTTATCAGAATTACTCGATCCATGACCTATTAATATGTTATCTTCTTGATTACAACTAGATTTGTTTTTCCAAGACAGAGTCTCTCTGTGTAGCCCTGGCTGTCCTGGAACTCATTCTGTAGACCAGGCTGGCCTCGAACTTAGGGACTTGCCTGCTTCTGTCATCTGGATGCTGGGAGTAAAGGCGTGCGCCACCCCTGACCAGCACAACTTGATTTTAATAATATTGATTGGATTAATAAGTATTAAGAGTTATTTTAAGATAGTGATAGGCAAAAATCATGTTTTGAGATAGTTTTAAAAACTAGGAGTGGGCTGGAGAGATGGCTAAGAGGTTAAGAGCACTGACTGCTCTTCCAGAGGTCCCGAGTTCAATTCCCAGCAACCACAGGGTGGCTCACGACCATCTGTAATGGGATCCCATGCCCTCTTCTGGTGTGTCTGAAGACAGCTACAGTGTTACTCATTTACATGAAATAAATAAATATTTAGCTGGGCAGTGGTGGCACACGCTTTTAATCCCAGCACTTGGGAGGCAGAGGCAGGCGGATTTCTGAGTTCGAGACCAGCCTGGTCTACAGAGTGAGTTCCAGGACAGCCAGGGCTACACAGAGAAACCCTGTCTCAAAAAAACATATATATATATACTTGAATACATCTGCAACTTACATCAGTGGCAAAGATACAAGCTTCATTTGTTGGCTTCAGCAATAGAAAAAAATGTTATGTTTTTGGGAGAGGTTATTTAAAATATGCATGGAGTTTCCCCCTTATTTAATACATGGATACTCTGACCTTCATTGTGGGTTCTAGTGCCTGGTCTCATTTGGTGATTTAATGTTCTAGGAACGATGGGGCCTGGTGGTACAGGGTTATAAGCCTGACTCCTCAGGGGTTGAGGAAGGACCTCAGATTCAAAGCCTACCTTGACAACTTGCTGAGAGACTTTGTCTCAAAACAGAGAGCAAAAAGAGGACTGAGATAGAGTTCTTACCTAACAGGCAAGAGATCCTAGGTTCAATTCCCAGTACAATAAAAATTAAAACAAAATCTAATTATGTGGCATATAAGTAAGTTTGGCCTATAAATCGTAGCAATAAATTTTAGCTTAAAATATAGATACAAGGAGAAATCTTGAGAGTCAGAAACCCAAAATATTTAAATCAATGCACTGAGAAAAACTAGGAATGAGGTTTCAGGGGGCTTATTAACGCGGTTTCTCACACCAACTTCTGAGTGATTAGGGCAAAGGCACAGGAGTAAAGTTAACCTGACATGTGAACTTGAAAGGGCATATCAAAAATACCCACAATCACCTCACCTCAAGAAGGCCTCTGTCCAGAGGAGCTATCTTTTAATGCCATGTCAAGATCACTGTGATTTATGTTCCTGGACAAAGGTTTGCTCTGTGTTACATCACTGGAACTGGGTAAGCCAGGATAAGGACTTGGCTCTCCATCCTATGGTGTGGCCACGCTGCCGCGATGCTGAGATTCTGGCTCATCCCAGTAATTTTAGTTCTTTGTTCTCTTCTCTCGAGAAGGATGCAATTTTAGGACCCTTAAGATAATATATTTTGGTCAAATAGATAAAAGGTCATTTTTACCCACAAGATGGGTGGGGATGCCTTTGTTCATATGTATATTTGGGTTTGTAAGAGAAAAAAAGATGGTTTCTGTGTCCTGAAGACTATTCTCGTGTGTTCCTTCAATAAAGGAAGCGAATTTCTGTAGTTTAGTCACCTGGAAGCATCATTTACTGGCTGTGATTTGAAGGTTTGAAATCATATAGGCACGAATTCATATTCTCACTTTGTAATGTACTGTCTGTGATCCTGAGCAAACAACCTTAAAATAGCAATTAATAATAATAATAATAATAATAATAATAATAATAATAGTAATAAATAAATACTTACAGAAAGCACTGTAACAACATCAATGGTAATCATGCAAGATTCATACTCACTGTTGGGATTTGAATGACATGTCACCAACAGGCTCAGTCTGAGGACTTGGTCTCTATCTGGGAAGTGCTTACAGTTTCCAGAACTGTAAGTATAGCTTCTCTGGAGGAAGTGGGTTCCTTGGGGTAGACTTTGGGGCTCTAGAGTCCCTGCCAGCTTCCTGACTGAACTTGGTCTCTCTGTAGACATGTGAACAAGGAGAAAGAGTTTCCTGGCCCCACAGATGGCATGCACTCCAATCTTTTCTGGCCCCACAGATGACATGCACCCCAATCTTTCCTGGCCCCAGAGATGGCATGCACCCCAATCTTTCCTGGCCCCACAGATGACATGCACCCCAATCTTTCCTGGCCCCACAGATGGCATGCACCCCAATCTTTCCT
>JANHMN010000022.1:2650713-2668809 GCA_030674055.1 Rhabdomys pumilio | reverse complement strand
CACACACACACACACACACACACACACACACACACACACACACACACACACAAAACACCCAAACTCATAAAATAAATAAGTGAATAAAACTCAGTATGTAATGTTGTTGGCATGGTTGTGTATCCTTCTAATCTTAGGAGAGGCAGGTGAATATCTATGAATTTGAGGCCAGCCTGGTCTACACAGAGAGTTCCACACAAGCCTGGGATAAGCCTGGGATATATAGTAAGAACTGTCTTAAAAAAAAATGTCGTAGGCTATTGTTGACTATGACCATGAGTGGCCTTAGGAGCAAGCTAGCTCCTTCTAAACACTACGTATTTCAGGGCTGTCTTAAGGAGGCAATCTGTCTCCTTCCTCCCTTCAGACTCCTCCTATGTAGCCCAGGCTGGTCTTTACCTCCTGATCCATCTGTCTGCCTCCAACTGCCAAGTTCTGAGATTACAGGCTCACGCCAGTATGCCCAGTTTCTTTCCTTACCCTTCTTTCTTTGTTTCATTCATTCTGTTTATCTCTTTTTTTCCTCTGAGTTGCTCTTTCAAGTTTTTAGTTACAAAAAGTTTCAGCATATGAGAGAGTGAAATAATGAATGTGTTCTTTCCATTATGTTTCAAAGTTTACTAATGTTAGATTATCCTATATATAACCAAAGTCATATACTTTTTGAGTCTGATGTATACATATGTACATGCTGGGAAAACAATTGATTTATAGAGCAAGAGAGGCAAGAGGAATCTATGAAGCAGAGAATGATTATGTATCGTTCTCAAAGATAGAACTATATGAGCCAGGAGTGGTAGCATCAGCACTAGAGAGCAGGTGGATGGTGATTCCCTGACTATATAATGAGGCCTAGCTCCAAACACAACACAAAGTAAAACAACTGGGGACAGAGGGTTAGATTGATTTGTAGAGACTCTAAAAACCTAAAGAGGAAGTTACACAAAGAGAAACAAAGCAAGCTGTTCTGACTAGTTTTTATGTCAACTTGACACAAGCTGGAGTCATCCGAGAGAAGGAAATCCCAGTTCAGAAAATGCCTCCAAAACAACCATCTGTAGGGCCTTTCTTTAATTAGTTACTGATGGGGAGGGCCCAGGCCATTGTGGGTGGTGCCATCCTTGGCTGGTGGTCCTGGGTTCTATAAGAAAGCAGGTTGACTAAGCCAGGAAGAGCAAGCCAGTGAGCAGCCCCACTCTATGGCCTCTGCATCGGCTCCTGTCTCCAGGCTCTAGCACTGTGTAAGTCCCTGTCCTAATTGCTTTCAAGGATGAACTGTTATTATGAAACTGTGAGCAAAATGAACCCTTTTCTCCCCAAGTTGGCTTTTGGTCATGGTGTTTCATCACGATAGTGATAACCTTAATTAAGACACAAGATAACTTTGTCACAGACACTCTTTCATGCTTACCTCAAAGAAAGAGCTAATGTGTCTTGTATGTGTATGCATGTACTAACTATGTATGTATGAGTATATTTCTGTTTATGTGTGTATTTGTGTGTATGTATACTGTGTGTTCATGCATGTATATGTGTGTGTATTGTATATGTGTATTCTGTGTATGTATGTGTGTATTATCTTTGTACATTAGAGTGTATTTGTGTGTACATGTATGTGTGTGTGTGTAATGAGGCTGAGTTGTGCCTCTTCCACTAAGATAACCTCAGCACAAGAGCTCAGAAGGAAGGAGCCATCTTGCAGCTAATGGCTGCAGACTCACCAGACTGCAGCCAAGGCAAGCCTCTTTCCACCGATGTGTGCTGATGGAGACAAACAACAGCAACCGGCTTGACTGAGAATTAAGGGCAGAACGGGACTAGAGTTCACTCAACATGAGTTCAGTGGAGATGACAGCATCCCTGCCCAGTGGGAGGCTGCCTTCCCGGTTCAGTGCTGTTGCAATTTGGCTCTGGATATCATCCGCTTTGATAACCAAGGCAGAGGGTTAGAAAAGTGACTTGAACACACGACCCCATTATAAGCTTCCTTTTTAGAAATATTGGGTCTTTAGGTGGGTTCAAGGACAAGCAAGGCTGTTCTCTGCAGATCTTTCCCATTGTCCTTTGACACGCTTGCTTTCCCTGGCTGCTGTTTCAAGTCTCATCAAAAGTTCACTCTCAGTCTAGGCCACTACGCTGAAGGGAGGAGGTGCCTCCCTCTTGCGGCAGACTCTTCTGGTGTCTTTGGAGCCACCACACTCCCGTTTATTATTTGTTTTCTCCTCACTGTGGAACTACCCATTAAACATAATTTGAGGGTTCTTTTGATGGAAGAGGGCTTTCAAAGACAATATTCCACAGGGTTTGCTTGCCAGCAGGGTCAACCAGCAAGCACCCAGCTTTGGACCAAGATCCTGCACTCTCAGAGGACAAGGACTCCATTAGCAGACTCCACAGCTGAAAGGTTTTTTTTTTTCTTTCTTTCTTTCCGCCTTCAGACTTATAAGGATTTCTGAAGTGCTTATTATTAGCCTAAACAGAGCAAGTGAGTGTCCTTATCATTCAAAAACAAATACACCTGTCTGGCAAGCAGAAGCTCTGCTTGGCTTTATGAACCAGGAAAATCAACACCGCGTTCGGAGCCCAGCCAGTAAATCTGAGAGGCCTGTAAAGTCATGTTGAAGGGGAAGGACCTCTGTAGCTGAACAGTCACCGGCTGAAGAATTGGAAGACAAGGCCTGTGGCCACCTGGCCTACACATTCTCTCTCCCCTCTTCATGCAGGTGGTTCAGCTAAATGTGGAATACAGGAAGTGGGAAACCTGAACCATTGCTAGAGAAAAGACCTAAGAGAGGCAGCAAAGCCACCCAGGAAGGCTGAGAGGTTGGCCTTTTCTCTGTTCCTGAGTGAGCATCGATCGGCACCTCCCTTGCTGAAAAAACTTAGCTCTGGAGGTTGGCTATTACACCCTGCTTTCTGTCTCCCTCTCTTTCTTTCTCCTTTGATACCTAAGATCCAACCCTAGGCCTTGTACTTGGCAAGCAAGTACTTTAATATTGAACTACATTCCTAACTCAAGAAAAGGAGTAATCTTCATATAGCCTAAGTCACAGAGCAATCAGACCTGGTATTGGGTCAGTTATTTGACTAATCTTAGAGCAGCTTTGGGCTTTAAGACAGTGTGTCATTTTGTACAAGATAAACATTTACTATTCGGTCCTTTCCCACTTAGAGTTTATGATTTGATCCAGATATAAGAAATGTGCCATGCAGGGCCCTCAACACACACCAGCTGCACACAGTCATTGGTATCACACTCTTGTCATGAACTTTAGAGATCTCTCTCTCTCTCTCTCTCTCTCTCTCTCTCTCTCTCTTTCTCTAAAGGCTCATCTATTGTTATTAATATTTTTAATAATAATTAATTAATAAAGATTGTGGTGTGATGTGGAGGAGAATGGTTTTAAGGAAATTAAAGCAGGAACTGGAAAAATGGCTCAGTGGTTAAGAATACTGGCTGTTCTTGCAAAGAACCCAGGTTTGATTCTCAGCACCCACGTGGTAATTAAGAACCACCTGTAACTCTAGTTCTAGGAGTCTGACACACTCTTCTGGCCCTCGTGGGTACCAGGCACACATGCGCCATATAGCCAGACATGCAGGTAAAACACAGATACACATCAAAGTCATAAAAAATAATAAGAAATTTAAAAACAATAATAAATAACATTGAGGATTCATTTCAAAAAATTATTCAAAGATTGAGTGTGTGACTCAGAGGAAGAATGTGTACTTAGCATGCGTGAGGCCCCAGGTTTGACCTCAGCAACACATTGCAAAATTAAGAATTTATTGAGCATATGATTATTAGTATTAGAGAATATAATCAACTAAGATTTAAAGTCATATGTATCTCATTTTAAAATCCAGGGCAGGCTGCAGGAGACAGCAGGTTTGAAAGCAGTGGGGTTCTGCTTAGACGCTACCCTACCATTTTTCCCTTTGTGTCTGAGGGTCTCACCATGTAGTCTAAGCTGGTCTTGAACTCATGATCCTCCTACCTCAGCCTCCTGAGTACCGAGATTGCAGGTGTGTGCCATCAACCCTATAACATAGCTTGGTAAGCCTCTGTGTTTACTCTGGAAAACAGCAATATCCACTTTGGGGTGTAGGTATGAAGATGAACTGAGGTGGTGTATGCAGAAGCACTTAGCCTGAGCTGGGTGCTCTCGGCCACCACTCTCTCCACAGTTTTGTATGAAGGATTTACGCCTGTGTTTTATTTTAGTCAGCTCCCCCCTCCCCCGTTTTTGGCTTTTCTTGTTGTTTTTGTTCTTGTTTTTTCTGGCTGATCTTGTCTCCTTGGTTTTCCTCCTTCTCCTCTCTGTGGATGTTTGCTTTGCACATGTTTGTTTTTCCATCGTGATCTTCCCTTGGGTTCTTTTTCTCATTTGCCTTTTTTGCAGGCATCTTTTGTTTTACCTGGGGCTGTAAGCCCTTTGCGCGTTGATGTCAACACTGATTGCTGATTTTGGACTTTGCTGGAGAAAGGGAGGGGGTGAGGTGTGGGAGGGCAGCTCTTAAGAGGCCTGGAGAATGAATGTTGGGAGATTGAAGTGGTCAGTTGCTTGGCTATCCATATTTTGCAGACACACACTTCAGTTCTTGGCCAGAAGTCTGACACGGTTTCCCACGAGTCCTTGCGGGGGTTGGGGGGTGGGTTGGATCTGCCCCATCCCTTCTCTCCCTCCCTCCCTGTCTCTGCCTTGTTGTGCTGGAGCTGAGCTTTCCCCTTTTCAACTTCCTGCTTTCTCTTCAGCACGGTTTACATGGTTTACATATTAGGTTCTTCGCTGCTGCAGAACACCCACTTGGAGAAGGGGTTGGTTTAGGGGGAGGATGTCGTTGTTGATAATAGCAATAAGAATAATAGCTACAGATGAAGAGCCAGTGCTCACACAAGGCCAAAAACCAAGATGGGGGAACTCTCGACCTTGGCTCACTGGGTCCAGAGCCTAAGTGGAATCCAGATAATCTTAAGCATAGGAAAAACTAAGGGAGTGGTGGACGGTGACATAGGGGAGCTCAGGGATATTTCTGTCATTTAATTTCCACAGACTTTTATTCACCACTTACCAGGAGCTAAATCATGTCCTAGGCTCTGAGTATAATTTATTGAGCCCATATAAAAAAGATCTCTGCCTTTAAACAGCTTCTAAGTATTCCAGTTGCAATTTTTAAAAGTTGCATCTCTTTGAAATTAATATCTAGTATTTTAAATTGAGATATAGTTTTTTATCTTTGAAAATACCATGGAAAGGAACCTGGGATTTGAGTGACAACAACAGGTTTGTGGCACTTAAAAGGAATGGTTAGTAATAATTAGTAATCATATGTCATCATCATTATTAGTATTGATGGGGGTCGCTCTACATAGCCCTGGCTATGAAACTCATTATGTAGACCAGGCTGGTAGAGACCAGACTCATAGAGATCTACCTGCCTTTGCCCCCAAGTTCTTAGAATTAAAGGCCTATATCACCATGCTTGGATAATGTTTTTTTTTTAAAAAAAATTTTTTTGAGGGAAGGTCTCAGTATACAACCCAGGCTACCCTTAAACTTGGAATTCTGCTGCCACAGCTTCTCAGATGTGTAGGTTATAGGTATAAACCACCATATCTGGTTATTTCTGTATGGAGATTTTAAGAAAACATAAGGATAATGTCAGAATAATTGTTTATCACTCGTCATTCAACATCAATAATTATTAATACTTAATTTTTAAAGAAAGACTTATTTTGTCTTTTCACCAAGATGGAGCTGAAAGCAAAAGTGAAGAAGGAAGCTTCCGCCCCTCCCAAAGCCAAATCAAAGGCCTTGAAAGTAATGAAGGCCGTGTGGAAGTCATCCACTACCACGAAGAAGATCTGCACACAACCCGCCTTCCGGCGGCCTAAGACCCTGAGGAAGCAGCCCAAATACCCTCAAAAGAGTGCACCCAGGAGAAGCGAACTTGAGCACCATGACATCATCATACTCCCCCTGACCACCGAGTCCGCCATGGAGAAGACAGAAGATAACAGCACGCTTTGTTCATTGTGGATGTCAAGGGCAACGAGCACCAGATCAAACAGGCCGTGAAGAACTATGACACCAATGTGGCCAAAGTCAATACCCTGATACGGCCTGACAGGGAGAAGAAGGTTCACTTGGTTCCTATTAAGGTGCTGTGGATGTTGCCAGCAAAATTGGGATCACCCAACTGAGTCCATCTGGATAATTCTAAAATATACTTTGTTTTCTACTATAAAAAATATTTATTGTATTCTTAACCTCACCCCATTCCAACCTCTGTGTGTGTGTGTGTGTGTGTGTGTGTGTGTGTGTGTGTGTGTGAAATAAATTCAGTTTCCTGAGGAGGCCCAAGCATTGGATCTCCTGTAACTAGAGTTACAGGAGATTTAGAGCTTCCTGATGTGGGTACAAGCTTTTCGCCATTTCTTTAGCCCCTTAATCAATCTTTATTATTTTTATTTTTAAGAAATATTTATTTTATGTATATGAGTATATTGTAGCTGTCTTAAGACACACCAGAAGAGGGTATCTGATCACTTTACAAGATGGTTGTGAGCCACCATGTGGTTGCTGGGAATTGAACTCAGGACCTCTGGAACAACAGTCAGTGTTCCTAACCGCTGAGCCATCTTTTCAGCCCTCCTAAATCAACCTTTAAACACCTTTTCCTCCAGTATTTCCCTGAAACGTGTCAAGACATCACATCATTTCCTCTGAGTTTCAGTATACATTGCAAGTGGACAAAGGCTCTCCCTACATAGCTACTTGGCCATCATCACCCGCAACGAAGGTAATGAGAGTTTTGTAATACAGGCTATTACAAAGACTGCACAGACTTTTCTATAATTACCTCAGATTCTGTTCTTATAGTTGGCTTGCATGGGCCAGGATCAAAGTCAAACCAACATATTACCTTTGGTCGATCTGCTCTTAAAGCTCTTATCCTGTGATAATAGCGCCTGTCCCCTCTTCCCTCTAAACTGTTGGGTTGAGGTGGTTTGCTTCTCTTCTCTGGTCTCTTCATGATTAGAACGCTCTTTTCTGTGACTGCCAGGAGAGAAGTCAGCTTTTAAGGTCTCATGCCCTGAACAACAAGTGCATCAGAGGATAAAAATGCCTGGCTGTCTTGCCTCTGTTTGAGATAACTCAACTGTCAAGCTCTTCAAGGTGACTTGAGATGTCAGAGGTGATGACATAGTTCGTTTTTCCCCCCTCCCAGTCCTGTTTCCTTCGCTCCTCTTTAGGATGTCCTCCTGAGGCTCCTCCCCAGAGAAATGAACACAAAGTATTGGGGAAAGAATGTCCTAGGAGAGCTGAGAACCTGCCAGGAGTGATCCTAGCAAGCAGAATCTACAATGGGACTTTGGAGTTGGGTGTCCCACCTGCTGACTGGCAGTACAAAGGGCACTTCTGGTAGGTGGGATCCTGGCAGCTCCTACAGGCACAGGAGTGATGGTCAAAAGAGGACAAAATGTCACAGGGCCCTGAGGAAGGGACTGTGCTGTGGAGGACAGGCTCACAGACATTTGGTAGACTTGAGGCAATTAGGAAACATAACAACGGTGACAACTTGGATGGCTTTGACTGGGGGCTACTGATGCAGTTGTGGGGGAGGGGAAGCCAGTGAAAATCTGCTCCTGATTAATCATTCACCCCAGGGGCTTCCTTGGCAGCCTGCATTGGGTTTCTTATCTCTGCAGCCAGAGGGCAAAATGGCTATTCAATCTAGGACTTAAATGGAAGGGCAGTATGGGTCTGAAGAAGACGATTGTCAACGTGGTGTGGTGTGCAGGTCAGACCCAGATTGGATCTTTCCTGTGACTGGGGCTGGAGGCATCTGCATTTGAATTGATGTACTGGAGGCAGGGCATCACTGGATTCTCCTGAGACCTCCTGCCAAGCAGAAATGACCATTTTCTTTCTATTAAAGCCAACTCTCCGCTTGTTTCTAGAACTTGCTTTTCTCTTACGTAGCCTGAAGGGACGAGGAGCAACCTGGAATTCTGCACACTTTACCGAAGACATGTTAATCATACTGAAAGAGCAATAAGGGACAAGTCCTTAAGGACTCTAGGACACCTGCATTCCAGCAGGCAGGAGAACTCTTTGCAAATATCTGAGGGTCTACTGTTTCAGAGAAATACTCAGAAGTCAGGAGTATGCTAGCACATTCTCCCCAAAGTGAAGGACAAATAATAGAGTTTTAATCTTCCTGATGCTAAGAAGGAAACAATATACTTGCTAGGTCATTAGGGTTTTTAGGGGCAGATTATTTATGTGTAGAAGTCATGTTTTGACCTGTTTGCTGAATGGCATGGACACTTTTCCAGGCTTATTTGGGGCTCTTACAGGGAAAGGATCTGCAGCAGGCTCAGACTGGGAAGAGCAGCCCCGTTGTTTGGGGCACATAACATGTACACACTATGGTATGGGAAGTACTGATTATTGAAAAGATGCCACAAAGAATGTATGGCAAACTCTCGCAGAGAAATCACAACAAATGTCTGTCCCCAGGGTTCTGGCTCAAGGCCATGTTCGTTGTAGCAGAGAATGATAGACCATTCACAAAACAGATGCTTTTATGTTCCTAGGCCTTGTAGTTTGGATTGTCTAATGACCTTGTGGCCAGAGCTGGGTTTTGTCAGAACCGTAAAATTATGAGATCAATTGGTAGGGTATAGCAGCAATCTACTGTAACTCAGGGGCAGCATGTGTTAGCACTTTTGCATAACAATGAATAAAATACTTGAGAGAGCAACACACAGGCAGAACATTTATTTTGTTTATGGTTTCTGTTAGCCTATGGCCTTTGGCTCTGTTGATCCCAGGTCTATGGCGGATGTCCTAATTATGATTGCCATTTCTGTGATGAAGCGCCATGACCAAAGACAGTTGTGAAGGAGTGGATTTATTTCAGCTTACACTTCCATGCAGCAGTCCATCTCTGAGGAAAGCCAGAGTAGGAACTCAGCAGGGTAGGATCCTGGAGTCAGGAACTGAGGCAGAGACCATGGAGGGGTGCTCTGCTTACTGGCTTGCTCCTTCTGGTTTGCTCAGCCTGCTTTTTTATAGAACCAGGACCACCAGCCCAGGGGTGGTACTGACTATAGTGAGACCTCATCAATCGCTAATTAAGAAAATGCCTTATAGCCAGGTCTTATGGAGGCATTTTCTTAATTGAAGTCCCCTCCTTTTAGATAACTCTAGCTTGTGTCAAGTTGGCATAAGACTAGCCAGCACAGAGATGTAGAACATTACAGCAGAGGAAGCGAGCAAGTAGAGGAGGAAACTGACACATGGTGGACAGGAAGTGGAGCAGAGAGATAGACAGGGCCAGACACAAGACCTTTATGGGTCCACTTCAGCAGCCTACCTCTTCCAACAAGGCCCTGCCTTCTATTGATCTACCACCTCCCAGTTCTCTCTTCAAAACTTGAATCCCCAGTAGATCAAATCCCTCATGAAGCTAATGTCTTTAGCATCTAATTGTCTCTAGAGAAGTCGGCACTCCCAGAGCACTTAACTAATTCCCTAGGTGCCCTAGGTGCCTTTTTACTGGCTCAATTTGATAATTAGGACTCAGCACCATGCAGTGCTTCTGGGATTGTGGAGAAATGGGTGGGAGGACACAAGAAAGTCGCAGAGAGGTGGCTACAATGTGCTCCTACTATGGTGTACTCTCCACTTCTGAAACAGCAGATATGAGATCACTGCGAAGCACAAAGGCACGGATGGTCTTCTGGCCTCTACAAGGTTGGTTTTGAAGTGCCAGCATGCCCTGCTGGATTGGCTGAGTCCTTCATTCTAACTGTGGTGCAGTCTATCCTTTCTTTGCCCATCATGTCTGTTTCACTCCCTTGTGGGAATTTCCCCTCTTATATATCGCATGATCTTTTGTCCTAGAATTTATTCTGAGAGAACCCTAAGACATTGAGTCATTCCATCAGTAGAGTATTTGATAGCCAGGATTTGGTCAATTGTTTCCTTATAGCATGGTTTTATAAGCAATTGTTTTTCTAAAATGTTTCTGGAAAATGATAGTCATCACTGGAGAGTTGGTAGATTCAGATATTACTCTGGGCTTCCTAATTGTATCACATTCTAAGTCACACAGTGTTAGGATGCCTGGCTTCCATGGTTAAAACTGATTGGTATGTTTGGCTCTTGTTAGCCTGATCCCTCTAATGTGAGTGTCTTTATAGTCGTGTGGTACACACCTGTAACCTGGCTATTGGGGAAGCTGAGAAAAGAAGACTAACAGTGAGACTCATGTAGTGAATCCCCATCACAAAACAACAAAAAAGAGGTTGTTACAAACCCCTCATTTTACTCTCTCTCCTTTCTCCTGGTTTTATTTTTTTCATTTTGTTATCTTTCTCTTCTCTTTCTACCTTCTTGTCTCCATGTGTCTCATGTCTCCCCTTGGTGTGGGATAGCCCTGGACTGTGTGTTGCCTGATTGATGGCAACATACTTGGCCTCTTGAGAGAGGAAGAGGAACTGTTGAATAGAGACATGATGTCAAGCCCTGGAATGCTCTCACTTCTACTCGATGGGCATCAGTTTCATAACAGATATGGACAGACATTTTATACCTTACTCTTTCGTCACAGACACCTTCTGATTCTTAATCTTGATTGTCAACTTGACAGGACTTAAAATCACTTAGGAAACACACCTTTGGGCCTTCATGAAGGCGTTTCTTCCTACAGATTTGGAAGACATACCCCCAAATATGGGTGGCGTCATCCCAGTTGGTTGAGACTCTAGACTGATAAAAAGGTCAAAGCAAGCTGGGACTAGTGTTCATCTCTCTCTACTTCCTGACTTCAGATATGACGTGAACAGTCACCTCACACTCCTGCCTTCCCTAAATCTGTGAGTCACAATCTACCTTGTCCCAAGAAAAGCAGTTAACATACACACTTTCCACATTCTGCCTTGCCACCTCTCATAAAACAGCTATTGGCATGGTCACTCACGACCCCCTAAGAAATGTGAAGGGACTTTACTGAGTTGAAAAGTTGCTTTTCTCTGCCAAATAAAAGGAAGGATCCCCTCTCTTTGTATAGGAACACATAACTGATATCCTTTATCTTTGTTATTCCATCAAAACATGAGTGAAAAATGAGGGTTTACAGTTGGAGGGATGGGGCATCCTGGCAGCTGTGGTGGTGGCATTTTCATGGGTGTGGTTTCGAGTGTAGTCAGTAGTCATCACCAATTGTCGTGATGCCTTCAGATTATTCCATTTGCACCCAGTGTTGGCCAGAGGCACATGTTCAGGAGTTTGAGTGATGGCTCAGTCATTCAATCATTAACAGCATTTGCTGCTCTTTCAGAGGACCCAAGTTCTGCTTCCAGCATCCACATCAGTAAGCTTACAATCACTAGTAACTTCAGCTCCAGCTTCTGTCTCCACTGGTACTGCACTCATGTGGTCTACATATAGACAAGCTGGCAGACACATCCACATAAAATAAAAATCATTATCATCATCAACAACAACAACAACATTTAAGTTTGTTTATTTGAAAAAAAGGAAATTATTTGACAATGGCCTGATCTTTTGTACATGTTGGTTCTACTCTGTATTTTAACTCAAGCTTTTTGTCTGTCATTTTTTTTTTTCAGGCATAGAAAATAACTGAGAATAATATGAAATTAGATTATGAAATGCAAGGAGAAATTCAATGTCAGGTTTTGGGAAAGGAAAGGACTAGAAATTAGGAAACTGGTAGAACCAGTTTTCTAAGGTCACTTTCCTACATTTGTGTAATGTCTCTGCTCATGGGTGAGGAGGAGAGAAAGATATGTATATGTATATGTATGTATGTGTATGTATAATGTACATGATATATACATATATGCATGTATATGTATAATGTATATGATGTATATGGTATACATGGTGTATATGGTGTATATGATGTATATGTATATGATGTATATGTATATGTACATATATATATGAGAGAGGTAGGGAATATGGAGAGATGAGAGATATCCATATCTATAATCTATATCATGTCTCTTTCTCCCTCTCTTTCTCGAGAGAGACAGAGAGACAGAGACACAGAGAGAGACAGAGAGACAGTGAGACAAAGAGGCAGAGTAAGAACAATACCACACTACAGGAGTCAGATCTTTCCACCATGTGGATCCTCAGTAAAACTCAGGCTGTCAAGCTTAGCAATCAGCATCTCTACCTGCTGAGACACCTTACAGACCCCAACCATTTTATTTTTCTACTAATTTTTCTTCTAATACTACTTACAAAGCCAGCCAGCAGGGTGGCTCATTGAATAAAGGTGCTTGTCATTGAGCCCGATGGCCTGACTTCGATCTCTAGGACCCATGTAGTGGATGAAGACAACTGACTCCTGCGAGTCGTCCTCTCACTGCTGTATCATACTACGACGTGCACATGTCTGCACACTGACCCGGCATTGGGAAAACGAGATATTTAAGAGACAGTTACTTCACGTGTTGATCTTCTTGGCTTGTGGTTCAGACATGCTGCCTATACGTGTATTTTAAAACAATTATGAAAATTGGATTATGGCTTGGTATTGAATGATGTGTTACTTACTTGTTGCTACAGCAAAATGCCTGACAAAAGCTTTTTAAGGAAGGAAGGATTTATTTTGGCTCATAGTTTGAGGGTCCATTATGGTCCATCATGGCGGGAAGTCACGACGGCAGGAATGTGAGGCAGCTGGTCGCCTACATCCAATCGGAAACAGAGGGTAATGAGTGCGCATGTGCAGTTTGACTTTCCTTTTAACTTAGTTCACGACCGCAGCCATGGACTGATGCTGCCCATGTTTGTTTAGTGGGAGTCTTACAGCCTCAATGGACCTGACAGACATGTCTAAAAGATAATCTTCTAGGTGATTCCAGATCCTGTCAGTCAACAACTGATGTTAACCCTTCATAAATGACAACATGTAGTGACGTATGGATGCTGTATATATGGCGGTTCATTATGCATTCTCTCTATTCTGATGTATGCTTGAAACTTTTCATTAAAAGAAACAGAAGGTGAGGCACATTTTCCAGCCTTTTCTACAAGGTTGAGGCTTAATTATGTTAAAGATTTTCCATTTTGCTGCCCAAATTTACAGGAGAAACAGTTCTTGACAGGTGAAATGAGGGCGCACTGTTGTGGAAGTCATACAAATAATGGTTTGAATCCCTGAGAAAGGGATGTGCATGGCAGGAACAGTGACGACAAAAGCAGAGGCTAGCTGGTGGCTTCCAAGGGTGCTTGTGTGGGGCTTGTGCTGTCAAGGCAGGGGCGAGCACACACGTAGGGCGGTTTCCATCAATGTCAGCCGTGATGATTCTCTTGCCAACACATTTTCTAAGAGAAGATTGCTGGGAAGCTTTCACTTTGGGAGATCGTCCCCTGATGTGTGTGCCATCTCTTTTCTCTCCCTAGCACGTGCAGAACACATGAACTGAGACTGCAGAGATGAACGGGAACCAGAGTGCTGGAATGTTGCAGACTACCTCCAGAGCTTTTGTTCTGATTCCCCAAAGCAAAGACAAAGGGGTTTTAAACAAGATACATGTGTGACACGGTTGGCCTTGTCTTCTGAAATAGCGACTACTGAAGTGTGGAAAGCAATTAGAGCCAGAGTAGGTGTACTCTGATGGTTTAGAGGCTGCTGTTGGGATCTGTGGGAGAGACAGCCTGTCAGAGCAGTTGTAGCAGGGATGGAGACAGAGTTGGGCAGCTGACTAGAGAGACACTAAGAAGTAGATGAACAGGATTTGGTAATGTTGAACATAGCATGTGGGAGGGTGAGGTTAGGCATAGATGGGTTTCAGAGCTGCTGAGCTGAATGGACAGTGAAAGAACACATGTGGAGATTGCAGAATCACAGCCAAGTCTCAAGGAACGGAAGAAGTGGTGGTTTTCTTTTGGGGAATGTTGACTTTGAGTTAAAAGCATCTTTGAGACACGTATGAGATGATGTCACTAGTACACTCAATATAAAAGTCTAGGTCTCAGATGAGAAAACTGTCTACTTGTTGAATGGAAAAAAAATGGACGACATTGGGCTCTCCCAGGACTGTGCTGTGGCAAGTGGCACCTGAGAGCAAGGAGCCACATAAACACATAGAAAGTTTTATTTGGTTCACAAAGGAGCATGTTTGTTTTTTTACAGGAAAGCAGTTACCTTTCTCTTGATTTTTACCTTTTATTGCAGATGTGGATGGATTCTGGCAGTGGCAGAACTTTATGCCTTTATTTGTTGTGGTTACTAGCTACACTCCTCATGATGGGAGTTTCCCAGTTACTAATTAATTAAATAAACAAACCAGTGAATGAGAGTGCCCAGAAATTGAAATCCAGCGAACTCTAGCCAGATTCACCCTTTTACTCTCTTAGAGATGACCACCAGAGAGCTAGTCAACTATAGACTAGAATTCGGGGAGTAGGGCAGGGTCATGTTAAGGGGTGCTAGCTAAAGAAAATATGTGAGATGTTGCTTCTAGAAATTATTTAAGCTAGGTATGGTGGCTCATGATAGTCATACCAGCACTTGGGAGGCTGAGGCAGGAGGATTGCTGAGGATTCAAAGTTAGTCTGGGGTCCAATGTGAGACATTGTCTCAAAAAAAAAAAAAAAGACTCTATTCTCAGCTTGCACTCCCCCTCCCCAAAGCTACATTGAAATTCACTGTGTAGATTGAGTTGGTCTTGAACTGATAAACCTCTTGCCTCAGACTCTCAAGGTTTGTAATTTCAGGTCAATACCATCAAGTTCAGCTATAATTTGTTTTCTTTAAAGGCTGTAACTGTAATTCCTTGAGAACCTTTTGAGAAACATTCATTCTGTTTTAAGATATTCAATTTTATATGTGTGTGTGCTTCTCCATGTGTGTGAGTATGGATGTATGTGTGTATACTTGTCCTTGTGTGTGTGTGTATGTTTGTCCATGTGTGTGAGGGTGGCTGTGTGTGTATGCTTGTCCATGTGAGTGAGTGTGGATGTGTGTGAGTGTACATGCTGTTCATATGTGTGAGTGCTGGTGTGTGTGTGTGTGTGTGTGTAATTGTCCATATGTGTGAGTGTGGATGCGAGTGTGTGTGTATACTTGTCTTACTTGTGGTAGTAGTCAGGTACCCAGCTTGGATGTTGGTACTTGCTTGTTTGAGACAGTGTCTCTATTGTTTTCCCCAGTGTACTCCAGGTTATCTAACCCACAACATCCTAGGGATTTTCCTGTCTCCATCTCATCTCCCATTTTACTATAAAAGTGCTGGCGTTACAGGCATGTCCCTCCATTGTGGAAATCAGAACTCATAGAGATCCTCACACTTCCCAGCTCCCCTCCCCCAGCTTTTGAGACAGCATCTTTCATGGGGCTTGCGAATCTGCTAGATTGTCTGGCCAGTGAATCCCAGGGTTCCTCCTTTTCTCCACCATGCCAGCAGCGGGATTACAGGTGTGTGCACTGCTTCTGGGTTGTATGTGGGCTCTGGGGAATCAAATTCACACCCCCTACTTGTGAAGCAAGCACTTACCATCTCCCCAGCCCTGCTTCCTTGCATTAGAGATGTGATGGGTGATGTGATCAACTTGCCATTAATTGGAAGAGTGTTTAGTGAGGACATGCTATAGAGAAAGTATCTTGAGCTACATGAGACACACATAAGTACTCTCCTCCTGGGTGATAGAGAGGTTCTAATGAACTAGAGTGTTTGTGTGAAGGCTGCTTTACAGACTACGTGTACACTTTATAGACTACGTGTACACTTTACAGACTATGTGTACAAGCTAATGTTTTATTACTGTGACAAAAAAAGACTGAGTGTATCTTTTGCTGTCATTGTTTAGCGCAGAGGTGGATCCTGTCAGTTTTCACCTTTGCACAGGGATCTGGCTTGGGCTTCATTCCCAGCCTTTGGTCTCAGAAGTGGAGGTAACTGGTGCTGTCACAGTGTTATTTGTTCCACTCCCTGTGGACACACAAAGTGATAACTTCTCTTCAATTTGGGTAAAAGGGGGAGTCCAGCCCAGTTTTGCCTTCCGAGTCAGGCAGACAGCAAATGACTTAGATTTTCATTCTCACTGATTTCTTTTGCAAAGTGCCCTTGCATGTCAGGTGTGGACCGAGAAGCCATAGGAGGACTCCCTTCTGTAAAGCGGGAGGACCGCACTGTCACGACACACGCCCCTTTCCTTTTCCTCTAGTTTTCATAAATGCCCAGGTGCATAACCAAATGTCCTGGGAGTACTGGGGGCCTGCTCAAGCTTGGAATAATCTCTGTATTTTCTATTTTGAGATCTCTTTTACCCTTTTCTCTAAATTAAGCTATTTGGACTATCCAAGAAAGATACTTATTCTCAAAATATAGACACACACAAAAAAGTCTTCATGTATGGAAATTAGCAATAACTGTTTTGTTGTTGTTTGAAGACAGATCTCACTGTGTACTCTTAGTGGCCAGACATTGCTTATGTAGATCAAGCTGGCCTCCAACTCACAGGGATCTGCCCCTGCTTCCCAAGTGCTGGGATTAAAGGTGGGCACACTGTCACTCCCAGTGACAACTCATTCTTTCTTGGCCTTGTTCCCAATGTTAGAATTGCAATGTTGGCTTTAGTTTTTAGTTTTCTAAAGTCTGTCCCACAAACAAGACCATTGTGAGTACTGAGAAGAATGAGGAGTAACACATACTTTGTTCTACAGAGTGGAAGAGGACAGAGCAACCTGACTTCTAAATAATGTCAACTGCAAAGGTCAACTTACATCATTGCCATATTGTCCAAAACTGATTGCCAGTTTTCTTTGAAATATTGTGCAAAAGTATTGGTTTGATTGTGGAACATATGACCTTAGATGATTTTATTGCTTTTGGGATGGGTAATTAATGTCCTGTGAAATCACATACTTGAGTGAAATTCTAAAATTCATCACTTTCATTCTCTCTTGAGACTATGTATTAAATTTTTTTAGATTTATTTCAGAATTGTAACCAGAAAATGAGAGAGATAGGGGGTCCTGTTTGTTGAAGTAAATCTTGAACAATGACTTGACTCAGGCATAGTGGCACACCCATGTCATCCCAGCCTGGTAGGACCTTGGGAGACGAGCACAAAACCAACAACTCCAGTTTGATCCATAGGACACAAAATTCAGATGACTCAACCCAAATCTGAGCTGAAAGCCTTTGTCCTGTGGTCTAGTCTTCACAGTACCAGAAAATACTACACACCCACATTAGGTGGCTCACAACTGGCTGTAACTCCAGCTCCCAAGGATCTGACACTCTTCTGGACTTCTGTGTATACGTATACATAAATGAAAAATTTCTTTTAGAAAAGAAACAAAATGTTTCAGAGAACACAGAAGCAGAGGAACACACAGAGAGGATTATGTGGATAATGAGGGAGCAGCTTGTGGAGTTTTACAGAATATGGCCCAGTCTACCCAAAATCACAATATAAAACATGACTAGTGTCCTAGAAGTCTTCTTTTGCCCGCCCCAGTCTTTATTCTACAGTAATTGATAGCTCAAGCAAGCAGAAGATCAGCAAGAATAGAGACACATTGAACAGCACCATCAATCCACCTGATCTAACAGTGGCACTTTTACAGCACTTCATGTAACTGTAGTGTATACATGTCTTAGTCACCAAGAAAAATCATATGGCATATTTGAATAAGCAGGAAAAAATCATGTATTGTAGTGAGAATTTTTGGCTTCTTTAAAAATACAGAAATGTTACACAAATAAATTTCTGTTTTAATCCCAGGTGTGGGATATGGGACTGCTTCAGTTTGTCAACAACAGCTGACTGTGGTTTGTCTCATGCTCTGGCAGTGGTGTGATTTTGCCAGCTGAAGATGGTTTGGAATCCTGGGGACTCTTCAGAGGATAAAAAAAATGCCAGAGCCTGGAGAGAGGTGGTGGTCGCTGCTCCCCCTGCTGCTGCTGCTCCCCCTGCTGCTCTCCCTGCTGCTGCTGCTGCTGCTGCTCTCCCTGCTGCTGCTGCTCCCCCTGCTGCTCTCCCTGCTGCTGCTCCCCCTGCTGCTCTCCCTGCTGCTGCTGCCCCCTGC
>JANHMN010000022.1:2628987-2650703 GCA_030674055.1 Rhabdomys pumilio | reverse complement strand
GCTGCTGCTGCCCCCTGCTGCTGCGGCTCTCCCTGATGCTGCTGCTCTGCCTGCTGCTGCTCCCCCTGCTGCTGCTGCTCCCCCTGCTGCTGTTGCTCCCCCTGCTGCTGCTGCTCTCCCTGCTGCTGCTGCCCCCTGCTGCTGCTGCCCCCTGCTGCTGCTCCTCCCCCTGCTGCTTCCCCTCCCCCTGCTGCTTCCCCTGCTGCTGCTGCTCCTTTGTTAAGAAGGAAAAATAGGACTTCCCACAAGGAACTTGATGCCTCCAATCAGTAGGAAGTAGTCTAACTATATTGACACCCTGTTGCGGTAAATCTCCAACCCAAATATGACTGGTCAAAGAAAACACAACTCAATAATTATGAATATAAGCTGCACGCTTAGATTGGGCAGATTCACCACTGCACTACTCTATTCCCCAGCTATGAGACCCTGATAACTTGTGGGTTTTCCAAGCCATGCGCTTGTCCTTCCACCTCCTGCTTCTCTGTTGTCTTCCTTCTTCATCGTCCTCCTCCATTGTCTTCCTCCCCAGTTGTCCTGGTTCTCTCTCTCTTCCCACAAACCTTTATTTCTCCACCTCCCCTTCTACTGCCCAATCACTGGGCATGACACCATCCAGACTATAGCAAGTAAAATTGAAACAATACATATTTCTCACAACTATTAGTTGGTATATTGTATGCAATTGTCTCCTATTAAAACATAATTAATTAATTATGTTATTACATATGTCAGAGTCAGGATCTTACTGTGCAGCCCTATGTGGTCTAGAGCTCACTTTGTAGACCAAATTAGTTCCAACCTCCCAGAGATCAGCCTGCCTCTGCCTTCTGAGTGTTGTGATTAAAGGTGTGTACTATCATTCCTAGCTTTATTTATTTTTGAGACAGGGTCTTATGAAGTCCTGACTGGCTTTGAACTTACTATGCAGATGAGGCTGGCCTGAGCTCCTGATCCTGTTCTAAGTCTAAGAACACAGACTTGTGCCACTAGGTGTAGTTAAAAATGTACTGTATATAAGTCATGTTCCAGAAAAATGCAAAGGTGGCAGTTGGTATACATCTTATCTAGAATTAATAACTTAATGGGACCCTCTACTTTCCATAAGCACATTGATAAAAGTTTTACTGACAAGAGAAAACCTCAGGTACTTGTTGGGGGAGTATAACCCAATGTCCTTTGCTGTCTGTTATTTATCAAATGTCAGTCGAGTGATATGAAACCCAGGAGTATCGCCTAAAGTTATGCAAGCCTATGTTAGGTTAGGTTACCCAGAAAACAGACTCCGAGATGGAGATTTCTGTGCAGGAAGTTGATTGAGTGATAATCCAGGGATCGGAATCATGGAAAGACTGAGGAATCTGGAATCCTCAGGGAGTTTGACTGTGAGCACATTTTTCTCATTTGGGTTATCTGGTTATCAGTAATCTACAAAAACTGTGGCTTTCGGCTCCACTCATTAATTCATCAGGTACTTTAAAAACATCTTGCTTTATTATTACTTTTAAGTTATGTGTATACATATGTGAGGATGGGTTTGTACATATAAGTCCAGTACCTATGGAGGCTGGTGGACCTCTTGGAGCTGGAGTTACAGGCAGTTGTGGGCTTCACAATGTGGGTGCTGGGAATTGAACTCTGGTCCTCTGGAAGAGGAGTACATACTATTAGCTGCTGAGCCATCTCTCCAGCACATTGTCTGAGTACTTAAAATACACTTTGCTTTGAACTTCGGCAATGGTGAGCAAGGTATTCTCGTGTTGATAATCTAAAAATTGTAGATAAGATACTTAAACAATTAATTGCAATGCCATGTTTAATATGTTTTAAACGTACTAGACTAAATGTATTAAATAAATATAATGTGGGAGTCTAGCTAAGTTATAAAGAAAACTAATAGGAAAAACTAATCTTCACAGGTTCTTAAGGCACATTATAAAACTATGCTGTTTAGTGAAAAAACTGATCAATGCAGCAAAAGAGAGTATCCAGGAACTGACACCACTGTGTAGGTAGAATGCTAGGAAGAGGACTTTAAAATATACACTGTGGAACCAGGCAGTGGTGGTGGGGCACGCCTTTTGTCCCAGCACTAGGGAGGTAGACACAGGTGCATCTCTGAGTTGGAGGCCAGCCTGGTCTACAGACTGAGTTCTAGGACAGTCAGGGCTACACAGAGAAACCCTGTCTCAAAAACAAAAACCAATTCAAGACAAAACAATAAAACAAAATGAAATAAAACAAAGCACTGGAAGATGGAATATTTGAATGAGTGAATGACAAACAAATAGGTAGCTCTAAGGCAACTGGCAGATTTTGTAAAATACTGATACATGAATTTATGCTATATACATGTATACGTGTGTGTGTGTGTGTGTGTGTGTATGTATGTAAATGCATATGTACATTTGTGAATTTGCAGATGGAAACCAGAGACTGACATCAGGAGTCTTGAGACAGGTTCTCTCCTGAACCTGGAGCCCACTGATTCTGCTAGTGATCCTCCTGTCTCTGCTGCCACAGTGCTGTGGTCATAGGCATGCACTACTGTACCCAGAATTTACACAGGTGCTGGTCTCCATGTTTGTGTAGCAAGCACTTTTCTGACAGACTCATTTCCTCAACCTCATTTTTAAATGTGTATGTACACACATATATATGTGTGTATATTTATATGAAAGTATGTTTACTTGATTAATTGATTAATTTCTGGCTAGCCAGAAAGTCCCACAGATCTTCCTTTCTCTGTCTTTCCAACAATAAAGTTTATACTGTATGGTACCAAGGCCAATTCTTTTCTTTTCCATATGGGTGCTGGGGATCATGCATGCATAGCAAACACTTTGTAAACTAAGCCATCTTCTTAGTCCCTAAATTTATTCTTTTTTTTTTTCTTTTAAGGCTTATTTTTGTTTTATGTGTACTGGTGCTTTGCCTGCATGAATGACTGTAAAGGTGCCAGATCCCGTGCACTTGGAGTTACAGACAGCTGTGAGCTGCCATGTGGTGCTGGGAATTGAACCCCAGTCCTCTGGAGTCAACCAGTGCTCTTAACCATGAAGCCATATCTCTAGCCCCCTAAATTTATTCTTTATGTTAAAAATTCTAAATAAGCTGTTTAAAAAAGCTTCTTCCTTCTTTCCTTTCTTCCTTTCTTTCTTTCTTTCTTTCTTTCTTTCTTTCTTTCTTTCTTTCTTTCTTTTTGTTTTTGTTTTGTGATGTGGTTTCTCTATGTAGCTCTGTCTGTCCTGGAACTCACTTTGTAGACCAGGTTGTCCTTAAACTCAAAGACTCACCTGCCTCTGCCTCCTGAATTAAAGGCGTGCGCCACCATTGCTATGCTTCAAAAATGCATGTTTCTCACTTCTTTATCTGACCAGCAGACAGGAACAACGCAACTCGGAGTTCTTCTCAACGCAGTTTATTCAGGATCCTTTACCATCCTCTCTCTGGAAGCCCTTCTCTCCTCTCTCTCTGGAAGTCCTTCTCTCTCAGCTCCTTAACGGCTGTCCTATTATACCCCTGCCTGTCCCAGTCAGCACCTGCCATGTGGGCATGCCTCATTGGTAAACCTCAAACTGCAGTGAGTCTGCGCAGTAGTTCTGTGGTTGTGGCTCAGTTAGGGAAAGGCACACACGCGTGGAGCGCAAACTGCCAAGAAGCAGCACTCAAGCGCACCCGCTCCTCACAATTCCCCCTTATTTATTAATTTTTGCAGAGAGAGTGCCTGTCTTAGGTTGCCCCTTTCAAGCAACACTCCTTACCCGTCATGGGGAGTCAGACAGCTTTGATTTGGTCCCTGTCTTAGGTTGGTAACGTGCCCAAGAAATCTTACCTGTCATTGACTACCTCTCTAGCATGCCAAGCCACACTTGAGGAGACTGTCCATCTCCACTGCTGCAAATGCTTGTTCTGAGATGTTTTCTGTGGAGCTTTCATCTGACACATGCACCAAAAGGCAAGGCAACTGATGAGGACCAGGCACATAGCAACCTCCCCGATTCCCACCCACTCCTTGATGTGGGACATTGCTTGAAGAGTCCAGCTGGTCAATCCAGAGGCCAGGGAGGTGTCCACTCTGGTCGAGTTAATGTGAACAATGAACTGTCATAATTCTCTCGATCAATTTCCTGTAAGAAACTGAGAAAGGCTTTTGGAAAGATTACTAGCATGGCTTATAAAAGAAATACTGAGTTTTCAAAGGTGAGACTTCCATAACAAAAACTAGCATTGCTCCTTATTGCTGGTAGCATCCACATTAGCAGAAGAGTCTTGCTTAGCATCTCCATTCCTGTCTTCTTGCTGTATAACCCTGGTAAGTCTTTCTGGAACCCAAATTGGCTGATGTTGATCCTGAGAAAACACACAAACTGACCCTCTCACCCACATCAATACTGGGTCAGGGCCACTTCATTTTCCTGTCAATATGTCCTTCCACATTACCATGCTTTTATGGGTAGCATCGGGATCAGCATGGTGATCAGCTGCAGACCGTCCCTGCTTATCCAGAGTCAAAAAATTTAGGATAAAGAGGGCTATAGCCACTCTCTCTCTAGGCTTGCGGCTGGAGGCTATTCCTCCTCTTTGTTTAAGAAGACATTCCTTTAGGGTGTGGTGTACCCATTCAGCAATGCCCTGCCCCTGAGGATTATAGGGCAAACCATGGTTAGGGTGAACTCCCATGGTCTTACAAAAGGACACAAAAGAAGTAGAGGTGTATGCTGGTCCATTATCTGTCTTTAAACATTTAGGCATGCCTCAGGCTCCCCAGGCTTCAAAACAATGAGCAATGACATGGCAAGCCTTCTCCCCAGAATGCAGGGAGGCAAACATGATTCTAGAAGAAGTATCTATAGATACATGAATATATTTTAATCTTCTGAACTCAGGGAAATGGGTGATATCCATTTGCCATAAATGTAGGGGGCATAGGCCTCAGGGATTAACCCCGATTCCCATCTGGGGTAACAATGGGGCACAAGCTTGACAAGCTTTTACTATATCTCTAGAATCAGCATGAGAAATGTCAAAGCAAGATGATAGGGTTTTAGAATTTACATGAAACTGGCTATGAAAGTGTCTTGCTAACTCCAGGGAATCATAAGGTGCAAAATTGGCAACATTAAAACAGGTCTTTGAAGCTTTATCAACAATATCATTTCCTTCCATCAATGGACCAGGTAAACCAGTATGGACACGAATATGTTGAATAAAAAAGGTTTGTTTCCTATTCCAAATAAGAAATTGCAATTGGGTAAGTAACTCTCCTATGGTGAACTTCAGGTTTATTTTACCTACAATTTCCAATTGTTTACTAGCATTTACTACATATTGACTATCAGATATCAAATTAAAGGAATGAGAAAATCGTTCAAAAACCTTTATCACAATCTGTAATTTTATAACTTGAGGGGATGCTAGAGGAAATTGGATGGTTACAGGCAACGATCCTGCAACCAAAAACACCCCACATCCTGTCTTAGAACCATCTGTAAAAATAGTAGGGCAATTTAACAAAGGCTTCCTATGGGTGATCCATGGAAAGACCATGGGATGTGCATTAATCATTTGTAGTATAGGGTCCTTTGGAAAATGATTATCCATTGTCCCATTAAAAGTACATCTAAAAATTGCCCAATCATCCACAGTGGCCATCAATACTTCTAGTTGAGCGGTTGTATATGGTACAATTAGGCTTGTAGGTTGGATGCCAAAGTGTTGAATACTATGACAAATTCCCAGCATGACTAATTGGGCTACTGCAGTTGGATAATGAGTGAGTGTTTGAGCAGGAGAAATTTTCGGATGCACCCAAAGTAAAGGAGCCCCTTGCCATAATACTCCTGTAGGCTGACATTCAGTTGGCAATATGCATAATGTAATATCCTGGGATTCATCTCTATGCCTCAAGGCTGCATCTTGTATGCCCTTTTCCACTAATGTTAATGCTGTTCTGGCTTCATTAGTTAAATGTCTAGGGGAGTTGAGGTCCAAATCACCTGGTAAAATATCATATAATGGCTGTAATTGTTTATTAGACAATGAGAGATAGGGTCTAAGCCACTGTATATTTCCCAACAATCTTTGAAAATCATTCAAGGTACACAAATTATCTGTGTGAATCTGGATTTTTTGAGGAATTACTTGTCCTAAAAATATTTTTGTTCCTAAATAATTAACCACAGAGCCCTTTTGTACCTTCTCAGGAGCTATCACTAACTGTTTCTTTCTTAAACTTAACACAACAGCTCTATAGGCTTCATCAAGCATCTGTTCAGTAGGAGCAGCAACAAGAATATCATCCATATAATGATAACATTTGATTTTCAAAAAATTCTGTCTGACTTCTTTCAAGGCGGCATCAACATACAGTTGACACATAGTGGGACTGTTGGCCATGCCTTGTGGCAATACAACCCATTCATATCGCTGATCTGGCTCTGCATGATTCATGGAAGGGACTGTAAAAGCAAACCTAGCCATATCCTTTTGATGCAATGGGATTGAAAAGAAACAATCTTTAATATCTAAAACTATGACAGGCCAATTTTTGGGCAATGAGGAGGGTAAAGGCAGACCTTGTTGTACCGGTCCCATCAAAATCATTTGTTTATTAATTTCTCTTAAATCATGTAGAAGCCTCCATTTCCCAGATTTTTTCTTTATCACAAAAAATGGGTGTATTCCAAGGTGATCTAGATGGCTGCAGATGACCTAACAATAATTGTTCTTTTACCAGCTCTTGTGCAGTTTGTAATTTTTCTGAGGGGAGTGGCCACTGAGGAACCCACATGGGCTCCTCAGATTTCCACGACATGGGAAGAACATTCTCAGTGGCTCCTATGAAAAACCCACTCCAGTTCTATCTTGCTTCTGTTTTACGGGCATGGGAGATGTTCGTTCCCAGTCCTTTTCCTGGAACGTAACCCATGCCAGACACTATGTGACGAGATTGTGGGCTATATTCCTTCTCATTAGTCAACACATAGCCCATGTCTTTCAGGAGATCCCTTCCCCATAAAGAAACAGGAAGCCCCATAACATAAGACTGGAAAATTCCAGAATGTCCTTCATCATCTCTCCAGTGTAACAATCGAGAGCTCATCTTAGGCTCCTTGGCGTATCGTAATCCCCTTAACATCTGATTTGAGTTTTGTTTAGGCCACCCCTTGGGCCAGTCCTTAATACTGATTATGCTGCGATCAGCGCCAGTATCCAAAATGCCAGAAATTGATTTTCTTTCTATAAATAAATTTATTAAGGGCTGAGAATCAAGATTCAGGGAACAAAATATGGAATTGGTTCCAGTAGAGCCAAAACCTTTGGGTCTTCGCTCAACATTCCTAGCAGGAAATCGATCATGGCAACTGGGTAATAGTAACATCTGAGCTATTCTATCTCCAGGAGAAATGGCGGACACTCCTCTAGGGGAGGACACATAATCTTTACTATTCCCATATAGTCTGGATCAATCACTCCAGGATGAATTATTAACCCCTGCAAAGTGATGGAGCTCCTTCCTATAATCAAACCCATTGTGCCGGATGGTATCGGTCCCTGAAAATCTGTGTCAACCAATTGAAGGCCCATTTGAGGTGTTAATACGGGTCTGGAGTTGGAACAGAGGTCGAGTCCTGCACTTCCTGCTGTGGCTCACCATGGCGATCCCATTGCATTGGAGGCCTCAGGCTTGGCCAACTCTCAGCTACTGCCCCATATATTTGAGGGCCATGAGGTCGGGGGCCTCGTGGCAAGTTTTTCGGCCTGGCTCCTCTACATCCAGCATTGATAGGCTGTCCACTGATATCCTTTACAGATCTGCATTCATTCGCCCAGTGGTTCCCCTTTTTACATCTAGGGCAAAGACCAGGCACCCTTGCTCTGGGGCCATCCGGGACTTGAAATTGGGGACACTGTCATTTTAAATGTCCCAGTTGACCGCATTTAAAACATTTTCCACTTTTAGGTTTGTTTTGACTTCGGGTCATCTGCATAACAGCGGCTGCCAACCCAGCATTAGAAAGAGGCCCCCCCTAGCTCTCTACAAATTTTCATCCACACCTCTAGCCCTTTGCTATTATATGTCTACATTCTCTGGTACATTGTTCAAAAATCAGTTGCTTTAATAGTGGCATGGCTGGGTCAGGATCCCCAAAAATTCTTCCCCCTGCCTCCACCATTCTAGCCATGAAGTTGGCAAATGGCTCTGCTGATCCCTGAACAATCTTTTTTTGTTTTTTTTTGTTGTTGTTGTTTTGTTTTGTTTTGTTTTGTTTTGTATTTTTTTGTTTTTCGAGACAGGGTTTCTCTGTGTAGCCCTGGCTATCCTGGAACTCACTCTGTAGACCAGGCTGGCCTCGAACTCAGAAATCCGCCTGCCTCTGTCTCCCAAGTGCTGGGATTAAAGGCGTGTGCCTCCACCGCTCGGCTTCCCTGAACAATCTTGGTTAGGTTTCCTGACACCTCACCTCTATTGGGAAGAGACTTCCATGCTCTAGTCCCTATATTATTGATTTGCTCATATACTTGCAAAGGGTAATTTGTTTGTTGATTTGCAAATCTGCCTTGGCCCAACAACATGTCCTGGTCCCAGGCCTGCTGGCCATTAGTGGCATTTACAGCAGCCTGCTCCACTGAGAGCTCTATAAAGTAGGCCTTCCAATCTAAGTATTGGCCAGGAAATAAACAAGCTCTAGCCAAATTCTGCCAATCACTGGGTGTCATGCAATATCTATGGAAGGACTCCAGTTGAGAAACCACAAAAGCGACACTAATGCCATATGCTCTGACGCCCTCGGCCAGTCTTTGAATAACCTTCCAATCAAGAGTCTCATGGTGCCGATTGTCTTGGGCGTCTTGAAATACTGGGAAACACTGAGCCCATAGTTCCCTCCAGGTTTCAGGGCAAAAACTCCATCCTGATTCTCCAGTAGGAGTGTACAGAGGTGGCTGAGATGGCCCCAATGCAGAGGGTTCTATATCTTCCTCTAGGTCTTGTGTTAGCCTCTCTAACTCGGCTTTGGAAACCTCTTCTTCCTCAGAACTTTCTTCGTTCTCAGACTCTTGAGATCGCTCCTCTTTCAGTTGCTCTAGCAACTACCCTTCTCTAACTCTGCAGTGCATTTCCCTTCTCTGTTCTCAATGCAAGATCTCACCAGTTTCCACACAGGCTTTACTCCGCTGGCTAGTTCTCCTTTTTCTTCAGCTGACTTAAGATCTCTTCCTAACTTCTTCTAACTGGGTAGTGTGAGGTGCCCCGAAACTGAAAACCAGGGTGCAACCTCATCTATAGCCTGTAAAAATTTTTCCACGGTGGCCCTTTTAAGACCAACCCCTCTCACTTTTAGCAAGCCACGAAGAGCATGCTGCAGCGACTGTGAGGATGATGAATTTCCCATGGTACAACTTGTCCAACTTGTCCCGAAACTGGGAACCTTATAGTCTCTGAACCGAGAACTTGCCCTTGTCCCACTTGCCTGGGAACTTTATAGTCTCTGAACCGAGAGCTTTCTTTTGTCCCACTTACCTGGGAACTTACCAGCTAGCTGCCCTGACTGTGCTGAGTTCTGAACTCCCCGTATGGGCCACCACTTGTCGCTTCTCTATCTGACCAGCAGACAGGGATGATGCAACTCAGAGTTCTTCTCAACACAGTTTATTCAGGATCCTTTACCATCCTCTCTCTGGAAGCCCTTCTCTCCTCTCTCTCTGGAAGCCCTTCTCTCTCAGCCCCTTAACGGCTCGAGTACACCCGCTCCTCACACATGTTTAATTATAAAGATTTGGAACAAAAGCATAGAATAATTTAAAAAATATTTTTATGGGTCAGAACAGAGAAGACCATTTAATGCAGTATTCAAAATCTCAAACCCACAATGTAAAAAGAAAAAAAATTAGATCTAATGATATCTTCATTTAAAAATAACTATATTGAAAAAGATTCCAGAAGTGAAATCAAAAAGGAAACGAATAGGTTGTGAAAATAGATAAGCAAAAGATTGACCATGGTTATGTTGGCTGCAGGGCATGAAGAAGGCAAGCTGGCTCTGAGCCTCCCTCCCCCTGGCTGAAAGGCGCTGTGCAGGCTGTGCAGGCTGTGCAGGCTGCTGGAGAACTATTGCAGGACGTACTCTCTGGACAAGAGTGGCCTAACCTTTTTTTAGTATAGTCAACTGCTGTTGGGTTTAAGGCCTGTTCCACAGGCTAGAACCTATATTTATACTGTCAGCACACACACACACACACACACACACACACACACACACACACACCATACATGAAGTGGAAACTTAAGGGTTCTTTGGAAAGTCAGTTGGATGATGTTTTGCTGGGGTAAACACGTGAAGAAACATTTCATTAAAGTGGACACAGGTGTGAAAGGCTAGGGCAGACTCACGAAGGAACGGTCACTTGACAGAGAGAGAGAGAGAGAGAGAGAGAGAGAGAAAGAGAGAGCTTGGTTTGTTGGTCTCTCATCTTTGCTGATCTTTGCTTCCCTGAGAGAAGCACAACTAAGAACTTCTTATGGTGTTCCTGCCGGTCCTTCCTGAGCAGAGGCTGAGGCCTGGTTGTCTCTGCTGTGCCACCGCTTTTGCTATCCTGACTCTACCAAACTGGTTTATCCATAAAGTGTTTATGAGTGAGTTGAGGTGCCGCTGCCTGCTAACCTGTGAAGTAAACTGCTGATTTCCAGACAACACAGATGGGCGTTGCTCTAAAGAACCTTTCTAAACAGGTCCACTCCCCTCCCCCACATATCCTTTCTTTCCCACTACCTCCGGTGGGTGGTGGGCTACAGGGAGGTTAAAGCATTTAGGAAGCGCTTTAAATACAATATTTTAGTATTTTATTTTATAAGATTTGCAGTCTGAATTTATGAACTATAGCTTTTCTACGTGGAACAGGTCAAACTCACAACTTCCTGCAAGCGAGTGAGTCTCTAACATACAGCCATGCCATGTCTTGACCTAAAATTTCTGATTTTGAGTGTTTACATTAGAGAGAAGGCAGAGAATGAATGAGATAAGCATTAAATTCAGCAACAGAGCAGCAGAATAAACCCAAGGGAAACAGAAGGAAAGAGATAAAGATAAAAGCAGACGTTAGTGAAACAGAAAATAAATAAATCAGAGGCAATCAAAACAAAAGCTCAAGCTGGCCTTTTGGGAACAACTAATAAAATAAGAACACACCCGTTAAGAACGGTTATGAAGGAAAATATAAAAGAAATAAGTAAAACAATATTTTAGTATTTTAAAAGCGCGTTCAGCAGAAATTTAAAAAGGCTAGGCAGAGGCCACAACTGAGTTTACGCCAGCAAACGAAAACACAGATTAAGTAGACAATGTCTTAGAAACATCACTGGTGGGTATGAATTCAAAAAGCAATAGAGAGGCTGCAGGATGGCTCAGAGGTTAAGAGCACTGGCTGCTCTTCCAGAGGACCCAGGTTTGATTCCTAGCAACCACGTGACAGCTCATACGTTTACAACTCCAGTCCTAGAGGATCTAAAGCCCTCCTCTGACCTCCTCAGACACCGGGCACATATGTGGCGTGCATGCATACATGCAGACAATCCCCCCATAAAATAAATACATAAAATTAACTTTAAAAAAAGGATATAATAGAAAGACCTCAGAGTATGTAAGAAACAGCAGCAAGAAACATGAATGGATGATTACCAGCTACCTTCTTTTCTCCCTTCATACATGTGCTACCTATATAAAAGGCACACCAGAGCCAGGACATTTTAGCGTTCTACTGGACATACAACAAGTAATTAGACACGCATACATACAAGCAGCATGTGAAGAGCTATTCCTGACCTGGTATTAGGAGCTCAGAGTTGAAACCAGAGAAGAGTGTGACAGACACTGGGAAAAGACACTAATGGCTGATTCTCTAAATTTTTTTTTATTGACAACATGGCAGGTTGGGTTACAACCTCAGAAAGGAAAAGATCTAGGAAACTAGAAAATCTGGGTAGTGATACAATGTATTTTCTAAAAATATCAAAAGAGAATATTAAGATTACACTTGAGACCCTAGCTACTGAGCAAAGTTACAGGGAAAAACTTAAAATGGAGGAACAACATTACCAAATTTGCATATGTTATGATTGCCTAATCAGACAGTCCAGGAAAATCTATAGTGAGTATGAGATTATAATTAATTTTAGAGTTTAGAAAAATTGTTGACATGTCATATAAGAATAATGCACAAAACTATTGCATTTTTTCCCCCAGTGGACATCTTTATTGTTTACAGCTGGAATTTCATCATATTTCCTTGCTGAGTCATGAACAGTGACAAAGCTAACCAGAGGCTACATACATCAAAGAGAGCTAAGCCTTTACTTCCTTTCATAGGCAGAATATAAATAGATGCCCTCTACAATGCACAATGGTTTTAGTCACTAAGGAATTGAAATGGGATCTTGAAGAATGTAGACAAATCTCGATGCAGTAAAAACGAGCTGAGATGCTGTGCAACTGTTTAAGGGTTCCTGGTGCTGCATCTTGGTGAATCTTGCACTAACACCAAATGGAGATGCAGAAAACACTAGGTTGACTTAGGGGCTGTGCACAGGAACCAAAGGCAGGTCAATACTAAACATTGTTGAGAGCATCCACCCCAGGAAGGACTTTACCTTCCAGGAGCTCTAGACTGGCACCACCTCCAGCGCTCACATGACTGACTTTATCCTCTGTGTTCCATTTGGCACAGCAAGTGGCAGTGTCTCCACCACCTATGATAGTGATGCAACCCCTAGAAGTGGCTTTCACCACCTCATCCATGAGTGACTTGGTTCCCCTGGCAAAGGCTTCCCATTCAAATACCCCAACAGGACCATTCCAAACAATCTGCTTAGCTCGGGCCACAGCCTCAGCATATTTCTTGCTGCTCTCAGTACCACAGTCCAAGCCCATCCAGCCAGCAGGTATACCGGAGGCCACAGTAGCTTGACCAGTCTTGGCATTCTCATCAAATTTGTCAGCAGTGACAAAGTCAACAGGCAAGGTAATCTTCACACCATTTTTCTCAGCTTTGGACATGAGATCTTTGACAATCTTGGCTCCTTCTTCATCATACAGAGATGCGCCAATCTCCACGTTGTTGAGCACCTTAAGGAAGGTAAAAGTCGTTCCACCACCAATGACCATCTCATTGACTTTGTCCAGCATATTATTGATCAGCTGGATCTTGTCTGCAACTTTAGCTCCTCCCAAGATAGCCAGGAAGGGTCGCTCTGGACTCTCCAGAGCCTTGGCAAAGTAGTTCAGCTCCTTCTTCATCAAAAATCCACCAGCCTTCTGTGGCAGATTCACACCCACCATGGAGCCGTGGGCTCGGTGTGCGGTCCCAAAAGCATCATTGACATAGACATCTCCTAGTTTGGACAGTGAGGCTCGGAAAGCATCAATTTAGGCTGGCTCAGCTTTAACCTTGTTCCCAGAAGCATCTTTTCCCTTCCCTTTTTCCTCTACATGGAAGCGGAGGTTCTCCAGCAGGATGGCAGTCCCAGCCGCTGGGTTGGCACAGGCATTCTCAACTTCTGGGCCCACACAATCCTTCAAGAGCAGAACATCCTTGCCCAGCAGACTTGAGTTCTGTAGCAACTGGCTCTAAGGAGTACTTGTCAGGCATGGGAACACCATCAGGCCGGCCCAGGTGGCTCCTAAGGACAACAGACATGGCTCCATTGTCCAAGCAGAATTTGATGCTTGGAACAGCAGCCTTGATCCTTTGGTTATTTGTTATCTGGTTGTTCTTCATAGGAACATTGCAGTCCACCCTCATCACGACTCGCCTCCCCTTCACGTCCAGCTTGTCCAAAGTCAGCTTGTTAGAAAGCGACACTTTGGCAATACCGTGAGGTCGAGAGGCCCGGAGCTGAGGAAGAGGAACTATTGCATTTCTAAACATCAATAAATGCTAGACAATGTAATTCAAAACATACCATTTACAATTGCAGCATAAGTGTTACATAAGAATAAACCAGGCAAAATATGTGCATGATTGCTAAGAGAAAAATTATAAAATATCATCTAAAATAGTGGTTCTCGCTTTCCTAGTGCTGTGACCCCTAATGTAATTCCCTACACTTGGTGACCCTCACCATAAAATCATTTTCATTGTACTTCATAACTGTAATTTTGCTACTGTTTTGCTATTGTGAATTGAATGTAAATATCTGTATTTTCCAATGGTCTTATGTGACCCTATACAGAATCATTAGACCTCCAAAAGGGCCATGGCAAGAACCACTGATCTAAAAACAAATATTGAGCATGTAAATAAAAGGAAACATGCACACACACAAACACACACACACACACACACACACACACAATGTGTGTATGTGATATGTATATACATTACATTCCTTTTCTTTCTGAAAAGGAAGTTCTTTCTTTTTCAGAAGATTTACTTATTTATTTGTTTATTTATTTGTATGCATGTGAGCCTGCTTGAATTTGTTTGCACCATGTATGCACATAATATGCACACAGAGGCCAGAAAAGGGTGCTGGCCCCATTGTAGCTGGAGTTACCTGAGTTTGTGAGGGGTCACGTGAGTGCTAGGGACTAAACCTGGGTCCTCAGAAAATTTTGTTTCATGTTTTAATTGTGTTTATGCCTGTGTGTGGGTACATGCGCATTAGTGTAGTGTCTGCACAAGACAGAAGAGGGTGACGGACCCCCTGGGGCTAAAGTTAGAGACAGTTGTGAGCACCTAACATGGGTGTTGAGATCCAACGTCTGGTCCTCTTTAAAAAACAGCAAATGCTCTTAACTGAGCGATCTCTCTAGCCCTAAATTATGTCCTTAAAGGGAATAATAATCATAGATATAATAACTCAGTGAATATATCAAATTATTACAATACCATTTAAAACTCCAAGGGAGACTTTTCTTGCTGTGGAAATGAAGAATATGATGGTTTCACCCTGAAGTTCTTGAGAAAGAATTAAGTCCCAAGAATCTCTAAGATGGTCTTGAAGAACAAAGTAGAAACTCCCACAGACTGCCAAGATTTAGCCAAATCCACAGCAACTAAGACTGACAGACAGTGCAGCAAAGACAGATGTAAAGCGAGTGGAGTTGACCGTACAACCTCTTAACAGGACTACACAAGCACGGGTGTTTGCCGAGCGGTGGTGGAGCTGGAGCTCCGCGTATTGATGGAGCAAAAGACAAGTTATTAGCAATAACCCTAAGCCACATGACTGTCCATATGACAGAATTAAGAACTGATGTTCTGTCTTCATTCAGTACTCTGGAAACAGATTCAAAGTCAATAAAAGAACCATATAAGTAAACTTTTTAAAGATTTTAGAAAATAATCTAAAAAAGAACTTTTTTTTTAATACTGAGGTAAATAGGATTTTCACGAGCAACACAAAAACTTTTTTTATAAAGTAAAAAGAAACATTTGAAAAATAAGAGCAGAGGAATTTATATTAAGCTTCCTTGCAAATTTTAGGATGTACAAAAATTAGTCTCAGCCACATAGATCTCAGAAAGTTTGCCACACATGAAACCACAGCGACAATAAATCTCGCTGATGTCCTAGTGGTCTGTGTAGTAGGAGTGATCACCTGCTTTGGTAAGGGTTGTTGCCACCATTTCATTCTCAGGAAAACCATTAAAATCTAGACCATGATATTAAGGGAAATAAGCCAGATACAGGCTTTTAAGAAATGGAAGTGGGAATACTGGGGAAGAGGAAAAATATCAGAGGTGGGCAGGGGTGGGGGTGAGGTGGGCAGGGGTGGGGGTGAGGTGGGCAGGGGTGGGGTGGGGTGGGCAGGGGTGGGGGTGAGGTGGGCAGGGGTGGGGGTGGGGCGGGCAGGGGTGGGGTGGGAGTTAAAGAGGGTGAACATGAGCAAAGCGTATTATATACATATATGAAAACAACTATGCTGAAGCAGATTATTTTGTACAATCAATATACACTAATAAGAAATTTTTAAAAGAAAAAAGAAAATGCATATAATAAGACCAAATTATGGGGAAAATTATGTTAAGTCAAAGTTAAGTCTAGATAACACCTGTGTGATGAGGTTTGTGTTAAAAGGAATGAAAGGGTGGTGGAGTCACTTGCCTTTAATTCCAACACTCTGGAGACAGAGACAGGTAGATCTCTAAGTTTAAGGTCAGCCTGGTCTGTATAGTGAGCTCCAGGACAGCCAGGTCTACACAGAGAAACCCTGTCTTAGGACAAGGGCAGCCTGGGGGTTGGGGGGGTATGGAATGGACCAAACCAAACCAAACCAAACCAAACCAAACCAAACCAAACCAAACCAAACCAAACCAAACCAAAGAATCCATGTGAAGACACAGAATTGTCCTTAGAGGACACTGAGGCAGGGGGTTGTAATTTGGGACATTTGAATACTTTTATTTCATGCATTCTTCAGGGTTTGCTCAAGAGACAAAGCAATAGGATGGGGGATTTCTACCCCTGCCCCCTTCATAAGCTTATTTGATTACAGAGTCTGAGAAGTCCTGAGACTGGAAGACAGAGCCCTGGGAGCCCCCAGATCTGATGCTGTAGCTCCTGTCTGAATGACAGAACAGACAATACCCAGGACATCTAGGCTTCAGCTTAAATTCAGAGGCAGGAAAAATGGAGGTCCCAGTCAGGCAGGAGACATTCTCCTTTACTGACACGAGGGCCCTCACTTTTTCCTCTTCAAACCTTTTGATAAAGTAACACTGGTAAACCCATGTTCACCACAGAGGGCAACTGCTTCACTCAATGAACTAACATCAAAGCCACTCCCACTGGCAACGTGCTCTCAAAAACACCTACAACCATATTAGACAAGCATCTAAGCACCTCCTGGTCCAGTCAAGTTAACACTAACCTTGCTGTCTCTACACATGTCTCCCTCTCTCATCCCCCACACTGAGGGCCCACGCTCTTCTCTCTTCTCCTTCACATGAGGATGTTGGGTCCTATGTCCCAGAATAAGCTTTCCTTGTCTCTTTCTCCCCTTCACCCACCATAAGAAGACTGAAAAACCTAGCTCAGCCATAAAGTACTTCCTGATTTCTCCAGTTAGACATAATGGATCTATTATGTAAATCATTTTGTACCCCGTGTGTGTCTGTGTGTGTGTGTGTGTGTGTGTGTGTGTGTCTGGCATGCTTGTGTTTTGGACACGATCTCCATCAATATGGAAGCATTACTCTGTGGGAAGTAGTGCTATGTTTGCCCAGGACTGATAGTAATGATGGCATAACATGCAAGCTGTAGTAGTAAGGAACTTGAGTTATGACTTACGCAGAAAGGTTAACATTGATACAAACAGCTAATGTATAAAAGCCCTTCTTGCGCACACAGTAAAGCAATCTAAACTGTATCTATATTGTTAGAGTTCACCTATATTGTTTGCCACAAACCACAAGAATCCAGTATCAGTTAAACAGGGCTGGATTAATGAACACACTCTAAGACTCATTGATCGGGCTCACAGTCTAGACTTAGGAGCTAAGGCTGGACCACAGACATTGTCCTGCCCTGCTATGTATATATATGAGCTCTTTATATATATCATAAAGAGAATATATATATATATATATATATATATATATATATATATATATAGTCATCTGCTCTATGTGTTCTTGGTCTTCCCACTCCCACATACATAACATCCCAACATTCTTAATTATTGAGGATGGTGTTATATTGCATATATATATATATATATATATATATATATATATATATATAATAAAGAGGTCATACACAGCAGGGCAGGGTGGTCGGCCTCGACTCAGCTACTTTGGCTAACTAGACAGAACAATTCTTAGGACCTGATTGTCCTAAGTGGAGCTTATGATTGTGGAATTTTTAAAGAGTAACAAAGAGAACATACAGAACACAGCAGGGTGTGTGGTCAGCATGACCCTGCTCTGAGTCAAGCTTCTTTATCAACAATATGAACAATATGGAGTGGCTGGCAGGCCTGGAACAAAATGGCTACAGCTATACTAGGAAGGCGGGCCTCAACACACACGTCACTTTATGTAGTCACCATGTCAACACCATGAATTAGGCCCTAATAACTGTTTCACAAACAAGGACACTGAGGCAGAGAGGGACAAGGTAGCGCTATCATAAATGTCTAACCCTTGCGTGAGCACTGGATAGGGGTAGGTCTTCGATGTTCCCAGAAGGGAAGCTGCCCACCTATGTCACCTGCTCTATGTGTTCTTGGTCTTCCCACCCCACCATAGCACTCCGACATTCTTATCCATTGAGGAAGGTGTTACATTGCTCTTTTTCTCCACTCTTTCTTCTCCCTTGGAAATTCAATCAATTCACGGAATGATTATAATGTCTTCTGAAAAAGCAGCGCCAAACCCCACATGTGTTTCAAGTCTGTTTTCTGTTAACTCTGGGGACAGACATTTCTTTCCATACGTGATTCTCACCACAAGCGTGAAGTTACAGTGTCCTTCCTGTCTCTCAGGTTTCTAGTTGGTGCTGCCAGTCTCTGTGTCAAACAATGAAGGGCCAATTGTATATTTATATCATTTAATTAGTATTTTAAACATTGTAGAGAGTAATAGAATCTTTTAATAAATTTTTAAATAATGTTGTTTTCATCTTACTAAGGTAAAAACACGTTATATATATTACCATGGGAAGAATATCTTAATTTTTCTTCCCTAAAGATGAGCAAACCTCCATCCCTAGTCTTTCTCTTGAAAGATAAAAAAAAAAAAAAACATTGTAAATCCTTATTGGGGAGAAATAGAATCAATGCATTTAATATTAACTAAATAGTAGGTTATTAGTAACATTGACCCAAATAAAATGATCTAGTGTCTTTAGGTTTCACACATTGATTACAATATCACTAAAATCTACAAAAGTGAAAGAAGTATTCTACAATTTAGCTCCTTTCCAGGATGCTTGTGCAGGAATTTTGGAAGATTTGCTATTGTAGGGACAAATAGGACATTAACCTGGGGGCGGAGGGAGTGAGGACCAGGCTCTAAGTAGTTTCTCCAAATAAACTGTGTTGTTTTTGGGTCAAGATCACAGCTTCTTCTGTGTACCCAGAGTCCCACCCATGCTCGGCAAACACGTACCACCTAGGCCCTCACATTAACATTTTAATTTCATTTGTTTGTTTACTTGTTGTGTGTGTGTGCACGTGCGTGCGTGCGTGCATGCGTGCGTGCGTGCGTGTATGCATGTTACAGAGTACGTGTGGAAATCAGAGGACAACTTACAGAGTTGTTTTTCTCCTTTCACTATTGGGCCCCAGGTCCTCAGGCTTGGTAGCAAACACCCATACTCACTAAACCATAGTCTACCAATTCTAACCTCATTTTCGAAATAAGAAAATGAAATGGAAATATAACTGTACCTTTTGCTAACACACACACACATACACACAGTTGTGAAGTAGAAATTTCTGGTTGTGTCATTTGATGCAGACTCATGTGATGTTTTGCTCAAGTAAAACTCATGAGCAAACATATGTTTGAAAGAGTATAAGTAGGACTCAACAGACAGTGACAAGGTGTTTGCATTGCTGGCATTGCTGGCATTGCTGGCGTTGCTGGCATTGCTGGCATTGCTTGCCCTGCAATGCTTCTTTGGTCTCGCTTTTTTACTGATCTTCATTTCATTGCAAGAGGCATAGAAGAGAGCTTTTCCTGGTACTCCTGCTGGTTCTGGTGGTTCCTGCTAACTCATGCTGATTCAGTGGAGGCCTGGCTGTTTCTGTTGGACTGTGCGGTTGCTGCTGATTAGTGTTTGATGATACTTTTTGAACTGGACTGTTGGTATCCTGACAATGGAGATTGAAATTACCCCCAAAGAACTACTTCTAAACAGGTCCATATTCCCTTGTCTTATTTGCCATCTTCTCTCCTCTACTTTTGGATGGTGGACGAGAAGTGGGGTAGAAGCATTTGAGAACCCTTATTAAAATAGGTTTTGAAAAATCTAAGCCCACAGGGTCTCGTGTATCTCAGGCTTGCCTTGAATTTATGGCTGAGTGTAACCTTTAACTTGTGATCCTTTAGCAGCCCAAATGTTGAGATTACAGTTGGGTACCACCATACCTGCTTTAATGTGCTGTTGGGAATTAAACCCAGAGTTTTATTCATGGTATCATCTACTAACAGATATACTTTTGGGGCTTTTACTTTACTTGATATACAATTTGTAAAAATGCTTACAGGGCACAAACACTTCATCCTGGCACATGTATAAACTATATAATAATTAAATCTAGACATTCAAACATTTGTGTTAGAAATACTCAAAATCCATATTTTAGCTTGTGTGTGTGTGTGTGTGTGTGTGTGTGTGTGTGTGTGTGTAAAGCTCCTTATGGTAGACAAGCACATAAATTGAGCATTTAACTGCAAAACCACGGAGGTTTTCAAGATGACTCTTTGGTTCCAGACCTGTCCACATGCTTGTCTCTGGAGCCAAGAAACTGAACGTGTTGTGAGAATTTTGCTTTGTGGGACCATCACAGGCATTAGCAGCAAGCCACTATTACGAAACAGCTCGGGGAAGGTTTCCAGAGAAAATATGAGAAATCTGCTATGTATTTAGAAATTCACTCTCCCAGATATGGAAAGGACATTACTACAAAACTAAAATATTTTGGAAGAGAATTCATTGGCCCATGTCCACCTTTCTTTGGTGCTGAAGAGTGAATACAGAGCTTTGTGTATACTAAGCACATCCTCTGCCATTGAGCTGCAGACATGCCTACATGTCCACTCAATTAAGACTTTTAGAGCTCTGGCTGGTATAGAGAATGGTTCTTATTTTATATAAGTCTGGTGTTCCAACCAGGAAAAAGAACCCCTGTCTGCCCCCCAAGTTCTCTTGAGTGACTTGATTTGTCATTTGCAACTATTTTGAGAAAGAAAAGTTAGAGCCGTCGAACGGGAATAGAAGTTTCTAGGGCCAAATTTAGATTGACCTTGGGCAAGTCACTTAGCCCTTTGGGTCTGGATCTTTTCCCTCCGCTGTGTGTAAGTACGTTGGATTGGATCCCAGATTTGCTGGCCTGGTAAAAGAGGAAAACGTGTCCTTGGTTATGGAAGGGAAAGGTGATATAGTAATTTTATGGGTTTTATTTTTAGTTACTAAAGACTTTCTCTGGTCAGAATGTTAAGGTGGAGGTGGTATATGCTTGAAATCACTGAATTCACAAGAATAAATTGTAAATTATTGTTTCTGTTTTTTTTCCCTCTCAACGATTCTAGAAACAAAGAACCTGTAATTATGTCACCCAGATCCAGCACTTTCATCAGAAGACGCTGAAGTGTTGTGCAAACAGCCATTGACACTCGAATCTCCCAAACAATCATTTAGGCTCATGTCTTCCCTGTGAAGTGAATATGACTGTTTACCAGGAGACAGAGCAGCAAGCTGGAATGCTGCCCTTCGGCGTCTGCCCTGGGGTTCTTTACTGAGCAGTACTACCAGCAAGCAAAGGGACTGTTTCTACGCTGCTTGCTCTAGCCTGTTTTAGTTACTTGGTAGAAGCCAATGAATTCGAAAGCATTTGAAATAATACCAGTCGGCCTTGGTGTCTCTGAGAAAACCTTGGAGTGCTTATCTTCTGTGTGGATGTGGATACTAAGTCTGTCAAGTGAGGAAGGCAATTTGCTGTGGAGCAGGTTGAGTCTATCTTCTTTTTGCGAGGTTTCACCCCCCTC
>JANHMN010000022.1:2607732-2628587 GCA_030674055.1 Rhabdomys pumilio | reverse complement strand
ATGACATTCAGTGGAGTTTGCAAGGCAGGGAACCATAATTTGAATAACTATCCCTTCAAATGCTTATGCATTAAAGGGGGCGGTTGAAATGGTGGAACACTCAGGAGGTACAGCCTACTGAGAGATCTTTAGGACTTTGGAGGTATATCTTGGGAAGACAGCCTCTCTCTTTGCTCTCTGGCTTATGATGTAAGTGGTTCTGTGGCAGACACCTCCTCCAGGATAAGCTGCTTTTACTGTAGGCTAAGAGCAGTGGGGTCAACCCATCATGGACTGGAGCCTCCAGAACTACAATTTCCCCCAAAGTCCCCTTTCATCCATAAATTAGCTCTCTGGGTATTTTATTTGGTTACGGGAAGCTGACTAACTAACAGTTTCTAAAGAGAATTGCTGTGGATACCAGTAAAGCCCTAGAGTCTAAATAGAACAAGCTAAGGGGCTGGATAAAAGGTCCCTCTGCTGCCTAATTCATTCGCACAAAAGCACAATAATATGAATCACTCTAGAGACTACTATGGTAATCCCTTAATACCTAATAGAATTATCAAGCACTAATGTCTTAGTAAGGAAACATTTTGTTCTTATGCATGTCCACCTGCTGGCCATGAGAAGGGTTGATGGATGAGAAAGATGCTAGTTGGATCAGAATTTGTTTTTCTCCTCCTCTTATTGCTGCCCCTTTGGACCACTGCCTAATCAATTTTCTCATGTTTGTGTATTCTTACATCCTCTTGTGCAAAACTGCCAGATTAAAGTACTGCTTTCATGGTGGCCCATTTCTCAGAAACCCCTCAAGGCTCTAACACAGACAGCATCAACAATGTAAACATCAGGAGTGATGCTGGCCACGCCTACAGTCATGAGTAGACATTGCCCTAAGGGCTTCTGATACCTTACTTACAGACACCTGCACGGGTGTATGCGCGCGCGCGCGCGCGCGCAAACACACACACACACACACAAACACACACACACAAACACACACACACAAACACACACACACACAAACACACACACACAAACACACACACACACAGAGAGACACACAGAGAGAGAGACAGAGACATAGAGAGAGAAGACAAAGAGAGAGAAGACAGAGAGCACGCTTAAATGTTGTTCCCACTACCAGTGGCTCATTCTTTGTTCTATTCATCAAGTCCTGGCTGTCCTGGAACTCACGCTGCAGACCAGGCTGGCCTTGAACACAGAGATTCACCTGCCTCTGCCTCCCAAGTGCTAGGTTTTGCGCCACATCCCCCACCCCCATGACCTCCAAACCTTCATGGCTAATGACAGTGGAGACCTGTTTGTGTGTCTCTCACACAGCTATTTTGAATTGTCGAGGACAGGGGCTTACTGCTCCTTGTCTCCTTGTCCTTGATCTCAGGATGATGGAGCATCAGCATCTGGAATAATGTCCACTGGGGACCCACATGTCTTCTGCCACTCTGCATTGGTTAAAGCAAATTACATGGCCATTCTTAGCTTTAAGGAAAGCAGAGAACTATAACCCATCTGGAAGGAGCTGCTGCAGTTTGAATGCTGTCTTACAGGCTTGGTCTGAAGGGCAACAGTGCTGGGAGGTGATGGAACTTTGGGAATGGAGCCCAGTTGGCGACACTTAGGTCTTCGGGGTGTGCCTGCAGAGATGACTATGACTCTTACCGTTTCTTTATCCTTATTTGCTCTTTGGCCTGTGACATAAGTAGCATCACTCTGCCAAGTGCCAACCTTACCAGAAGCTCCAAGCAATGAGATCAGTAGGTCATATAATGAATGTCTGGGCCAAAATAGTCTGTAAAAAAAATTCCATTTAATTTCATCACTTATATTTTCTTATGCACATGATTCTCAAATTTATATGCCTGGCCTAAATCTACGTTCTGAACTCCAGATCTGTTAAAGTAACCTGGACCCTGTTATGTAGATATTCTCAATTAAACTTTTTCAGAGCAGTTTAGAAGTTGGTGATTAAAGCCCTGGGTAAAATCTAGTCAGATGCTTACAACTTTTTGGTACGGCCAAATGAATTAAATATGGGCTTTATATTTCACAGCTGTGAAAACAAGAATGTTATGTCACAATGCATAAATTATTTGAAATTTTAAAAAATGAGTTTTGAAAAATAGGGTCTCCTATATAGCCCAGGATGGATTTAAAATCGTGATCCTACTGCCTCGGTTTTCCAAGTCTGGAGTTATTAGTGTCTGCCACTGTAGCCACGAAATTTCAGATTCTATTAGGAAAGTTTTACCCCAACAGTACCCCCACCATTTGTTTATGTTAATACATCCATGTTTAAACATAGCTTTCTCCCCACAGTGGCAGAGACATGGTTTCTTTGAGCCAGGATCAGCAACATCATGGGTAACTTTATGGAAATGCAAGCTCCCAGCTAGTTTTGATGGATACTAAAATCCAAAAGTCACTGCCACATGTGATGGTGGACCCTGTACAGGAATTATCTGGGAATGACTGGGTTAAAGATGTCAGCTGCATCCCAGAGTCTCCGGGTGTGTGAAATAGCCATGCTTCCAAGACTGGCTTCACATTAACATTTACTTAGGCAAGACTTCAACTAATTACTAGTGTTCTGACCTTATCCCTAGAGATTCAGATTCCTTGGGTTTGCTTGGGGACCTTGCACGAGTGTTTTCCTAAAGCTCTCCAGCGGATACACATGTACACCACCACCACACTGAACAAGCACACTGCAACCTAATGATCTATCTTCTAGTCCTGAAGCTATGACTTTCCCGAAATGTGACCTTAGTCATATTAGCTCAGCACTAGTGTGCCTATGATTAAATGAGATAGTAGTGTATAGATAAATAGAATCTCGAGACAAAGCCTGGTTCACAGCAAGCTCATGACAGATGCTCTTAGAGCCTTCTGGTTTTTGTTCAGAAATCATGGAGCTAGAACGTGCCCTTATTCTCTGAAGCTGAGCGTGGATGGAATTATTCTGTATAAGAAGCTTGCGTGGGAGCCAGGTTCCTCGGCTTTTGGGTCTGTTATTTTGTCTGTGTGATCAGTCGTATCTATCCCTGTTCGTGGTGACGCTGTGTCCCGTCACCTACAGAGACATGAAACTGGAACACTTTGTAGACGACAGTCTCTTCCTTTAGCTCCACGGAGTTCAGTATGAGTGTTTTTCCTCTTTCCAGCTGCATTCTGCCAGTTGCTTTATGACTCTTTTTCACATCACGTGTCTAGCAGAGTCTTAGATATAAAGCCCCTCACCCTGACATACTGGCTCCGGGGTGCCAGCTCCACCTTGCCTATAGTGATCCAGGTTAAGGTTTCTGAGTCCCCAGGTCTTGATTTCCTTGTCTGGGATGGGAATGGGGCAGATAGTTGTTTCAGTTTACTTCCTAAGGCTGCTGTGAAAAATAAAAAACACAAATATTCACTCAGCACCCAAACGTCTCTCGTGTGCCCTCAATTTGCAAATATTCAAAGAAAACAGACACAGCCTCCCACAGCCGTGGGTGCAAGTGTGCCATTCATCTTAGGTCTAGGTTACTGACATTGTCAGGAACCTTAGCACAGCTTTCCTCTACTGTGACCTTTTGTGATAGTTTAAAATTTGTTTGTTCATTGCTTTTGAGACAAGGCTTTACTATATAACCTTGGCTGTCCTAGAGTTTACTTGTGTAGGCCAGGCTGGCTGTGAGCCTGTGGTGATTCTCCTGCCTCTGCCTCCCAAGTACTGGAATTACAAGCATCCACCACTGCACTCAGGGTGACTGGCTATTACGGTTACTATTGAGTTCAGCTAGTCTCAAACTTGCTATGTAACTAAGATTGCCCTGGACTCCAGATCTTCCTGCCTTTACCTCCTAAGAGCTGGGATTTCAGATGTATTCCACCATGCCTGGATCATAAGGCTCGGGGGAGTGAACCCAGGGCTTTGTGCATGCTAAGCAAACATTCTGTAAACCGAGGCTACATTCCCTAGCCTATACATGGCTTTGTGTAAGTACGTGTGTGTGTGTGTGTGTGTGTGTGTGTGTGTGTGTGTGTGTGTGAATTAAATAAAAGCTCAATTCCAAACAGAATTTAACTACCAGAGAGTTGCTTTTAAGTTTTTATTTCTAATTTTTTTTCAAGAGTCTCTCTATGTAGTTCTGGCTATCTTGGAACTTATTATATAGACCAGGTTGGCCTTGAACTCACAGAGATATGCCTGCCTCTACCTCCTGGGTGCTGGAATTAAAAGTGAGTGTCACTATGCCTGGATTGCTTTTAAGTTTTAACATTAGTGTTTTAATATGTTTCTCCTGAAGTTACAAAAGTATCTGTTCTCTAACATTTACCAGGCACATTTAAGAGAGAAAACCATAACAACCGTAGAAGCACCGAGAGCCACTGTGTGCGTTTCTCATGTAATTTACAGACTATGGGTACTAAACAGCTAAAATCTAATTTTCATCCATGAGGAAATATATGAATTGTGTTTCCAGCTTTTTGGTGAAGTTGTTTCAGGAATTGGTGCCTTGAAAAGATGTCACCAGTGGGATTTCTATCAGGGAATCCCACCAGGAATTCTTTTCACCCTTGACAGTTTGTAGTGAGACACTAGTAGCACAGAGAGACTTTCCTGGGCACAGGCTGCAGTTGGTTTAAACTTATCTCTGCTTCCAAGGTGCTGTTCTGTGCCTCGGTCTAGCTCCCCACAAAACACAGAGCGTGGCTCTCAGCATTTTATGTGTGCTTACTGGCGTGCTCCAAGCAGCTGGTTCTTATTTTAGTTAGAATTAGTCACACTCTTCTCTGGCCTTGGAATTCATAAGTTTTGGATGGAGAGGCCGTTCTTGAAAGCTGGGGCCTACGTGATTTTGCTAAACTTTCTTTGGCTTGCTGAGTTTGCTGCTGTGGTTGTTGACAGGTGACAGATGCCTGTGCACTGGCTGTCATGCATTTATTTTATTGGGCAAATTTTTAATTGGGCCATTTTTAATAAATCCATTTGTTTCATTTTATAACGTTAGAACATCACAGGAGACCTCTTAGAAGAACGTTGTATACTGTCATAGTGGCATGAGAATCCCCAAAGTATCTTACACTTGTCCTTTCAGATGTGATTTAAGTTTGTGAGGTGAGAATTTATATGTTAATTCTGATGAATTTATTTGCAGGTTAGGGCTTGGGTTTCCTAGTTAAGGAATAAGTTTACTTATTTCATTCAGATAAGGCAGTTGTGAACGCTGTATTTTCCATTGGCATTTCCAGTCACTTCAGCGTGCTTTTATAGCTCAAAGCTGGCTTAATTTTTTGGATTTAACCAAATTCTAAAAGTCTACAATTTAACCTGCAGAGTTCGTTGATGGAAAACATTTGGTATTGGTAGTCTGAGTGATTTGTTTCCCACAACGGAACATTTAACCGAATCTTTTCATTTGTGAGCCATTTCTGAATCTCTACCATTTGCCAAGTTCCACGCTGCAGCCTGGGGTACTCATAAAGAAATGGAAGACGGGTTCTTCTCTGAAGGAGATTGCTGTCAACATGTGTGTGAGAGAGCAGTCACTCACAATGTAATCAATGAGGAGACTGTCCTGGAGCTTTGAGCTGTAGAGACAGGCTGCCTAGCCAGCAAGAAAGCAGAGCAAAGAGCGTTTCCGTCCGCCAGGTGGTGCTGCTGCACTGCTGTAAGGACAGCGGTCACCCGGGAGATCGTGGCATCCTGTTATCTGTGAGTTTGAATTGAAAAGCTGTTTTCTTAGACCTCTCCCTCTCCGTGTTTTGCGTGTAATTACTTCTGACTGAAAAGATCTTCCTCTCTGGAGTTCCACCTCCTATCTTACTGGGGGATAGATACTTTAACTTAAAGCTATTCCCAGGCATTCTTTGAAAATATGGTATTTACTATCTAAATTCCCTGAGTTTTTATTTTGTGATTTGGGTTGGAATCTCCTTAGCTAGAGGTGGGTGTGTGGGGTTGGGGGGAGGGGGTTGGGAAGACTGGAGTGGAGGTGGGAGGGGCTTTTCTCAGCCGCTGAATTGCAGTTTATGGGTTTTCTTTGGGTTTTTTCCTTTTCAAAATACAATTGAAGCAGTATTTCTGGTAAGAAAAGTTATTAGGTGTTTATGGATGTTTCAAAAGACCAGGGGGGCGGGGAAATGCAGATCCCATGTTAAAATGTACACCCGGGGACTCTTTAACACTTTGAACAGAACCCAAGTTGGGAGGGTATGAGCTCCTTAAAGTGGTAGTTGTTTCCATTGGGGGGGGGGGGGGTGTTAGTTGGATGCCGACCAGGAGCACAGGATTAACCAGGAGCATCCCCAGGGAGGATGAGTCAGCTCGGCCAGGTAGAACAGGAATGCCGGTTTTCCTCTTTCTTCTGCCACATCCCACATCTTCCCGAACAGGGAGAGCATTGCTCATTTTCTAAAGGTCCCCTGTTTATCTGCTTCCTCCAGGGACCCCAGCAGGAGGCAGCTTATAGCAGGGGTTTAAAAAAAAAAAGAACCAAAACAAAAAACAAACAAACAAAAGAAACAACAAAAACCCACAAACCTATCAAAGTTCTTTAAGGCACACAGGAAGGGTGTGTAGTTTTAACCAGTGGCTGCCTTAGAATGCTCTAGTTTCTCGGCTTTGGAAATGAAGCTGCTTTGAGCTGGCTTTTGCAGGGCAGGTGAGCCTTGGCCTTGCCTCTGTGTGCTCTGCTAATTGATCCACTGTGGGATCCGTAGGTCACAATTGCATGTTTAGTGTGTCAGTGGTCATTTTAGCTTTCAACTTTGAAATGTCCTGGGAGGACAATCAGATATATGTCTAAATGTAAGAGAATTAAAGCAGATGGTTTTTAAGATATTGTTTATAATAGTGGCAGTGTTCACCTAATCTCTTCATTTCCAAGTCACCTAATATTTCATGATAGTGTTTGTTTTTAAGCAGATTGTTCATGATTATTTAAGTACATTATATTATATAAAGTACATGCAATATAGTCTTATCACATACTAAATTGTAAGTATGATTGAGCCATATGTGACTTTTTAGAGGGATAGTGAATATTGAGCCTAGGATCTCATACCTGTTATATCCCCAACTCCTTTAGAAAACTTTTTATTTTGACACAGAATGTTACAAAGTTGCCTAGACTGTCCTAGAATCTGCTCACTCTCCCAAGTAGCTAGGATTGTAAGATTATACCACCAGGCTTGACTTGTGTGATGTTAATATGTGGACATAATACATACTTCTTTAATTAAATATTAATGTGTGCAATTGTTTTTCATTGCATATTATAGGATTCCTCTGGCAGTATAAAGACAGTATTCAGTAAGACTTAGGGCTGTATAAATTAGCATTTACAGACTCTGAGCTCAAATTAGATATTAATTTAAGTATTCAGTTTCTGGTGAAGTTTACAAGTTATTACTTGGCATATCCATAAGCTTAGGACAGAATTATGGAAAATGAAATGAGTCTGTCAATCCCCAACTTCCACATGAGTTATTAGAGAAACATTATTTAAAGCCTTTGAGGCAATGAGTTTCTTTTATATTAGTGTTTAGTGAGTAGAGGTGCTTGCCTGCAGTCCTGGTAACCTGAGTTCAATACCCACATCCCACAGGGTGGAAGAGAGGACCTCTGACCTCCAGGGTGTGCTATGACACGGGAGGGCTTGCGCTTGCACAAACATATATGCGTATCCACACACACAGAATGAGTAAATTAGACCACTGCTTGGAAACGGCACTTTGTTCCTATAAGATAGTCGTCTATGATGGATAGTTCCACTGGCTAGCTAGCGAATGGTCAGTTAAGTTATATTGACTTTGATAACACCTCCAGCCTGCTTTCAGGGTCATGTTATTTAGTGTGGTGGTACTTTCATGAGGTAAGACCAATCCTAAGAGGACATTATAAAAGAAGGACCAGTCTTAGGTAGACATTATTAAAAAAGAAAAAGAAAAAGAGAAAAAAAAAAAAAAGAAAACCTTTTATTTGTCTGGTGCCAAGTTTTCCTTCTACATCCATTTCTCAAGAGTTCAAGATTCCGGAGCTTCCTCAAATGCTTCCTAATGTGTCTCCTACCTAACCTTCTCTCTGTGTGCTCCCTGCCCTGGATTGCTTGGATAAAACACAGTGACTGAGAGCAGCTTCGGGAGGAAAGGGTTTCTTTAATCTTACAGCTCCGGATCACAGTCCATCATTGAGGAAGCTGGACAGGAACATGAATCAGAAGACTGCTTAGGGGCTCACTCCTGTGGATCACTCACTCCCCTGACTCTCCCACAATTTATGGCTCTCTCTCCTGGTTCGTGGGTCTCTCCCCTGGCTCGGGGCTCGATCTCATGGCTCGTGGCTCACTAAGCTTGTTTTCTTATGCAACTCAGATCTACCTACATAAGAATGATACCTTCCCCAGAGGACAATCATTAATTAAAAAAAAAAATCCCTACAGATTTGCTTGATAGAGGCATTTTCCCAATTGAGGTTCCTCTTTGCAGGTAACTTTAGATTGTGCCAAGTTGACAAAGAAACAAATACAGGACACAAGGTCATTGTAGCATCTCCTGGGGCGCTGTTTATCACAGGTGTCTGATCGCAACCCAGTGCTATCCACCAGAACACTTAAGGCTGGGGCTTGGGGACCTGGGTCATAATGAAATCTCAGTGAATTGTTTGCGCAGTTCTTGATTGGATACCTCAGAAGTAAGATCTCTCCTCATTAGAGGAATCAGTATCATAAACCAGTGTTTCGCAAACTGGGTTCCTTAAAAAATGGATTCCTGGGCCCCTGCAAGAGGTTTCTGATTCATTTTAATCCAATGGGCCCCAGACAATGAAAAATTGAAAGTGTAGAATGAGGGCTTCTGGGTAAAGGATGAAAAGTTTAGTGTGTGTGTTTGAGTACTAGGTACGTGTGTGCGTGTGCGTTTGCACGCGCGGGTACGTACGCATACTGAGGCGTGTTTTGTTTACTGAGATCTAAGGGATCTCTTTGAATCTGAGAAATCACATTTGTAGCTCCTCCTTTCTATTTCCTCTAACTCTTTCTCCCAGTCTCCCCCGCTGGCACCATAGCAATGATTATAAAGCAAGCCGGGTGAGAAGACATGGGGCGTGGAGACTACCTGCTCTAGATGGTTCGTTTCTGAACACCCTTTATTTTTCACTAGCTTTCCTGATGGTAGAACTTCAGTGTACCACCAGGGGGCGCTCCTAGCATTGTTTTCTCTTCATTTTCTTTCTTTTTTCTTTTTTTTTTTTTTTTCTCTTTCTAACATTGTAAAACATTGCAAGTCAGGCAAGAGATCCCTTAGCAGAATTTGCAATGGAGGTTTTCTACATTTGATTATTCAGTTTTCCTGAAGCTGGAAGATTTTAAATATCATGTTTAGTAAATATATAAAAATAGAAACTTGTTAATTCAAGCCTTTGCTATAGGTGTTAGTTAACAACATTTTAGTTATAGGGCTAACATAGAAACCTCAGTGGAAATGATAATTACCTAGACCTTACAAGGTCCTTGGTTTGATCCCCATCATAGGAAAAATAGAGAGAATTTGTAATGTGATAACTGTCAGATGTGTTATCATTGAGTTTTTAAATGCTTTTATTCCAGACCAAGGGCTTGGAAAAAAAACAAGTTTTTACTTATTCATAGTTTATTTTGATTGTATTCTTTTCCCTCCCCCAACTCCTCCCTGATATTCTCCACCTCCATACCTGTCAGATTTCATGCTCTTTCTCTCTGAAAATAAAACAAAGACAAAGCACTCTCTCTCTCTCTCTCTCTCTCTCTCTCTCTCTCTTTCTCTCTCTCTCTCTCACACACACACACACACTTTCGCACACTCTCTCTCTCTCACACACACTCTCTCTCACACACACACTTTCGCTCTCTCTCTCTCTCTCTCTCACACACACACACACACACTTTCGCATACACACACACTCACACACACAGAGTCTGATTTGTGTTTGGTAAGTACCCACGGTGGTGGTTGATATAGGGGTCATATTAAAAGCTTTTTTCTGCTTCCTTTTCTAGAGCTAAAACCCTTCACTCAGAGTTAATATTTCATAGGTGAAATATAGTTTCATAGGTTTGCACAACATTTCTATTTTGGATGAGTATATGAAGGGGGAAAAAACCACCCAAGTGTCTCTACACATCGGCTCTCCAGCTCAGCCTCTTATTAATCTTGACAAAGTGAGGGTGCTTTCAAGGCAGAGCAAGCCATTTAAAGAGACAGTAATGCTCCCCAGAGACAAGTCATTTGTGAGAGTCTGGAGATGTAGTGAACACCACACTGAAAGGTGACTTTCCCCCTAGCCACTCAAAAGATGCCAATTCTTAAACTGTGCTCAGAGGGATTTAGTTTGATGTTCTCCTACTGCCATCTTGAATTCGTAGGAATCTTTAAAGGGTCTCTGTATTTTTATCTTGTACCAAAAAATTGTGTAGCCAGTCCCAGCAGGAGAGACTATAGTCTCTCACCACCATTTGGTTGCTTTTCCTTAGAGAGGGACCTTGGTTGTATCTGAGGAATATTTTTTGAAGTTCTCAGAGGCTATAGCTGCCCCCAGACCAATCACACTACAATCTGGGAAGGTCCCGACTCCTCCAATGTGCAAACCTGGCTCACAACCACTGTGAGCTTGCAGGCTTGTCTCTGGAATCCTCCTTATACACCAATCTTTCCCATTTAGATTGTTCTTGCAGTTGACTGCATGTGTAAGATTTTAGACTATTCATACAGACTTTATATGTTTTTGTTTTATTACTTTTACATGAAAAAAATTGTGGGTTTACAAAGAAGAACCTCATTCTTAAATATAAGTCCAGTTACCTTTACATTTCCTATAAAGTAACAAATTGGTAGCTCTCAGGAGGTGGGGTTGGGGAGGGACACAGATATTTAATGAGGTTAAAACAGACTACATAGACTTCACTCTTCTCTGCTAATGAAGGAATATTCTCTAAGCACCTTGACCTGGCTGACTTGCATCAGATTTCATTAAATGCCTCTTTTCTATCTGAAGGTTTTGGGTGCACTAATTGTTTTTCCTTATGAGTCACCTGTGGGCTTTGGCAATAATCTAGATGTGTCTGGTCCCAATCCTTCTGGATTACAGGAGTTGCAGGTCCCAATTAAAGACCTGGGGTCCTGCAAGGGCAAATCCCTTTAACCTTAATTCACTGAGGAACTCCCCCAAGCAGAAGCTGTTTTTCTGCCTTCAGCTCTACAAAACAGCACACGAGAAATTGCTGTTTCTTCATGGTGTCTTCCTCAAGTTACATCTGCATACAGGTAATCTAGGGATTAATTCCATCCCTTGATATTTAACCATGAGAATTACATTAAATCCCCTCACTTGTCTGGCTTTCAATTGAGCATTAGATGCAGAAAGAGGAACTTAACAGCTGAGTAATTAAATGTTTGATGAAAATATTGGTGAGCTAAAACCAAAGGGAGATGAAAAACAAAATAATCCTCAACTCTTGAGCTTGTGGGTTCAGACCTACATGGAGCAGAATCTCACTGCTGTGATTTATAGGCAGATGAGAAATAAGACCCATTCGGGCTCCAGAGTTTTGATATTAAATAGCTTTTCTCTATGTTCATCACTTTAGAACGACCTAAGTGCAGGACCTATTTAGAGACTCCAAATATGTCTTCAAAATTGAAACACATGCTTTTAAATTTATTTTTTGTTGTTTTTCATTAAGAAATGGCATTTGCTGACCACCCCCCATTCAGTACCAGATATTACACTGGGGGCTGTGTGTATATCCTCACATCTACGGCAAGAATGTGAGGTAACTGTGTCCCTTGAGCACTCCAGTTTGTGGGGCTCTTCAGGAAGGATTGGTTAGTAGTCCTTTGAATGTGATGTGCCCACTGGCAGTGCCGTCAGGGTCTCCAGGTTTTCTCCGCTGGGACATTTTTCACTGCTCACTCAGCCTTCTTGCTTGTTCTGTTTTCTTTTTCTCCAGGACACTTCAGGCTTGGCGTGCTGATGTGTGCAGGACCTCAGCCGTTTCTCTGACGTCGGACAGTTTGTCGGTATATCATTGTTCACTGTAGTCTCCTGACTTTGTATCACTGAGGTGTCGATTGCAACGTTTCTTTTTCTTCTGATTTTATTTGTATCTTTTCTCTCTTTTGTTCTTATCCTTCCTAAAAGTTTATTGATTCTTATCTTTTCAATAATTCATAGTTTTGTTGATCGGCTTCTGCTTTTTATTCTCTACTGTTTTGCTTATCTCTGTGATATTTATTTTCTTCCTTCTGTGAAAGTAAAGCTTGATTCATTTTTTTTCCAGCCTCTTGGGGCATAGTATTGGTTTATTTATTTGGGAGTTTTCTTTCTTTCTTTTTTTTGACTTAGGCTTTGCTTGCTACATAGCTCCCTCTCAAAAACTGCCTTCTTAAGAAGCTGCTCCTATTGGCTCACACCTGTAAGGCCAGCATTGGTAGTAGGCTTGAGTCCCAAAGACGGGGAAAGTTTGAAACCAGCCTGGGTTGTGTACATAGTCAGCCTCGGGATTCATTATGAGACTCCTGTCTGAAATAAATTAAAAATAAATAATCCACCAAAAACCTAAATAGTAAAATAAATAATAATAATAATAGAAATACAAACCCCTGCATCCTTAGTGACAGGAGAACTCGTGAGTACCTCATCTCAAACTGTGGTTCTTCCTATACACTCTCTAGAAGCTTCATGTGTGCCTTTTAATTTTATTTTCGTTATTATTATTGTTGTTTTGGTTTTTTGAGACCAAGTTTCTCTGGATAGCCCAAGTTGTCCTGGAACTCACTACGTAGACCAGCTTGGCCTAGAACTCAGGGATTCATCTGCCTCCTGAGTGTTGGGATTAAAGGCTTGTACCACCACTGCCTGGCAGGAATAGCTTTTTAAAGTGGTAAAATGAATAAACACAGAAATATAATTCAATCTTTTAGCTCTTTGTGTCTGCATCGGATGGTATACAGTACACCCACACTCTCATGTAACCACCACCGCTATCCAAAATGATACCGTCATCCAGAACTCGACCTGGACTCACTAAATGATACCCCCGCCCCCACCTCAGCCCCATGCATCCCTTTCCTCATGTTACAGTGTGAATGTTAAATGTTCCCTCTCCCCTCAGGTGCATGTGTAGAAATGTCTGCAGTTTTGGTAGGTTGCAGAATCTCAGGAGGTAGCACCTCCCTGGAGGAAGTAGATTATCTGGGGCAGGCGTCCAGATTTACAGCTTACTCTGATTCCTACAAGGTTTCCACTTCTTATTCTGGCAAGAGAAATACCAGAGCAAGCTACCCCTGCCACGGAGATGTCTACCACTGTGGCAACCTTAGCCAGGAATGAGTTCTTTGTCACTTAAGTTGCTTTTCAGGTGTTTGAATTCAGAGACAAGAAAAGTAAATGCTTACCCAGGCCCTGCTGGCAGCCTGTTCTGTCATCATGGGTTGACTACTTTAGGTGTTTTATATACGTAAAGTAATGCACAGTATAGTTAGCTTACTGTTCTCCTGGTTCAGCATCCCGTAGCATGCATCAGAACCTCACTCTCTTCAGGGTGATAATGTAGCATCACATGTGGATACCAGATGGTATCCGTTCACTCCCGAATTACACATAGGTTGTTTCTACTTTTTGGTTCTTGCTGATAATACTGCTATGAACATCGGTGTCTTAGTCCCTTTTTTCAATTTTTTGGGTATAACCAAAATGAAAGTGTAGATCACATATATGATAATTTTAATTTAAAGTTTTTGAGGAGTTAATTATACTCTTTGAAATATATAGAATTTCCTTTGGAGTATTTGATTTAGAAAATTATTTGCTTTCATTTATGTGTTTGCTGTGTGTGTGCATGCATGTGGTCCACAGAGGCCAGAAGAGGGAGTCAGATTCCCTGGGACTAGAGTTAGAGGGGATCTGGGCTCGTTGTCAGAGGTACCAGGAACCAAACTTTTATTTTCTGCAAAAACAAGTGCTCTTAACTGCTGATCCATCTCCCCAGCCCCAAATATTTAATTTAAAAAAATCAATGTAGAATTCTGTAGTGAAATTAAACTATGGTTTAAAAAAATAGGCCAACAAGACAGACAGGCTTAGCCCCCTGATTTGTGGGTTGTTCCAAACATGGAGTTAAGGGAGTGAGGCTACTGTTGAAAGAAGATCTAACGAGGAAACAGTCTCTCCTCCCTCACTGTGGGTCTTTTAACAACGGTATCAGTTATGTTTCTATTGCTGTAATGAAGCATCATGACCAAGGGAACTTACAGAAGGTCTATTTGGGCTTATGGTTTGGAGGGATCTCAGTCCACCATGACAGGGAATCATGGCAGCAGGCAGCAGACATGGTTTCGGGAACAGCTGAGAGCTCACATCCTGAACTGCAAGCAGGAAGGAAAAAATAAAAAAGAGCTGGGAATGACTGGAACCTTTAAACTCTTTTTTCTTTTTCTTTACTTGTTTTCTTCTGAGACAGGCTTTCACTGTGTAGCACTGGTTGGCTGTCTTGGCACTCACTCGTAGACCAGGCTGGTCTCAAATTCACAGATATCAGGCATATTTGAGTGCTGGGATTAAAGGCATGTACCATTCCCACCAGGCTACCTTCTTGAACCCCATCTCCAGTGACAAACTTCCTTCAACAAGGCCATACCTCCTAAACCTCCCACAGAGTGCCACTGACTGGGGACTAATTATTCAAATGCTAGAAAGTATGGGGACCATCTCACTTAAACCATCACACCAGCAAACAGTCATCCACAGGTGTTTGGCTTTTACTCTGGGTGTTTCAGCAAGAAACATGTCTTCTGAAAATACACTGTAGAATCATGATTCTCAGTAACAAAACCCAGATGTTCTTTCTGATTCTGGGAAAATCTAGGCCTAACATCTATCTAAAGCTTTTTTTCTATTCAATTTATAGATACACATAAACACTCTGAAACCACGTATGCTGAATAATCTCATTTTCAAACTAGACATCATGTTTTCATATCACAAAAATGCTCATAGTGCCAGACCAAGGGTCAACCCTTGGGGATGGGTGGATGAAAAGCAACAGCCCTTTGGGAGAGGCCTTTGGACTGGTAGTGGTGACTTATTAGTTGATCTCAGATATGCCTCTAATGCCCTCTGCATTAATGGATACTTAGCAGCATTCTGTGAACTTGTTCTGGCAATGATGAAGTGTGTCTGAATTCAAGGCAGCAAAAGTTTATTACATGTCTGCTCTGTCCCGTTATTAGAAGTAAAGAAATAAAGAGCTGAAAAGTGTACCAAGGATTTCCACCTCTGACTCACACTCTCTTCCCTACACACATAATTACAGAGCCAGAGGGAATCTGAGGCTATCCAGCCCAATGCGTCTGTCCATTCTCCACTTCCTCAAGGTACCACAGATGAGGAAGCTGAGGGCTCACAGGACGGAATAAACCAGATATCATGACTTGAATCTCTGCTTCTGAGAGTGCATTTGAAAGAAGTGCTGAGAAAGTTAGAGCTTCTTCACTTAATTTTCCTCACTGTGGAGGTGGCTTCATCCAGCCCCTTCATTTTGACATATTCTCTCTAGTCAGCTCTATGGTGACACGTTTCTGAGCATCCTTTGCCTCACTGTTCATTCTTGATTTCCATTGGTTCTTTTCTTCCACCTGTGTCTTTTCTTTTGCTAGATTTATTCATCTTCTCTTATGTGTAGGACTGGCTCACCCACATGCGCATCTGTGGGCCCCAAGCATACCTGGCGCCTATGGCTCTATCCTGTTGCTTTGATTTCTACCATTCTCAGTAAGATTCCCTTTTTAACCTAAACTACTACTATTGCCTAAATGATCCTCCTGCTTCCAGCCTCACCCCCTCCAAATCAGTCCATATACTTATCAAGACCTATCACGCATACATTTTAAGTACTGTATTAAAAAAAACTATGTAAAATAACAATAGGTGAGCTTGAATAAATGTCAATGTCAATAAACTCTTCCAAAACTTATGTGCAGAGCACAAAAAAAAAATGGGGAAGACAGAACAAAATACCAAAGACTGAGAAGAAATTACAAAGCGTGTGAAATACAAGCTATGGGAGTCCCAGAGAAGAGGAAGGAGCTAAAATATCTGCAACAACAATTGGCTGAGACTTTTCCAAAGTTGGTGTCAGATACCAAATCACAGATATAGAAAGTTTGGAGATACTGTCCTGGCTGGTTTTGTGTGTCAGCTTGACACAAGTTAGAGTCATCCAAGAGGAAAGAGCCTCAGATGAGAAAATGCCTCCATGAAATCCAGCTATCAGGCATTTCTCAATTGGTTACCACTGGGGGAGAAGCCCAGCTCAAGGTGAGTGGTGCCATCCCTGGATCCATGGTCTCGGGGTCTAGAAGGAAGCAGGCTGAACCAGTCATGGGAATCAAGTCAGTAAGCAGCGCCCCTCCATGGCCTCTGCCTCAGCTCCTGCCTCCAGGGTCTAGCCCTGCTTGAGTTCCTGCAATGATGGGAGTGTAAGGCACATAAGCCCTTTCTTTCCCAACTTGCTTTTTGGTCATGGTGTTTCATGGCAGCAATAGAAACCCTAAGACAGATACCAAGAAAATTATTCCCTAAGGAGATAATAACAACACAGAAGAAAACAAAAGGCAAAGAAAGGGGTCAGTGAGAAGCTGGAGAGACACCTCTTACTACAGGACAGGCTACCAGTCATGCTTCATGGAGACCGCGAGTCAGGAAGATGAGAGTCATAAAAAGCACGTCATCAAGTTAGAATTCTGTGCTCAGCAAAGGTATCCTCTGAGAGTAAAGGAGAAAAGATTTTCTCGGATGCAAAGGTAGGAAATGACTGCTAATAGCAGAATGCCCTTGCAAAGTGTTTTGCAGAGGGAAAGAAATGGTACAGGTTAGAGACTCAGGCCTGTGTAAAGAAAATAGACTGTAGAGGGGGAAAAAAAACATAACATGAAACAAAAGCTCTTCTTTTTATTACGAGTTTATCTAACAGGTAGCACTTTGTTCAAGATAAGCATAGCAATTTTAGTGTCACCTGAAAGTGAGGTAGATTAGTTGTAAATTAGTTACAGACTGTAACTGTGGACCAACCACCAAAATACTCCTTAAAAAAAAAGGTGTGATTGACATGCTAAGACAAGACAGAAAATGGAGTCATAAATCATTCAGTTAAAACCAGGAGGACCTGGGAGGTGGCTCAGTGGATAGGGGCATTTGCTTTGTAAGGAAGTAACCTCTGTGTTCACCCTCACACTGATAAAAATGTGCAGGGGTGGAGAAAACACAAGGCAGGAATAGACCCACACAAAGTCAGTCAGCAGAGTTTGATAAAAAGAGGCAAAGGTAATGCAAAAGGGAAGGGAGGGCTGGAGAGATGGCTCCAGGGTTCAGAGAGCTCTTTGCTTTTCTGAGGGCTACCTGTTAACTCCAGCTCTAGGGGATCCAATGCCAGCCACGCTGACCACATAACCACCACCCCATATACACAAGCACAGAAATTTTTAAAAATCTTTTTTTTTAAAAAAAGGAAAGGATCATCTTTTCAGTAAATGATTCAAGAATAACTGACATCAACTGACAAAATAATAAATCTGGACAAAACTAACTTATACTTTTTACAAAAATTGTCTCAAATATGCTTGGAGTCTAATTATACAATGCAAAACTATAAACTTTGTAGAAGATAACATGAGAGGAAATTTAGGAGTTTAATGATTGGTTTTAGAACACCAAAAAATATAATTCATGAAAAAAAATAACCTTGGTGAATTTAGACTTTATTAGAACTAAAATACTTCTGCTTAGTGAAAGACACTGTTAAGAGAATTTAAAAAAACAAACAAACAAACTTCATACTAGAGAAAGATTTTTTGCAAAGAAAATATGTAGCAAAAGACTTATATCCAACAATACAATTACTAAAACTCAGTAATTAAAAAACAGTAAAAAATAATTGAACCCTGTAGGAGGCAGTGCTGATGCTAAGGTCCTGTTCCCCAATTAGTTCTTGATCTGTCAGTAAAGAAAGCTATGGGCCAGTTGCTGGGTGGAAGGGGGCTGGTGGTCAGGGGAGTTTTTAGCACCTGAACTTTAGGGCGGTGGGAGAGACAGAGATAAGAAATTGGTGAGGACACACTTTTCCAGGCAGGAGATAGTAGTGCCCAGCAATTGTGCCAAGAAGGCAAGTTGAAAATGAGCACCTATGTGTGTGTCTTTTGTTTGAGGATTCAAGGGGAGCTGGGAGGGGGCTGATAGTGTGCTCACTTCCCAGAGCTAAAGATGGGCAGAGTAAAACTACAGGACCCAATCAAAAAATCTGAAGAGCCAGCTTGTGAAGAAGATGTGCAAATGGTAAACCTACTGAAAAGTGTGTGTGTTTGTGTGCGTTTTAACATCTTAAACAAGAAATTAACTTGAGAAACATTAAAATATGATTTAAAAAATCCCATTGGCTACTTGGCACAATAAAGTGGTAAGAGTAGCATTTTCCCCAGTATTCACTCATTTAAGCTAACAACAGTTACACAGTTGCACAAATAAAACACAATTCTAAAGATACGATGTCTAAGACATCACCAGGGCAGGGTTGAGTTTTGTACACACAGCTTTATAATAGCATCTGAAGAACCGTGACGGACAACGTGTCTATCAGTCAATAACTGTGATAAGTCACCAGCATGAATACCTTATCCAAAGAGCTGAGAACTTCGGAAATGTTTTTATTTATGTGTTTGAGTGTTTGCCTACATGTTTTCTGTGCACCAGGTACATATTGGGTCCCAGAAGAGGACAGAAGAGGCACTGGATCCCCTGGAACTGAAGTTACAGATGTTTGTGAGCTGTTAAATGGCTCCTGGGAATCAAAAGTGGATCCACTGGGAAAGCAGCCAGTGCTCCTAACTGCTGAGCCATCTCTCCAGTCCTGGACTTCAGAAATCTCATCTCTCACAATTCAAGTATACAAAAGGACGCGTCTTCTTTTTGTCAAGGAAGTTGAAACAGTTTTGCAGGCATGCATAAGGATTTCAAGGTCAGGGTTGTGGCCTTGCACTTTCATGGAGTCAAATCTTCAAGAAATACATAAAAAGAGTTACAACTTTTTAAAAATCTTTAACAATTTATATACCTCCAGCTCTGAAAACAGTGCAAACGTGTAATATACAGGATGGCACAATAAATGTATTGCTGATGCTCAAAATGTTATTATTATCATTATAGTGTGTGTGTGTGTGTGTGTGTGTGTTATGTTGTGTGTGTGTGTGTGGTATGTGGTGTGTGTGTGAGGTATGTGTGGTGTGTGTGTGGTATGTGGTGTGTGTTTAATATGTGGTGTGAGTGTGTGGTATGTGTGGTATGTATGTATGTATGTATGTATGTATGTATGTATGTGTGTATGTGGTATGTGGTGTGGGGTGTGTGTGTGTGTGTGTGTGTGTGTGTGTGGTATGCATATGGAAATCAAGGACAGTTTTGTGGGTTCAGTTCTCTTCCACCTTCTTGTGGGTTCCAGGGATTGAATCCCTGTCTTCTGGCTTATGGGACAAGAGCTTTTGCCCTGCTACTGCTGACAATTTTAACTAATGATGAAAATGTTGAAAAGGAAACAAAAGCAAAGAAAAAATTAAAAGATTTGACATAAAATAAAAACATGCTGCAGGGCTGAAAGAGGAATGGTTTCATGGAAGTGGCCCATAGGTCCATGAAAACTAGCTGGCTTCACTGTCTTTAAATGTTTTTACACAGTTTCTGTCATGACAACCACTTTGTGGGGGACATAGTTCTCCTCCTGGGAAGCAAGAGGGGTTTTCTTCCTCTGACAGTCTAAAGATACAGCCTTTTATGGTAGGAGGGTTGCAGTGGCAGGAGCATGAGGCAGCTAGTCACAGGGTATCCACAGTCAGAAAGCAGAGAGAGATAAATGCCTGTAACTTTAACTTTTTCAAATCCTATTTTTAATGATGGTTCTTAAACGCTTTAACCTCCCTTGTAGCCCACCACCCACAGGAGGGAGTGGGAAAGAAAGGATAAGAGGGAAATGGATCTGTTTAGAAAGGTTCTTTGGAGCAAATCCCATCTGTGTTGTTTGGAAATCAGCAGTTCAGTTCACAGGCAAGCAGGCAGCGGCAGCTCGATCCATTCATAAACACTTCATAGATACAGCAGCAGTCCAGTTAGGTGGAGTTGGCTTAGCAACAACAGTGACATGACCTAGCAGAGACAGCCAGGCCTCAGCCTCAAGGGACTCCACAGGAGGGACCTGGAGGGACACCAGGAGAAATTCTTAGCTAAGTGAAGATCAATCAGCAAGACCCACAAGCCTTACACAGGTAGCTCTGTAAGCAAGCCTAGCTCAGCCTCCATCACTGGCCATAGAGTCCTGTGCACACCCTCCAAACATCACGTGTCCTCCACCAGTCTTGTCTCAGCATGTGCATCTGTCCTGACATCACTCTGCCAATCAGCCCAAGTATGAGGGAGGGACAAGAAGCCACAGCACACCACCAGAAGGGTTTTTTTGTTGTTTGTTTCGTTTTGGTGCGTTTGTTTCTATGGAGTCCCAACAAATGCAGTTCAACTGCAATGTAAAGCAATAGTTGCATGTCGTTAGTGAAGAATCCATCATCATGTGCTCTTTCACAGGCTTGCTTTAGTCCTTTCTCCTGTGTCTGCTTCAGGCAAACATTTCTTCACGTGTTTGCACCAGCGAAACACCATCCAACCAGCTTTCCAAAGATCCCTTAGATTTCCACTTCAGACGCCAGAGACGGTTGAATGTTGGTGCCCAGTTCAATTTCTTCTTTTTATAAAACCTCAGTCCCTGGCATAGTGATTCCATGTTTAGGGTAGTCCTTCCCAC
>JANHMN010000022.1:2595533-2607722 GCA_030674055.1 Rhabdomys pumilio | reverse complement strand
GTAGTCCTTCCCACCTGAACTAACTCAGTCTAGAAACTCACTCTCAGGTGTTGCCAGAGACTGATTTTCTAGGTTATTGAATTAGGGTTTCCATTTCTGTAAAGAGACACCATGATCAAGGCAACTCTTATAAGGACATTTAATTGGGGCTGGCTTACAGGTTCAGAGGTTCAGTTCATTATCATCAAGGTGGGAGCATGGCAGCATCCAGGCAGGCATGGTGCAGGAGCTGAGAGTTCTACATTTTCATCTGAAGGCAAATCGAAGACTAGCTTTCAGGCAGCTAGGAAGATGGTCTCATAACCCACCCCCAAAGTGACACACTTCCTTCAACAAGGCCACATCTACTTCAACAAGGCCACACCTCCTAGTAGTGCCACTCCCTGGGCCAGCCACATTCAAACCACCACAGTTATTCTAGATCCTGTGACATCAACATTAACAATAGCATATGGACAATTCACTCATCTGAAGTTTTTCTGAGAAAGACAATGGGCCAAATAGAGAAAAAAACAAAACAAAACAAAACCCCCCAATTTATTGGTTACATCTTAAATGTAATCTTACTAGAATCATTGATCTAATTTCAAATCTGTCCATAATTCAGAGGCTCAGCTGAAGCTCATCTGTTGCTACTTCTAACAGATCTTCAAACAAGCATCGATAAACTGCTTTATTTTTTCTGTCACTAATATGTAATGAACAGATAAGACATAGAATATGGGACCCAACAGACTAGTGAAATTGTATATATTTGATAAAGAGTGGAAACAGTTTTGAAAACACCACATACCGGCTAAAACTAACAAACAAACAAATAAATTAATAAAATCAAGATTTCTTTGATAGTCAAAGTTCTAAGCCGGAAGACATTCATCCTGTTTTATAACGCTCGAGGGTCACTTATGTCACCCTTTGTGTCAAGTACATTTAATTGAGGAAGTCAATTGCTGAGCCCACCTGATTTTTTTTATTCTCTCATCAAGGGTAGTTTTAAAATGTTTTAATTTAGAGTTGGTACATAACCTCTTTTGCTACCAAGCTTGACAAGCTGAGATTAATCACCAGGACCACATGGTGAAAAGAGAGAGCAGACACTACAAAGTTGTCCTCTGACTTCCACACATGTACTGTGGGATGTGTGCACACACTCACAACCATAGTCACATGCACAAAATTAAATAAATGTAAGAAATTTAATAATAAAGTGTAGGGTCTGGAGAAATTGCTCAGTGGTTAAGAGCACTTGCTGGCTCATGCAGAAGACCCAGGTTTGGTTCTTAGCATCCGCAGGATCCGCCTGCTTCTGCCTCCTGAGTGCTGGGATTAAAGGTGTGCACCGCCACTCCCCGCTGACAAAGCAGATGAAGAAACGGCTTTTTCTGCCAACAGCACTCATAAAACTCAGTCTTCTATACTGTCATACAAACTAAGTGTATTAAATTCAGAATTTTGCAATTGCGCTAGTTTTTTAGTTTACTTTTGTGTGCGAATGTTTTATCTGCACGCATGCGTACCATGTGTCTGCCTCATGCCTGCAGAGGCCAGAAGGGGGCTGTGGATTCCCGGAAACTGGAGTGACAAATGAGAAGCATCAGTTCAATGGCTCCAAAGAAGAAGGCTTAGCTGAATAGCACATTTCATTCTCTCTGTGTTTCTCTCTGTGTCTCCATCTCTGTTTGTCTTTGTCTTCCTCTCTGTCTCTCTCTCTTTCCCAACTTGTTCCAACCTTCTGTCTCTTCCCCTTTCCTCCCTCTCCTTCCTTCCTGGTCGCCATTGCAAGCAGCCTCGTCTGCTATATGCGCCCACCACGAGGACAGTCTACCTTACCTCAGGTCCAAACCAATGGCCTTAGGACTGAAACCCCCAAAACCATGAGCCAGAAGAAATCTTCCCCCGTTACTTAGATATTTTATCACAGCAATCGAAAACTAATGTGGTTTCTTACAACAGCATCCTCAAAACTGATCTGTGCATTTCCAAATTAGTCTGAACTTAATAATATGCATTAGGACTGGGGAGATGGCTCGGTGGTTAGAAGCAATTGTTCTTGCAATTGCTAGATTCAGTTCCCAGCATCCACTCAGCGGCTCACAAGCATGTGCTACTCCAGTTCCAGTGAATCTGATGCCCTCTTCTGACCTCTTCTGACCTCTCCCGGCACGGTATGCATGTAGCACACACACATACCCACACACCAAACACACATATACATAAAATAATAAAAATTCTCACTCAATAATTAATCCGTTGCTAGCTAATTGCATTGATGAGATTAGAAACTCTGTGATGAATACCACCTGGGGATTAAGTCTTCAGTATATTGGCCTTTGGACATATATTATATGAAAACCCTGACAGGAACATTCATGCTTATTCATAGCCATTCAAGCTATTCAAGAGGAGCAGATGGCTAGAGATCACAGAGCAGTGTTATCTAAGTCAACAGTTGGCTGTGGTGGCACAAAAGATATGTGGCATTCTGACTCCAGATTGTCCCAGCCACTGACAGCTCAGTGCAGTGGAGATACACTGCAAACTATGCAGGAAGTAAAATGTTTCTATCAGCCGCATTAAAGATGTTCTAAGAAGCCGGGCAATGGTGGTGCACGCCTTTAAATCCCAGCACTTGGGATTTAAACTCAGAAATCCCAGAACTCAGATTTCTGAGTTCGAGGCCAGCCTGGTCTACCGAGTGAGTTCCAGGACAGCTAGGGCTACACAGAGAAACCTTGTGTCAAACAACAACAACAACAACAACAACAACAACAACAACAACAACAAGTTATAAGAAAGAGGTAACATTAATTGGCAAATATGTTTCACTGCCAAATGTTACAAAACACTATCTGATGTTTATTGAAGGGAAGCAGTTGTTACCGTTGGTGTTAAGGACGCGGACACAGAACCTTACACACACTAGCTGATCACTTCCTCTGAGCTCTAATCTCAGCATCAGTATAAACAGTTTTAGGAGCTATTTAAAGTCCTTTTGCGGTAGAAAGTCTATAAAAACCATTTTGAACCTTTAACACACCCCAGCAAAGTTCTTATTATGTGTTAATCCTGTATTGCTACAGGCCACTGCTAGCGACTACTGCACTGAAAGGCGCACGCGCAGTAGACATAACAAGGCGGTAGAGGTCAGTAACAAACTGGGCTAAGATCTGCCTGCAAAGCTCCTACTATGCACACGTTGTTGCGACTTCTTCAGGTTTCCAAAAGGATCTTCTATCATCATGATACATCCCCAGTGCTGCCTTGGGCTGTCGTTTTAGTGACTGTAGTTGGTATGTCAAGGAAGAGGTTTATAGATTTGCATTATTTTTTTCTTGTGAATTTATGTATGGTTGTGATTTCATTATTATTAAGTTGATTTATATCCAGAAAGCAGCTGCATGCAGGCTAGGAGGATTTCCTCCCTCCTACACAGTTATAATTAGGGAAAGAAAAAGCAAGAGGAAGGAGAAGAACACAGAATTGAGGCACAGGTATGAAATATTAACCAAGGGTGGTCCAGGTCAGGAGAGACAGTGGTGTTGACCAAGAACGCTGAGCAGTGCCTTTCCTGACTTTAATGTAGGGTTAGAGGTATTTCTGAAGTGGGAAGGGGTTTTCCCTCTAGTGGCCTAAATTCAGTGTCAGAAAGAAGTGGTTATTTTGAAATTACACTCATTCACCCTTTGGGGAGAGGGGCAGGAGCTTGAACTTACAAGAGTCCCTGTACTTCCACCTTGTGGGTCCTAGGGATGGATCTCGGGTTATCAGGCTTAGTGTGTCAAGTGCTTTCTTTAATCCACTAAGCCTGCTCCCCAGCCCAAAAAATGATTCCTTTTAAGCAAATCAAAAGACTGTTACCATGTTATAATGGACGCATCCTTTCAAGATAAGAGCAGAAAATTACTTTAGATTATTTTCTATTTTACTAGATAACACACACTCAGTCTCTAGATTTCAAGGGATAAATGTGACGGTTCATGTTTGTCCTGTAAATATGTCTCTGCCCGTCTGTTTTAGTTTTGCCAAATGATCTGAACTGAAGCAATCTTTTTAAATGGCAGTGTACACTCAATGTTTTTGAAAGCATGTAACCATTTAGATCCAATGTCATTATTAGTGCACTGTGGCTCTTCTCGAAGAATTAATTAATGCATGGGGCTTCCATTAAGTGGCCTCAGAATCCACTCACAAATAGGACAATCCATTGTCCTCTCCACTGAGTAACTGTGTAGATATAAGACTTGAAAGTATTCTGAAACATTGTCAGTCAGGGAAGAAACATATACATGTGTCATCTGGGGCCTAGGGAGGGGAGGCCGTGGGTGGAAAGCATAAGAACAGACTATTGGGAAATAAAAGTAGGTATCTGTACAGCTGACTTGTGGCACTCCAGAACCCCAAGGTTCTCCGCTTAGGCCGTCTGTGGAGGGGCTGGTGAGATGACTCAGCGAGTGAAGGTCTTGCTCTGCAGGCCTGCTAATACAAGTTTGGTTCCTGGAATTTGATGGTTACAACTGGGTAGGCCTAAAATGTGGTCCTGAGACTGGGACCTCCTTGCAAGCTCCAGGGACTATTCTGGATGGCACTCTTGGTTGCATCTTAGATATCACTTAAATCCACTCTTAGATATGTGGATTTTCATAAAAAGCTTGTACAACTGCCCACAGGTCCTGCTAGTTTTTGTTTTGTTTTGGTCTTTCAGGACAGGGCTTCTCTGTGCAGCCCTAGCTGACCTGGAACTCACTTTGTAGATCAGACTGGCCTCAAACTCACAGAGCTCCACCTGTCTCTGCCTTGTGAGTGCTGGCATTAAATTCAGATTTTTTTTCTATATTAAAATTAACAGAGTAAGGAAACTGTCTGACAATAAGAAGGACTTTAAGCTTCAAAGGCTAGTCGTTTCATGTCTAGCTCCATCTTTGTAGCTCCTGTCTTAGTTTTAGCCCTGCCCCTTATCCATCCCTTCTCTCATCAGAGTGGACCAACTGTAGGGCTAATCTTCCTTACAAGTCTTGGGGCTTGCTTTGTAGTGGAGAGGACCCTCAGACTCCCTCAGAGCCTGACTCTACAGAATGAGAGAGAAAGAGTCAGCAGTGGTCTTTACTGCCATACTTTACTTGAGTTAGAAAGTAGTTGTGGATCATTTCTTTTCTTGGGGAAGCGGCTAAATCTACTTCTCTTTGTGTCTTACCTCTGCTGAAGGCCCTAGAGGTCAGAGAATTTGAGAATAAATCTAGAGACAGCATCTGTCGCAGCTGAGCTAGGACATTGTGAGGAAACACATTTTGAAGGATGTCAATAATGCCATGCTAACAAGGAGCGACTAATTAAAACCCAGCATTCCCATGGTGACTCACAGTGACTCCATAAAGCAATTTGGTGCCTAAGGCAGAATGTTCCGTCTGTTCTCTTCCATCTTCTTCTTTTTTTTTTAAATAGTGTGTGGGTGTGTGTGTGTGGGGGGGGGGGAGTCAGGGGAAGTCAATTTAGTGTTTTACATTAAGGTGAATTAATTCAAAATGACTTTTCCTTGTTTTTGCAGTTTGATTTAGCAAGTGAGTAAGCACATATTTATTTGATAGAAGCCCTGCCACTCTTACCTGGACACACAAGTGTGCTGGAGTCTTCCCAATTTCTTTTATGGGTTTTGCTCTGAAGCCCTTTGTTCTCTCGGCCCTGATGGGCAGATGGGGTGTAGCCTCCTCTACTGTTTAGGGTTTTTCTCACTTTGGTCTTGGAAGGACATACAGGTGATGAGTGAGCTGTACCTGCTGCCTGCCTTAGACGTTCACTGCCTGTCAGAAATTATGGGTTCCTGGGTTTTTCCGCTTTAGCTCTCCATGTTGATGCAGGAGCTAGGTCTCTGTAAGAGGAAGGGAAATCACTGGTGAGAGCTGCCGGTTGCTCGAGTGTTGCAGTAAGTGTAGGGCTTTCGGGTTAAAAGGAAGATTAAGAGTTAAAATAGAGAAGTCTGGAGCTCTGAGGAGAGGAGGAAGAGAGCTTGCAGTTGGGTTTGAGGTAACCAAACAGACTGGGTAGGAAATAGAAGCTTTGGACCCGTGACAGCAAGCTGGCTGTTCCCTCGCCTCAGTGCCCTTGAAGAAATACGTTAGGCACCATTGAATTTTACATATTCTTGCTTGTAATACAGCTAACTGTAAAAGTCTAAATTGTTAGAAAGGATGTTTTCCAAGCAGAGACCCCCCCACCACCACTTACTTTAGGAAAGAGACTCAAACCATCCCTTGGACAAATAATGGATTAAGAACAAATGCAGCTCCTTCTCCACAGCTGTGAAAGGGCTTGAGATATCTGCAAGGTCTGTGGCAACAACAGTAGCCAGTGACTGACAAAGTAGACAGTCAAGGTCATGAGCTGCCAGGAGAGGGCCATTTGGGTCAGTGTGTATTTAGACAACATGGTGCTGATATGAACATCCTGTATGAGTTAGCTATAGCTGATACTGAGTATCCAGGAGTCCATGAGTCACCACAAAATGGCTGTTGCCAGATATCCGAGATAGCCCAAAAGTTAAAGTGATGTAATCGGTTACATAACTACTTTTGGCAGCATGGGACTTTTGTGTGACTCTGTAAACATGGCCTTGAGGTCAGAGGCTTTCAGCCTGCCTGTGAGTGTCTTGCTGTAGGTCTGTGGACCTACCTCCACAAGGCCTGTGTTCCAAACTGTGTGTGTGCCAGTGCCCACCTATTTGTGACCCGTGTACACCAGGGAGGGTCTGAGTGCCTGCCATCAGCTGCTTATGTAAGAGCCTTGGTGTAGAGTAAAGTCTAAAACTTGTCAAATTCTCTTTAAGCTTCTGTAACCCCTCCCCTCCTTTTCTGGGCAATAGAGCTTGGACCTCATACCAGCTAAAAGTGATAGACGGTTAGAACAGGGCTTTAAGCAAACTGAGAGGGTAATGAGAGAACCTCGAGTCACCCCCGAACCACCTACCCAAACCAGGATTTAAACGTTGAAGAAGCGTTGATTCATTAAGTTAAACAATTTTCAAATATATAAATGATACATTGAAACTCTCTAATTCCAGGTTATCTTCTGCTAGGTTGTTCCCCTCAGCCTGGAAACACTGTTTCTTGCTCAACCTTCCAGCATTTATTCATTTGTTCAGATATGAATAAACAGAAGGTCTTAGTTCCTGAAATTAAAAAGGAAAAAAAAGAATTCTGACAGTTTTTAATTTTTACTTGTTTTCCTGGCAATCAATAGCCATACCTTATTTTGTTTTTGATAAAATTCATTGTTTTTTGAAGTTTGCTGAATGAGTTTATGCCCATTCAGCATAAAATTTCTCGACGTGAAACGCAACAATTCTGGCTATCCTTTGTTATGGTCATTTAGTTCGTTTACCCTGCAAAGAACTGTTGATGTTTGGCTGAAGCAGACACAGGAGAAAGGATGTTCTATTAAATCAAGCACGTGAAAAGACACGTGAAGAAGGATTCTTCACTAACGACACGCATGTATTGGTTTGCTTTACACTGTAGCTGAGCTGCATTTGTTGGGACTCCATAGAGAGAAGCACACCAAAAAACTACCGCGGGTGTGCTGGGCCTTTTGCCCCTTCCCCGGACTTGGGCTGATTGGCAGAGTGATGCCAGCTGAGGTAAGACATGTGCTGAGGCAAGACACATGAAGGACACATGATGTTTGGAGGGTATACATAGGACTCTATGGACAGTGGTGGAGGCTGAGCTAGGCTTGCTTACAGAGCTACCTGTGCAAGGCTTGTGGCTTTGCTTCCCTGAGAGAGGCACAGCTGAGAACTTCTCCTGGTGTCCCTCCAGGTCCTTTCTGCAGACTCGATCCAGAGTTGAGGCCTGGCTGTCACTGCTAGGTAGCATCACTGCTAGGTAGTGCCACAGCTGCTGATTTATGGTTGCTGTTCCGAGTCTACTGGACTAGACTGGACTGCTGATATATCTGTGAAGTGTTTGCGAGTGGATCAAGCCTCGGTTGCTGATCTGTGAACTGAACTGGTGATTTCCAGACAACACAGGTGGAAGTTGCTCTAAAGAACCTTTCTAAACAGGTCCACTTTCTTTCCCACTCTCTCCTGTGGGTGGTGGGCTACAAGGGAGGTTAAATGGTTTAGAAACCATTGTTAACATGTGTACTTAAAAAATGTTGATTCCTTGCATCTGGGATGAATGCAACTTGAGTTGCTTTTTTCTTTCTCTCTCTCCCTCCCTCTTCTTTGCCCCCACCCCTCTTAACCTTGCTTTCTATTGTACTGGCAGTTCTAGCCAATTTCCAAATCAGAAATTTTAATTTAAAAACAAACAAACAAATAGTCACCACGACTGGCTGTAACTGAGCAGAATCCTCACTAAATGCTCTCAATATCTGGGGGAAAAAATAAAACGTTAAAAAAATTAAAGTTGCTGGGCGGTGGTGGCGCATGCCTTTAATCCCAGCACTTGGGAGGCAGAGGCAGGCGGATTTCTGAGTTCGAGGCCAGCCTGGTCTACAGAGTGAGTTCCAGGACAGCCAGGGCTACACAGAGAAACCCTGTCTCGAAAAAACAAACAAACAAACAAACAAACAAACAAAAAATTAAAGTTATAGCCACATATATATGTCTTTAATCCAAGCGAACAGATGACAGCTCCTTTGTAGTCAGTCCAAATTTTTCTGGAAATGGCTGTCCTAATTTACAGTCCATAAGAAGTGGGAGGTTGGGATTCTGCATCGGACAGCCCTTTTAGAGATGCGCTGAAGTGTCGAGGGGCAGTTTTTGAGGGTGCTGTTACTAAATGAAGGTGGGAACGGATGTGTCACAAGTGGAAATCGTGCAAGTAAAGAACATCCATGCCCGCACTATGAACAGAAGCATCAAGACAGCTGATTGCGGGCCACGAGGTTTCCCAGGAGAGGAAACGAGCCAGAGGCATCGATGGAGCCAGCTAAGAACTCCCTCGCTCTCACATGCTGCTCTTGAGCTTGCGGGCTGTGGGAGTAATGACTCCATGAAGTTACACCTCAGGCATCTTACTTTCCTCAACCTGATTCTGGTCTTGCGTTGAGGGAAGGGCTCATGAGAGTTGCTAGCAGAGGCTAGACTGCAGGAGTCTAAACCGTGAGTACATATCTGAGGAAGTGTAAGCTATGCATAGTAAAGTCTGGAAGGAAAGAGTGCCGGAAGGAAGAGCCTGGGAGGCAGATAGCCTTCATTATTTATGCATTTGCTCATGTTTATTTTGAGACAAGATATGTAGTCTCTGGTCTCAAACTTGCTATTTAGCTGAGGCTGACCTTGAACTTCTGACCTGCTTACCTCTACCTCCTAGGTACTAAGGATGTGTGCTATCTTCTTTAAATTAAAAAAAAAAATCATAATGGCTGACTCAAAAAAAAGTCTATCCTTTATCTATTTACTTTATTGCAAAGGATTGAAGGCTGCTTGGCTTTCTTCCAACAAAAATAATTTCCTTCTAGCCTTCTAGAGATGTCTGAATTGCCATTATTAGTGATTGGGGGTGTTGAATTAAAGGATTATCCCCTCCGCAGTTAGTAAGGACTATCCCAGTGCCCCATCTGTAGGTGATTCATTAAGCTTTCAGCAGTTATTTGTATGCTGGTGTGAATTGGATTTTCTGGGTTTTTTTTTTTTTTCATTTTCTTTCTGACAATCGCTAATAGTCTGTTAGAGGGAAGACGAGGAACACCAGCTTTTGAGAGTTCGCGGTAGAATACACAAGGGGGCACTGTGGAGGACGTGTCCATCCCAGGTCTAACTTTCCAGGGACAGCTTTAACTCCCCTGTGTTGCGGAGGTGGTTTCTGTGAGAGTCTCAGTGTGTCACCAGGGGTGGCCTTGAACTCCTAATACTCCCTGCCTCTGCCTCCCTAGTGGTGAGATTATAAAGCACCCTGGCCTCTGAGTCTTTCCTTCCTTCCTCCCTTCTTCCCTTCCTTCCTTCCTTAAAAAATTTTTTTTTTAATTTATTTTTCTGGGACAGGGTTTCTCTGTACAACCCTCACTGTTTGAGATGCTGTTCTAAACTCTGTAGACCAGGCTGGCTGGTCTCTGAATCATTTTTAAAAAACAGGTTTTCAGAAGAACCCTGTTAAAACTTTCTTGGAAAATACATTGTCTCCAGTAGCAGAAAAGGATAATGAGCCTGGAGTCGGAGAGCCGGTGAGGGATGGAGAGCCTGTGGAGAGCCTGTTCCCATCCCTCACTTGGAGGCAAAATAACCTTGAAGTAAATGCTTAGGTTTTAAGATCCTTCACCTTCACCAACCTCTTCCAAGGCCGTGTAAGCAATTCCCAGTAATGTGTGCACAGGGTCATGTAGTTTTTGAAAAATTGTAAAAAGGAATGTGATTGGCTACAGTAGACAATTGTCCTCTTGCTGGGTGATGCTGGAATAACCGTGGTCCCTAGAGGGAAGGAGGAGACAACTTGATTTCAAGGCATACAGGATTTTTATGGTTCACTGTCGCTTCTGAGAGAAGCTGCTGCAGCGAAGAAAGTCTCGCAGGAATCGAGCTGATCTGTGCCGTGACAGGAACACACAAGGTCTCTGATCACAAACTTACTAGTGAGCATTGTCCCAGCAAAGATGGTTTCAGATGGGTCACCGTGCAAGGAGATGAGAAGAAGCGTCCTGAGATCCTACTGCTCAAATATGAAAGAAAGGTCATTGAGGCTTTCAAAAGATGTTACATCAATCTAAAAAGCAACATACGAACTTAGCAATAGTAAGCTAAGATGATGACAAGATATTTCTAAACTGCCAACAAAAAGCATCTAAGTCAGTTCACCTTGGAAACCAAATTACCCCTCTGTTTGAAGTTTACTGTAAAATTGTTACCAAATAAAGAAATCATCAGGGAACAGAAAAAAAAAAAAAAGCAGGGCAGAGTTATCCCAGAGGTGTGGGGGGCAGTTGTAAAATGATTTTGTTATTTGTCTGGACTCTGTACTTTATTTGCTAGGCCAAAAACCTTAAAATTCTTTGTGTGTGTGTGTGTGTGTCTTCTGTTTTTTTTTTTTTCTTCATGCAAATGTAATATACAGTATGTAGCCTATTATGTCTATCATATTTTGAGGGCTTATGCATGTTGTAGCTTATATCACAGTTTTGATGTTAACTTTTATTTTTATGTATGTGTATGTGTCCTTGACTGAAGGAGCCTTGGAGGCCAGAAGAGAGTGTCAGGTGCCCTGGAGCAGCAGGTAGAGACTTTGAGAGTCACCCTGTGTGGCTGCTGGGAACTCACCTCTGGTCCTCTGGAGGAGCAGCAAGAGCTCTTAAGCACTGAGCCATCTCCCTAGCTCAGTTTCTTCTTTTATAGATGTATACTATTCCATGATATGGCTTCACTACATTTTATTCAGCTAGTTCATCAGCCCGTGAGCATTTGGATTGTTTCAGTTTGTGGTTATTCTGAAGGGCAGGCTCTTTACCCACGTTTCCTTTTAAATTGTGGTTTCTTTTCTTATTCAACTTTGTACTCATAATTTAGGATGTTCTCTCTCTCTCTCTCTCTCTCTCTCTCTCTCTCTCTCTCTCTCTCTGTGTGTGTGTGTGTGTGTGTGTGTGTGTGTGTGTGTTGCTGGAGACTGGACTCAGGTCTTTGGACATGCTAGGCAAGCACTCTGCCACTGAGCCACACCCTGCACACTGTATAATTTTTACCTATAAAGTTTGGTTATGTGGCATTGATTAGAACCTCTTTGAAGAGTAAAAGGCAAGTGGCTCCAGGCAGGAAGAAAGATGAATCAGGAGCACATCCGTTGTCACCACCGAGAGACCGAGATATTGGACTCTTCTTCCTGGGGTGGTAAAGGAGCTGTTTGGATGCCAAGGGCAGTGTCAGCTTGCCTGGGGTGTGGCTCAACAGCAGAGCAGGCGCTAAGCCTGAGCTCTGTGCTCAGTCTCCAGCACAGTTACAGCATGCACAAAAGTCATCAACATTTCAGATCTGTAAGGGAATGACTATCAAAGACAACTTTTAAAGCCAGTTGTGGCGGGATGTCAGTAATCCGAAAACAAGGGAGACCCAGGCAGGACATCACAATTCCTAAGTCGGCCTGAATTACACAGCAAGGCTTTGTCAGAACAAAAGTAAACCCCATTTAAAAAATTATTATGTTCTTATTTATCTATTTTGGTGTGTGTGTGTGTGTGTGTGTGTGTGTGTGTGTGTGTGTGTGTGTG
>JANHMN010000022.1:2577006-2595523 GCA_030674055.1 Rhabdomys pumilio | reverse complement strand
TGTGTGTGTGTGTGTGTGTGTGTGTGTGTGTGTGTGTGTGTGTGTGTATGTGCGCGTGTGCGCGTGTGCTCAGAGGACAGCTGGGAGGAGTTGGTTCTGTCCTACCGTGCAGCTTCTGAATCTTGGGTCCTGGGTGTGGAACCAGGTCCTCAGGTGTGGAAATGACTGCTTTAGCCCACTGAGCCATCTTGTTGACCCCAACTTTGTTTTAAAATGGGAACTTAGGGCCTTAGAGATGGCTCAGTGGTTAGAGGTGTTTGTCATGTGACCTGAATTCCATGCCCCAAACCCATGTGAAGGTAGAGAGAATTGACTTTACAAAGTTGTCCACTGACATGTGTACCATGTTATATGTGCTTCATACTGACACATACGTATATCACACACACACAAACACACACACACACACACACACACACACACACGAAAACAAAATTTAAAAGAAGAGTTATATAGCATTTTTTTCTTTAACATTTAACTAGGAAAAGTAGGACAGAGACTCATTCTCTCATTCTTCTCTTCATGTCTTTCACGTAAAGGCCACTGGAGGTGCTTTGCACACACCACTCACAGTATTCCTAAATATCCTTAGCCTACTTTATGGAAGTAAAACCCCAAATTTCTGAGAGTCCAATGACTTGTCCAGCTTCATAAGGATTGGGACTTTCAGACCAGGTTTGTGAAATCTGCCTTGTCAGATGCAAAGCCACAGCTTCAGACTGTGTAAACACAGTTTTCTTCTTTTATTGGTGCATTTTCTAACTTACATCTCATGTAGCCACACTTAGTTGCAAAGATAATCTTAAAAATGTTCTAGCATACAGGCTGTATGTTTAGTTGAAAAATACAAATTATCATAGATCTGTAGAAAGCCAGGGGTATACCCATTATAATAAAATATGCTTTAAATGGTCATTAATTTAGACAATTATTAGTATGTATTCTAAATTCCTGGAAAGGTTTGACATGCAATATAAACCAGTTTATCCCTACCCAGAGTGTTCCCAGACTGTTCGTGGGCCAAATTAATGTGTCACCAGACATTGGGTGTCTGATTTCAGTGTTACAAAACTCATGTTTAGGGGCTGGAGAGATGACTCAGCAGTTAGAGCACTGACTAACCTGGATTCAGTTCCCAGCACCCACAGGGTGGTTCAAAAACACTCTTAACTCCAGTTACAGGGGATCTGATGCCTTTCTCTTACCTCTATGGGCACCATGCACACAGATGGTGCACATACATACATGCAGACAAAACACTCATACACATCAAATAAACATATCTAAGACAAAAAAAGGGGGAAAGGAAAACTCAAGTCTATTCTGTTCATTGAAAAAAAACATTAAATCAGTATTTTTAGGCTGTAAATGGACAGATTCAGGCTAAAATTACTCCCAGGCAATAGACGGCCTTATATATTTTTTATCAGAATTTGAAATTATACAGTTCACTGGCTTCTGTTCATTAAAATTTAAAGTTGAGCTTAGTTTTTTATCAGGTAGATTTTCATGAGGATTTCATGATCTAAGTAAGATTTCCATGAGAACATGTTTGTATTCTGTCTTAAATTGGTCTAAGCATCAGAGTGGGACATCAATCTCTGTCTTGAAAATGGATGCTTAGCCTGTGTCTCTGTTTGTGTGTATATATTACTTTTCAATTTGTGGAATAAAAAGAGGCAGGTAGAGAAGAGGGGGAGGGAGAAGAAAGAGAGGAAAGAGAGAGTGTGACCTCCTGCTGTAACAGAAATAGAAATAGCCAGGGGAATCAATCCATACTAGAACTTTATTTTTCATGGTGCTGGAGGCTGGGACATCCAAGATCAAGGCCGAGCAGATACGTGTCTTGGGAGGGCTGCCTGTCTGGCACTGTAAAGTGGTAACTTACTGGTATCTCCCTATGGGAGGAGAGCTCCTTTCAATGTTCTTGAATTTTCTCCCTCCCTACTCCCCTCCCACACACAACTATAGGACAGTTGGTAGTATAATGTTGAAATGATCAATTGATGAAATGATTCTTTTCATCATCTGAATAAAGGTCCTGTGTGGGCCTTTGGCTTTGCTGAGAGGCCCAAGAGAAATCTGTTCCAGGAAGAATTTTATAACAAGTAATAAAAAATGGGGAAGCCTAGGCCAGGCCACATTCCCAAGCATTGTCAGAGCTTGGGGTGGGATGAGGGGTAGTGAGCTGTTTGCAAGCCTTTCTCCCACTCTTAACCTCTCTCCATCTCTGCCAGGTGGTTATAGGGAAAGTGTATATGGTAGAGGACCAGTGTTGTACAGCCCTTCATCTTTGGGTAGCTCCAGACCCAGCTGGGGTCCTTACAGACTCAGGCCTCCAGGCTTAGGCTGACAAGCAAATAAAAATCCAGGAAAATGGGCAAACACTTTACCTTCATGAATCTCTCTTTTCTACATCGCAAAGACAGCTGTTTTGTTTTTTGAATTCAGAACATTTCCCAAACTTCCCATTGATAATTCATGCAGGAACAGTTGCAGAGGGTTAGAGTCTGTCATGGCAAGCAGGGCAAGAGGCCGGGAGTCATAGCTGCTGGAGCAGAAGCTGAGAGCTTGCTTCTGACCACACAGGCACAGGCAGACAGAGCTCTCTGGAGCTCTTTAACAAAGGCAGGGAACACCCATTTACTTAAGCACTCCCTCCCTAAAGGTCTTACCCATCAATACAATTGCACTGGGGCTTAAGTCTCAACGTGGAGGGGCATTCAAAGCTCAGCAGTTGTCAGATAGTGGATCCTATTGTCCGATCATACAGACAGATATCAGAACATTTCTTTTTAGGTTTAGAAAGAATAACAAACAAGAAATTTTGAGACCCAAGCCTTACTTTGGGAAAATGTGTTGTGTGTGTAGATCTCATGTTACAAACCCTAAACCACAAAATTCCAAAACGAAACACCCCCACCACGTACTTGGAAGAAGGGACCACTCAAAATCATCCTCGAGCTCTGAAAAGTTACAACCGACACCGGTGTCTGGAGGATTGAGATGAACTTGGGGTCCAGCTAGAACCAGTCGTCTTGTTCAAGTGCGTTCCTATGGAGAGCTGTGTAGAACAGACTGATTTCAAAGAAGACACAGTAATTCATGCACTATTTTAAAAATATTTATTGAGCACCTATTGCTCAGGATAGACGTGGGAGAGAACAAAGAGAAATAAGATTCAAGCCTTGCCCTTTAGGGGCTTACATTCTCCTTTGAAAAGGGAAGGGAATAAAACTCAAATAAAGAAAAGAATGCTTAAAACGTAAGTACAAAGACTGAGTCAAAAGATTTGGAGGAGTTGATGTGAGCCTGATTAGGTTGACAGATTAGCAGTCCAGGTATGGAGTTGCATCCCCGCAGACAAACCACCTAACCGGAGGGGAATGAGTGCTGAGGTAAGGGGTCTCTCAACAACTTGTGACTGTTCTGGGATCTCGCTCTCGAACCTTTGATTTAAGAGGCGGTGGGGTGCGAAAAACAAAACCAGATAGTTGTCTCAAGGTAGAGCCCATTTAAAATGTCTGAGGATATGATGCATGGCATGATCAAGCCTGAGGAAGTAGCAGTCTTCTAAAGAAGAAGTGTCCCCGTGATGTGCCAGACCTAAGCTTCTGCGGGTGATGACACCCGCTTCCTCTCCCTGTCGGGTTACCGGAGTCCAGAACTATGGCGCCAGCTCTGTGAGGCCAGAGGCCCAGGCCCGACCTGCCTAGCTCAGGCCGTACTCCCCGCACCTCCAGTGCGGCCCAGACTTGCTGGAGAGTCCCCGGGAGCGCAGCGCCGGCCGGGGCGCTCGGCAGGGCGCGCGCCCGCGTAGGCTTCGAGCTTCTGCCCTCACCTCGGTTTTGTTTAACCTGGCCTCCAGGTTTGGGGAAGGTTCTGTCCCCGAGCTCACGGAGCGTGGCAGGAGCAGCTCGAGGCTTCCATCCGGTGAACTCCCCGGGGCGCCGTGCGCTAAAGGTGGGTGCGCGGAGTGGGGTCTCTGCACAGACTGGCAGGCCGAGCCTGGAGGAAGGACCGGGCCGTCCCTTCCCGGAGACCCACGCTGTCGCGGCTGAGACGCCGCAGGCCTGCAGGGGGCCTCGCGGCCGCGCGCCGAGCTCCGGGGGACGCGCCCGGGCCGGCTCGCGGACAATGACCCGGGCTCCCCTCGCCGCCGCCCCCTCGCTGGCCGCGGGCAAACCCATTAGCCATTCAGGCCGACAAAGCCCCGCGGCCCAGCGCTTTGTCCCGCGGGGCCCCGGGCCGCTGTCATTAGCCCTGATTACGTTGAGCCGCCTGACAGCCCCGCCGGCCGCCCCGCGGACCCCAGTTCCCTGCTGCCCGCTTCACAAAGGGAGCGGAAATCGGCCGCGCTGGGGTCCCGGCTGAATAGAGCTAGAAGCTGCGACTCCCCTCCGCCCGCCCCATTCACCGGCTCTTCGGATACAATATTTTTTTCCTTTTTGTGAAAATTGGAGAGAGAGAACGAGGTCAAGGAAGACTTTGCTGGAGCTCTTTGCCTGTCATTTGTTTAATGTAAACAAAGAGCAAGCCCTCCCCCACCCCAGCCTGGGCTCCCCTCCCCTCCCTCTTCCCTCTGGATTTTTATAAACAAACCGGTGCAGGGAGAGAAGGGGAACGCTGGGGTAGCAGCGGGCTAGGTGGTTGCAGAGGAGGCGAGAGGAGCCGAGCATTTGGAGGGCGTTTTGGGTGGTTGAAAATGGTGAGACGCCAAAGCACAAAGCTGAGGCCGAGGTAAAATCCTGGCTTTGGTCAGGTCTGTTGAAATGTAAAAAGGCTTCTTTCAGTCTGTGCTGGACTAATCGCTTTTGAGGAATTTGTGACAGGAGACTCAGAAGAAAGAAAACCTGCTCTATGGACAGTTCAGAAGCTTTACTGGAGCCTTTCTATTGCCTCGAATTTAACGCAGTCTAGGCCGGGATAAAATTGATGTAAAAAATTAAAGAAAATCTTTATAATACATGTTTATGGGCTGATTCAGGTGATTAAATTAGTAGCTGTTTGAAGACCTGGGCTAATTTCCAACCTAGGGTCATTCCAAGAATTAATCACAAAGTAATTAAGTGTCCCCGGATTTCAGGTACACATACAAAAACATCCTTCAAACAATTTTAGTGTCCCAAGATTTCAACATAAAATCAGATGAATAACGCTGCATGTTATTGAAGCATTATAACGACTTTAAATGTAATTCTTAGGCAGCTTGTTCATTTAGGTAAATAGTATGTCTCCTCTAAAAGCCTTTCACAGTGCAAATAGGAAAAAAAAATCCTCCATTGTTTGGCCTTCTGGTGTTCTGTAAGAATCACTAAACATTGTTTTATACAGAGAAAGCTTAGTCCCTGCGGCCTTACTCTATTTCTGGAGAGAGTGGATGATTCCTCTGTTTCAGGCATTTGAAACTGACAAGTAGGTTAGGATTTTTAGAATCTCAAATTAGTTCTTTCCTTTTTCTGGTTGACCTGGGATCACAAAGAGAGAGAGAGAGAGAGAGAGAGAGAGAGAGAGAGAGAGAGAGAGAGAGAGAGAGAGAGAAGAGAGAGAGAGAGAAGTTTTGCCAATAAGGTTCTCCGATTGCCGGTTCTGGATCAGACATAGCTGAAATGAGGATGAGATAAAGCTGGATTGTAAGATTGAGAGCCATGAATTTTCCACTGAAGTGCAATCCTGCTAGGCTGATTCTAGACTAGGATGAGGTAAGAGAACCTTGTGTGCAATATGGTGTTGCTTTCCAAAACACTCTGTTTAAAAACAAACAAAACAAAACCTCACTGTGTAGCCTTGGCTGGTCTGGAACTCACCTTGTGGACCAGGCTGACCTCAGACCTCCAGAAGTCTGCCAGTTAAAGTCACAATACCACCACCAAACAAGGGAACCAAATTAAGGAAATCCTCAGTTTCAGGTTGCTAGGGCTTGCCACTCACATGACCAGGAAAGTGAACACTTTCTTAACATTTGCACTCTTGGTGTCTTTTATTTTCCCCTCTGGAGCCCCTCTGCACCCAGAGAACTACCAGAGACTTTAGGAATCAAAAGAGGTAGCTTTACCATGGAAATCATTCATGGGCCACTGAAGGGCATTTGTTTGATTTGGGAATTGCTTGTTTGATCACAAAAGCTCCCTAAAACTGTCCCTCTCCTGCTCCTTTGCTATGAGAGTTTCAATTTGCAAGAATTTTCTAAATGAGGAGCACTTGGACACAGTGATGACTATTTTAAAGCCCACAGTAGTCAACTCTGCGTAAGTGACATACAAACAGACATGCATGCATGCATGCATGCATACATACATACAAACATAATACATATGTACATATATACGCACATCATCCCTTTCTCATGCCCTGGGCGTCCAATAGCCACTTGACTACCTAGTAACTTCCATAACTTCAGTTTTAATTTGTTTGGTATTTTAATATTTTTTTGCCTTTAGAAATATTAGTAGGTGTTTGACCCAAGCAAGGAGTTCCTTCTAGGAACAGAGAGGTGAATTAAAAGAACTCTAACTGGCTGAGAAGTCCAGCTCAAGTGATTTAAAGATCAATGTCAAATATGGTAATGTGCAATCCATTTCACTAGGAAAAACAAAATCTTAGATAATCTGAATATTATTTACTTTCTTAGTGCAAAAGTGGTAAAATGTGTGTGTGTGTGCATGTGGTATATACATGTGTAAGTACAAAGAACAATTACATGCTAAGAATATTTTATATTTTAACTAAGGCTATTCCCAAGGCAATGAAGTTCCTAATGGATTGCTTGCATGTTAAATGTAGAACATTGATTTCTCTGGAGCTTGCTTTCTGGTCAGTATATAACCTGTATACTGCTATCTTAGTATTTCTCTTGGTGAAAATAATTTACTTGACTGAAACCCATTTCTGAAGCAGGAAGATGCTAGTCTAGATACTGACAACCTCGCCTATCTTTTTTAAATGGTCTTAATAAAAAACTGCATGCGCTTAGTAAAAATTCTATGTTCTATATGCTTACCTTGAATGATCAGGAGCGCCCACTGCTTCTGAGTGAGAGGGGGCCTCAAACAAAATGGAAACGCTTTTTTATCATAAAGTTCTCATAGTTTTGCATTTTTGTAAAATACGATTCATTATCTGAGTCTAGAATTTGTCTTCTCAAATTGTTTTTGAAAATCACTAACACTTAATAAAAATGACTAGGTGGACAAACCATGACTACCTGAGTGGCGAATGAAAAGCAATGCCATGGGCGGCATGTTCATGTTCCAAATTCTGGGTTTAATATGGCAACGCGCATATGTTTATGTATACATATGCATACATTTTTTTATACAATCCGATGTGGCGGGTGGTTAGTGGTTTATCTGTGGTTGCTTAAAATATATATACTAAGATATCAAAGGATATAGAGAAGTCGGTGAGACTATTTGAATAAGACTCCATCTTGCATGCCCAGTAAAGGGAAGAAGAGTGATTTTTAAAAATCTGAGATCTCAGCTCCCGTAATTAAGAAAGGTTATCCACCAAGTTGTTTTATTATTTGGCTTCTTCACACAGAACGCGCAAGCTTGCTCATTTAGAACAGCAAGTTCCCCAAGCTACAGAGAAACCTATCATGGAAGTCTTTTAAATAAGTAAATAAACAGCATATATATGTTTTGTTTTTTAAAAAAAGAAACCTTCAAAGCAAAAGTTATACATATATATATATAACAGCGTCCTTTCGACGTGAAATACCCACAGAAAGACTCAAGGGCAGGCGCTCAGCGTGCAGTTCTATTCCAAAGGAGTCTTTGCAGCCAGATCCTTCAGGGAAAGCAATGCGAAGAGAATTGGCGTAGGATCAGGCCTCACTGCACGCACTAGAGTCGCGATGAGGCCCGCGGGTTCCTGGCCACAGGGCTTCTGCCAGCGCTGGTCCCGTCCTCTCTTTTATTTTGTGCATCTCATTTTTATACTGGATTCTGTTTCTAAGTGTGATGAGTGGGCAGCTCAGATGTCGCACTCGCTGTCGCTGGACGTGATGGAGATGGCCGAAGCGGCCGCCTTGCTCGATAGACTGGCAGCCGGGCTGGAGGCGACGCCCAACACCTCTGGCGTGCCCTCACCTTCCGAGCGTAGCACCCTCCCGGGGCCCTGCGACAGAACCTGCTGCTGGAGTCTGGAGGGTAGGGGAGGAAGGGACACCGGTCACAGCAAGAAATCAAGCCGCCACATCGTCCCCCTTTTCTCTGACCCATTTACCCCAGCTCCTTGTTGAGACTCTCTTCCTCAGACCTTGACAAGCTGAGGAAGGTGAAGCGACCTGGTTTGGACCGATGCACAGCCGCTCCTTGGAAAAATTCTGCAGTTGCTCCCACTCTCTCTGTCTCCCTCTTTTCCGGTTCACTACGAATTCAGCCTTAGCCTCTCCAAATCTTTCTCATTTGTCACCCACCGTTGGGAGATTTACTGGGGGGATTGTCAGAAATCCTCCAGCGCAAAGGAGGACAGACAAGGCTTCAGGACACGGGTTTCTTTCCTAATAGTACACCTCCCCAAGGCGCATGCCTGAGGCTGGAGGTCGCCTGAAGAGTTTGGGCCTGAGTTGCAAGATCCACGCACTGGAGAATGAAAAGCATAGGCGGACTAGCTTGCTCGGTGGAAACAGGATAGTTGTGTGATGAGGAAACACGTCTTTCTGCCTCAGAATCTGAGAACCTCTGAAATCTGAAACCTTTTTCAGAGCATCAGGGAAGGATACAGCTGGGGTTTAAAAATAAAGCTAACTAGATAGACTTCACTTGATGAGAGCCTGCGTCCATGCTAGTAAAAATTAGCTTTCGGCCTCTGAATTTCTGATTGATCCTGGGCTTTTAATCTTTCTCTCCCCCTTCCCCGTTTCCCCAACTACAGCGACACCTTAGTTTGGTGACCCACACCAGCTGCAGAGGTGACCCCCAAAGCCTCAAGAACCAGGGTGGGGGGTGGGGGAGAACCAAGAGCCTGCATAGGAATCTAGAACACAGTGGGCTCATAAACCCAAGACAGACTGCATTCCCAACTCCCTCTGAATCTGAGTCCCCAGACACCAGGTAAGGGCGCCGCCAAGAATACCTCCTCCCGCCGCATCCCGGTGTGCACCAAGCCTAGAGGCCTCCTGATACTGACCTGTTTTTGGCTGCAGCTGCCCGGTCTCTTTGTCTGCGGTTTTTGAACCAGTTGCCCACCTGCGTGGGGGTCAGTCCGGTTGCCTGGGCGAGCTCTCGCTTTTTGCTGGGGTTGGGATATGGGTCCTGAAGGTACCACTCTCGAAGCAGGTGCCGCGTGCGCTCCTTGAAACAGTGAGTCTTCTGTTCTCCATCCCAAATGGTCCGCGGCAGCGGGAACTTCTTCCTTACCCGGTACTTGTCTACTGGCCCCAGGGGCCGTCCACGCAGCTTTTCTGCCTCCTGGTAATGCGCTTCGAGCCACAGTGCTTGCAGCTTGGCGTGCGATTCCTTAGTAAACTTATGATTTTCCAGGATATGGTAGAGCTCGCGGTAGTTGCCACCGTGGAAGGCCACGATGGCTCGCGCTCGCAACACTGACTCATTCTTGTTAAGGGCCTCACAGGCTGCCGGGGCCACGGGAAGCGACCACAGGAAGCGACCTAGGCGCTCCACGTCGCCGCTTTCCTCCAGGGTCTCGCATACCCCGGCTACTTGCTGGGGGCTGAAATTCAAAATGGGCAGCTGGAACATCGAGGCTGCGCGGGCGCCCCGGGTAGGACACGCAGCAGATGCCCGCGGGCCGAGCGGGGTGCGGCTGGGGGTTACAGAGTCGGGGGGAGCCTTCCCGCCTGGAAGAGCTGTGGGTTGGGTTCGGCTGCGCTTGCTCAGCTAGGGAACGCCAACCAGCTAGACCTTGCCGCTACTGGGGTGGGCGGATTGGAGACGCGGGCGCCATGGAGACCCCCTGTCAGTCACTAGGCAGCTCTGCCAATCAAGGCTGCGACTAGCGCGCCCCGGCCATTTCAGCACCTCCCCAGAATCGACAGCGCCCGCGGTTTGCGGGGAGACTGCCCAGTGTTTTACTGAACCTGAAGGATGAAAAAGGGATAGGAGTGGCTGGAACACACACGAAATCCGCGGCGTCTCACCCTCGGGGCTCCCCCTGCCCGGCCCCTCCCTCTTGTTTTCCCACCAGAGAGGCAGGATGCTGCTGGAATTCACTTTGGGAGCGGTGCTATTCCTGGGTCGAAAGGACTCCAGAGGACAAAAGAGGACTGGAAAAAACCAAACCCTTCAAGAACTTAGAAAGTTTAAACCTAGGGAAGCGGCACCCCCCCCCCCCCGGGGAGCGCACTCACCAAGGGGACAGGGAGGGAAGTGGATCTTCTCTCTCTCTCTTTTTTTCCAGGCACCCATTCCTGCTTGCCTGCCGCTTACCACTTTCCAGCTGCAAAGCAGCTGCATGGGAAGCAAGCCTGAAACAGAAGGAACAGGACCAGAGAGATCTGTAGAAGAGGTCAGTTTGGACGACTCTAACTTCACTCCCTTCAAAGGTTCCTGAAACTATTTTAAATGCTGGCAAGGACACACACACACACACACACACACACACACACACACACACACACACACACTTGACAACTAGGTGCTAATCACGGAGTCTAACTCCAAGAAAGGCAAACTGTAGGGGCTTCTGACCCAAATAAAGTTATACTTCATAGTCCTCCTCTCCAGTTCAGTGGACGTGAACAAATGGGCAGCAGCCACATCTAGAGTGAGAAGTCATTCTTAGATCAAGACAGCAACTTAAAAGCCTACTTCAAAGATCTTTTAAAAACAGATTTGATTCTCTCGTGGCAGGCTGATTTTGCCTCTTCCTAGAACTTACAACTCCTGGGGTGGACATAGAAACCAGGCCTTTTAGATCAGAAGTGCCAGCAAGATAAAGGGGAGGGGCCGTCCCACAATACCGTGTAGTTAAGGTGGCAGAGTAGAGGGTCAGAGCCACGGGACACTGACCCCTCCCGCAGGGAGCACGGGCCTTTTTTTGGCACTTTGCCTTCTGGCCAATAGATTGAATTGGCACCACTTATTGATTCCCAATTGACATCCACATCATACCGCTTTCTGGGGCTTCCGTCAAGGAAACCACGATCTCATGTAGCCGTTGATGAGGCTTATTATTTGGTAGAAAGGAAATATTGGGTACAGGTGTCCCCCCACACCCCAAATCGGTCGACAAGGTTCACCCCTGAATTGGACTGGGCCTAGCTGTCTTTTCTTTAGTATCAAGTACACTTTGTATGCGGCTTGTACAGATTGAGTAAATCAGAAGGCAGATAGATAGCACAGATGGTTGGATGTGTCGGGTCAGATCACACCACGCCTGAGTGCAGGGTAAAGCTCGTTCTGACGGAAAACCCTGATATTATTTTCACAGATCTTCACAGTTCACTGGGGAGGGGGGGCAGTAGCAGAGAGAAAGGGGGGGGGAAGCCCTGCAGCCATTTCTAACATTTCTGTGAGATTGCCAGTCGCCTCAACCGAGTGGCTTTCTTCTCAAGGGCTCATTTTCTTGAGGTGCTACAGGGTAGGGGCAAAATAAGGGCGACGAGGTAGTGAGAAAACACAAACCTTCTCTGCCTGGGAGCGATTTCTAAATCAACCTCAGGGACACATTTTAGTGAGAAACGTGGCATACAGAGACCCTGGCCCTCTTGAGGGAGAAGGGGAGAGAATCTGTGGCGCAGAAAAAGCCCCCGGGCCTTGAGGACAAAGCGGAGATCAAGCAGGGCTTCAGGAAACATTTTCCCCACTGGTCATGGAAGAAAAGCGTGCCCTAGCTAGTGTTTGCGGGCCCTTTTCTCTTTTTGCACGGGGGACAGAATAGCTTCACCTCCATCCTGCGTTCTTGGAAACCAGGCTGCGATTCTATCTGACCTACAAGCCTTGCCCAGGCCCAGCCTCAGGTCACCTTGTCTTCACCCAGCACCCTTTGCAAGTGCACAAAATTTAAAAGCCGCAGGGGCTAGGATTTTAACCTTTGTGAGCAAGTCGTTTCAATTTTCAAGTCAAGACGCCCCATCCGGGAAATGGTAATATTTATCCTATTGCCCACTTCTTGAAAAACAGCTCCATACATATCTCATAAATATGAGATAAGAGGACACTTTGGCCTTTACATGTTTGAAGTCCCAGCGGGAGGCTGGGGCTCAAGGTCCCGTTGGCTGTGGGAAGACACCCAAAAGGTGCAGAACATGCAGGTGCCTGGTGCCTTGTGGGGCCCTGGAGGAAGGGCTCTGGGGCCTGAGATCAGATCTTCGGCCCTCCTTAGGGATTTAATTTAAATTTAGTAACTCAAAAGAAGTGAACGGGCCTAAGTCACCTTGGAATCGCCTGGTTGTTCACTGGATTCACTTGGAGAAAACTGAAAGACAAGGGGACCAATCCCATCCCAGGAAAAGAGCGATGCTTAGGCCCGGTGTATTTGTGTGTGTGGGTATGGGGGGGGGGGTGTCTTAGAAATGACTTGGCTGTGAAGAGAAAGGAAGGAAGAGAGAAAGAAAGAGAGAAGAAAAGAAAGAAAAAAACCAGAGACTCGGCAGCCCTCACCCTACCAGCAAGCACTCAGAGCCTGCGTTTGCCAGACGGAAAGCTACACTTTCCAGTTGACTTTTTTTTTTAATTTTAAGAAAAGAAAGGTGTTTTGTTTGTTTTTGTTTGTTTGTTAACAAACGTGGGAGCGTTGTGACAGCTCTCTAGTGAGGCATCTTTCACTCTCCATTTCGTTATTTATTTTTTTTTTCAGCAACCCTGTTGGAGGGCCTTCTACCCCACGGTTTACAGGGAGACCCGAAAACGTTCAGTTAGGGCCAAGAGTGCAGAGATGTGGATTGCTGTCAGTTTTAGTTTGAAGGGCGGGATGTCCAGGAAAATGTGTAGAGGTGATGCCCAAGGGCAGATTATAACTTCAGGTTTAGATCTGACTCCGGTCCTCAGCGTGTGCAGTAACTTCCGTACACTAAAAAGTTAGTCTTTTGTGTACGTAGGGTTTGCCGCGGTTCTGCACTTAATTTTTTTTTCTTTCTCGGGTAGAGAGGCACGCAGATGCTCACGGGAGCTCACACTAACAGGGAGTGCACTGCTTAGAAGTCAACATACTTTCACTGAGTTTCAGTCTTAGCTTTGTACTGCCTGCCTCTAACTGTTCCTAACTGCAATGCCTGAAAAATAATGGTGTGTTCCCCCAACCTCGTCACACTTTGAATACTCAGAGGCTTTAAGAATGTGGTAATTGAATCTATCTGAATTCCTTACTGAAGGCGCTTTGCTGCGTGTGAGAGTCACAGACTGGAGGACAATAAGGCCCAGTCTTTTGTGTGTCCGTTTGGACTTTCGGAGATTTTTATCTTCCTTTTCCCTTTCAAAGCCTGATGTTGATGGAAAAAAAAAAAAAAACAGGTACTTTTTTAAAACTTTCCTATCTCTAATTAAATTTTTTATTAAAAATAATTACGCTAAAATATTTCATCTATAGCAAAAATAATCTAGAAAGTGTCAAAAGATATTTTGTAGTCTTTGAAATGGCAGTATGGAAATTTCATAACTTTCATTTATTCCTTAACTTAATATTCTGAATTCACGATGAGCCTGTCCACAGAGAGATGTATGTCTGTTTATGTCTTTGCTGGCCCAGATCTTCAGATTTTGGATTGAGTTCTAGATCCTAAAAAATATTTATAAACGGTCCTAAAACAAAACACCTCCCAAGGTAGGTTGCAGGCATTTCTTCTGTAAGGATGCATCTTGTCACAAAGAGCAGAGAGGCCCCTTTATCACCTACTCCTGAGGGTAAACAGATGCTGCCTTTGCCATCTTTCTAGAAGTGCACTGCTCATCCAACTGCAGTTTGAGTCCTCATTTGTTGTGGGTTCAGGGTCTTTGCATGAGGATTTGAATTTAAGCAGAAGAATATATTGTTAGTTCTAGCCCTTGTAATAGAATATCTTAGATGTGCATGCCTTTCTCCTGCTTCTTTAAGGCAAGCCTCAAAGTGCACACTGCCAACCACACACTCGTGTTGCTTATTGAGGGCTAGGCATCAAATGGATCTAAAGGATTAGTGCTTAGCTATGTGACTAGCCTATGATTTATAAACACATTGTTATCAGTAATAAAACACTGATTGACTTAAAGAATGATTAATCCATAATTCTCTGCTGGAACATAGTTTCTTCTCCTACTCCGTTATAATTTAACACTATAATTTAACATTTTCCCCATTATTATTAACATTATCTCTTTCTTTTTCCTCACCATTTCCAAATCCCAGATCAAAATATTTCTTTAAAATACTCATAGTGGGTAGTCGGGGTGGCTAAAGGTTCTTGCCACAGAGCCCCCACAACCTGACAACAGTCTGCAGATCCCACATAGGAAAAGCAGAGAAGCAACTTTTACAAGTTGTCCTCTGAGCTTTGAACACATCCTGCGGTAGGCTGAGCACGTGTGTGCAAATGTGTGCATACACACACACACACACACACACGCATATCATTAATAAATATCTTAACTTTTCTGAATTAATCTCCTTGGTTAATTGAAAATGCATTTTTTAAATTGCATTATAAAAAATACACTTATATGACATCTTTCCTCCTAAGTAGCCACTCTCAGCTGAAAGAAATCTCACCCCCTTCCTCCCACCACTTCCAGGACATATTTGGCAATATCCAAAGACATCTGGATCACCAAAATTGCCAACTAGTGACTGAACCAGAGGTGCTAACATCCTAACACTGGAACAGAAGAACCCCTGACAATAAATAACAATAACATTGCTGCTAAGAGTCAAGGGTTTTGAAAAGATTGTATGAAGCCTTGCTAAAATTCTGTTTACTATGGGGGCGAATTGTTTGCAAAGGAATCAGTACAAGTCTCTCCTGAACTTATTTATTTTATTTATGTGTATGAATGTTTTTGCCTATGTGTATATTTGTGCACCAAATTTCTGCCTGAGGTCTGAAGAGGTCAGAAGAGGAAGTTGGATCCCCTGGAGCTGGAGTTACAGATGATTGTGAGTCACCATGTGGGTGCTGGAAACTGAACCTGGGTCCTCTGCCTTCTTTCCAGCCCTGGAATCAGTATTCTTTTCATTTTACTTTGTTTGCCGGGCACATTAATAAAATCCATTTATAGGACCTATGTTTTTCTTAAAATTTACTGTAGTTGTTGTCTGTAGTCATATTTATACACCAAAAACCCTGTGATCAGAATGGGTTTTTCTGTCTGACATGATGGTATCTATGGCCTTAGAGTAATTGGTAGGACAGAGAGGTAGGTCTCTCTCCATTTTACAGAAACCCGATTGCCCATGTTGCACATCTAATTAGCGGTAGACAGAAGGATACGATCCTCCATATGTAAAGGTCTGTTCTGTTTCATGCATCTGAAGCCCTCTAGTTCAAAAAGCATAGGGGAATATAAGCTGTCTTGGATGTAACCCTTGCAACCCCCTAAAGAGTCCCCAAGTCAAAATGTGGCTTTGGGACTTCATTGTCTTCTGTGGAGACCGGAAACTGCTGGAGTCCGGGGCTGGCACTATTGAAGAGCCTTTCCCGAGTCAGCACACTGTCCACTTACAGGAAAGGCGAACTGAATGCAGCCTCGGGGGACGAGAGATTGGACTTGAGGTGTTGTAAGGCTGGTTTAAGTGAAAAAAACTCTGAACTCTTTTGTCAGGTCTTTCAAAAGAATAACAGTGATGCTTACAAGACTTCTATAATTAACAAGCTGTCAACATTTTCTATTGCATTTACAGAAGTCGATTACAGACCTCAGAATTGTGATAAATGTTTCTTTAGGTCTGAAATGTTAGCCTTCATCTTCTTTTCAGCCCAGGGGCAATTTTTGAAACCAATTTTGTTTCAATCATTTTGGATCAGTTGTGTGGTAATTTTGGAAGTGCAGATGCTCTGGGCCCACCTATTGAAATAAAGATTTTTAAATGGAAACACAGAAAGGAGACTGCCTAAGCCCCAGTAGGACCAGCTGCAAGGCTCTGGCAGGGAATTATATAGGCAGACAGGGGAAACAGAATTGCAAAAAAAAAAAAAAAAAAATTAAAGGATGGAGAAATGTGATTGTTTCTTTAACAGCAGATTTCCAATCCCCCTTGGATCCTTTAGACTGCAAGATTTTAAACTCTCCTTTTTTTCTGTTTTGAAAAAAAATAAGAAAATTTATTAAAACTGTTATTAACACTGGGGTTGAATTAAGTTTAATAAATTTAAATATTTATTTTTATTCTTCCTTTAGTAAATTTTATTTTTATATCTTTTCTATTTCTTCACTTTTATTTACTTGTACCAATCCTGTGTGTGTGTGTTATTATTCCTTAATGAGTGCTAATGATTATTTTTCAGTAGTATAATAATACCTTTCTTTCTTTCTTTTCTACTTGGTCTGATCCACGACTTCTTCCATCCGTCGCCTGGTCTCCATTTCTATGAACTTCCTCAGTAGACTAAGCCTAACACTGTGAGGTAGACAGAAACAAAATGCTCATTCCCTAAATGATGAGAGGAAGGAGAGGGCCTCGGAGCTGAGGAATAGAGTCGCCGTGCTGATGCTGTAGGGTAGTGATGCTCTCACGCTAACATTTACAGGAGCCATGAAGTAGTAGATGGCGGGACTTTAGATTCGCTGTTAGTGTCAGTGCACTGACCACAGTTTTTGTGGCCCCAGTTTTCTTATCTAGCAAATAAAATAATCCTTAGATGAGAACTGCAAGGGTTAATGAGATAGGAATGACTATCTTTTGCACAGTGCCTGACATCATACATTTCAACTAGAATTAGTTCTCCTTTTGTGACCAAACCATTGACTGAGTCTAGCAATTAGGCCTTTAGTATTGTCTACATGGTGCCTCGCTTTCCATTTGGTGCTTGGCTTTGCTGTCCTTTGGTGTTGTCTTTGGATCTCTGGAAACTTTCTTTAAATTAAAAAAAATATTTTATTTTATGTCTATGAGTATTTTGCCTACATGTAATAAGTGTGTGTACCACACACATGCCTGGCACCTACAGAACCTCAGAAGAAGGTATTGGGTCCCCTGGAACTGGAGTTACAGATGGGTTTGAACCACTCTGTGAATGCTGGGAACTGATACAGGACCTCTGCAACAAATGCTCTTAACCACTGAGACATCTTTTCAGTCTCTAATAGCCTTCAAAGCAAGAGGTTCCTCTGAGGTAAGCATCCCTATTTCTGTTGCAGTAAATTCGATGCTTCCTATGCTGTTTCCTGTGGCTTGTGCGACAGTGCGCCTCAAAGCTGGGTGCTACCAGAACCCAGAAACGTATTCTCTCACAGGTCTGGAGGCCACACCTGATCAAAGTGTTGGCAGAGCTCTTTCTAGCGCTCCAGGGAGGAATGCCTCTTTTTATTCTAGGCCGCAGGCATTTCGTGTTTTGTAGCTGCTTCTCTCTACTCTGTGCTCTGATCTTGGTATCACTCATCCTTGTGCGTGTGTTTGTCTGTGTAAGGGTGTATGTGAGGGTCTGCATGAGTGTCTACTTGTGAATGTGTGTGTATGTGTGTGTGTGTTAGTGTCTGTGTATAAATGTATATGTCTGTGTGTGTGTATGTCTGTGTTAGTAGTGTGTGTGAGAGAATGTGTATGTGTGTAAGTATATGTGAGTGTGTGTGCCTTATCGCATGTCTGTGTGTGAATGCATGTGTTTGTATGAGTGTGTATGTGTGTTAGTGGTGTATGTGTGTGAGTGTTGAGTTAGTGGTGTGTTAATGGTGTGTGTTAATGATGTGTGTGTGTGAAAATACCCGTGTTTTGTAAGGATAAAGAAGATTCTACTAGGGACCACTTGTGTAATCTAGGGTGTTTCTCCTTATAAGATCTTTGACTTGGTCACTTGTCTTACCACATAAAGTCAGGTTCACAGGTCCTAGGGGTGAGAAGATGAATTTATCTCTGGCAACCTTCTTCTCTCCAGCAGCTGACTCAGACAGATACAGACACCCACAGCCAAACAGTGGATGGAGCTTGAGGACTCTTACATGGAAGAACAGGAGGAAGGATTGTGGCCCCAAAAGGGATAGGAACTCCACAGGAAGACCTACAGAGTCAACTAACCTGGACCCTTGGGGCTCTCAGAGACTGAACCACCAACCAAAGAACATGCAGGAACTGGACCTAGGCCTCCCTGCTCATATGTAGCAGATGTGCAGCTTGGTCTTCATGTGGGTCCTGAACAAGTGGAGTAACGGTTTTCTCAAAAGCTGTTGTCTGTATGTGGGATATGTTCTTCTAGCTGGGCTGCCTTGTCTGGCCTCAGTGGGAGAGGAAGCACCAAGCCTCACAGAGACTTGAAGTACCGGGGTGAGGGGGTTAGCCAGAGGAATCCCCACTCACTGAGAGGAGAAGGGGAGAGGGGATGGAGGAAGGATTGTGGGAGGAGGTGACTGAGAGAGAGGCAGTGAGTGGGATGTAGAGTAAATAATAATAATAATAATAATAATAATAATAATAATAATAATAATAA
>JANHMN010000022.1:2519669-2576996 GCA_030674055.1 Rhabdomys pumilio | reverse complement strand
TAATAATAATAATAATAATAATAATAATAATAATAATAATAATAATAGATAATCCCTCACATTCATGCCCACAGGCCAGTTCAATATAGAATAAAGACAAAGCCCATTTTCAAGTTATTCTAGGTGGCATTGAATTAAAGTTGATTATCATACTGAGATTTAGAATATCATTTAATATGATACTGGTAAGTAGAGATAACTGAGGAGAAACACACTGAACAGAAACAAAGGCACATGATCAGCGAACAAAAGAGGTGGGTTAGGTTGACATGAAGTGGTGTTTCCCTGAGATGGGTTAGGTTGACATTAAGTGGTGTTTTCCTGAGATGGGTTAGGTTGACATTAAGTGGTATTTTCCTGAGATGGGTTACGGTAACATAGTGGTGTTTCCCTGCAAAAAACATTGTACTGCTCCAGAGACAGGGACTCGAGTGAACAAAGAAATAGTTTTGTTTTAATATTTAGATGTGAATTCTACCATACATACAAAAATATTGGCACATTTTAAACCTGTTTCCCCCCATTAACCTGACTTCGAGTCTTAGCAGGTCACATTGTTAATTCTTCTATGCCTGTGTCTCCTGTAATTCTTAGGAGACTTGTAGGGCATTTGTAAATTAAATTAAGATTGTAGCCATTATGATAAACTATTTTAAAGCTATCACCTATTTATTGTGGCTATCAACATGTGCCTGGTGTTGGGGGTTTGAAGGGATTGGCCTGTTCTTGAGGAGTTTATAGAACAGAGAAAGACAGAAAATTTATGTAACAGTTACATAAATAGTGGATAATTGAAACTATGCTAATGACCATGAAGAATAAGGACATGATCGCACAGTTTACTTATGTCTATGAGTTTACTTGCATTTATGAGTTTGTGTCTGTATGTACACCTGCATGATGGAAGGAGGCATCAGATCCCATTAAAGATGGTTGTGAGCATCATAAGGTTTCAGGGAATTGGACTCAGGACCTCTGGAAAAGCAGTCAATGCTCTTAACTGCTGACCCATTTCTCTAGCCCCCAAACTACTAGTTTATAATGCTAAGACTGTAATACTTTAGTTGAAAGTTGGAGGGTGTATAGATTATTCAGTGAAGAAAGATGGAGAGTTCTAAGCTGAGGAGCTAACCAGAAACTGGGTCAGTGATGGGAAAGAGTGTGTTAAGAGCTGAAAGACTTGTAATACAGATGCATTGCAAAAAAAACCCAAAGGGATAGGCTGAATATCTGCCGAGATGTTGTGGAGAGATCAGGTCACACAAGGACTAATGCATACATGTTTAATGGATTTAGTAACTGTGCTCACTAGTTTTATGTCAGCTTGACACAAACTGTAATCATCTGAGAAGAGGGAACTCAATTGATGAACGTACCTCTAGGAGATCAGGCTGTAAGCAGGCAAGCCTGTACATTTTCTTAATTAGTGATTGTTGGGGAAGGGCCCAGCCCATTGTGGGTTGTGTCACCCCTGGGCTGGTGGTCCTGGGTGCAGGACTGAGCAAATGCAGGCTGAGCAAGCCAATAAGCAGTATCTCTCCATGCCTTCTGCATCAACTTCTGCTTCCAGGTTCTTGTTTGAGTTCCTGCCTCAGCTTCCTTCAATTAATCATTGTTTTGGTTAGGATTTTACTGCTGTGAACAGACACAATATCCAAGGCAACTCTTATAAAGGACAACATTTAACTAGGGCTGGCTTACAGGTTCAGATGTTCAGCCCATTATTATCAAGGTGGGAGCATGGTAGCATCCAGGCAGACATGGGGCTGGAGGAGCTGAGAGTTCTACATCTTCAACCAAAGGCAGACAGGAAAAGACTGGCTTCCTGTCAGCTAGGATGAGAGTCTTAAAGCCCATGCTCACAATGACAGTTCAACAAGGCCACACCTACTCCAACAAGGCCACACCCTAATAGTGCCACTCCCTGGGCCAAGCATATTCAAACCACCACAACTGTGATTGAGATATGTAAGCCAAATAAGTCATTCCTTCTCCAAGTTACTTTTGGGCATGATGTTTTATCACAGCAATAGAAACTTTAAGACAGGGATAGAAAGTCATTAATGTTTGGCAAGAACAAAGTATATGTTGCAATGGAATTGGAAGGTAGATTTGAGTCTGTTGAGAATAAGCTAGGAGATAGACAACAGGAGATTGAGCAACTGTTTAAAAATGTGTTGACTGGAGGCCGAGCAAATTGACTGTGGAGAAAGACTCTCCAGAAATCAATCTGAACAGCACTTTGTGTAGAAAACTATCTTTCAGGGGTGCTAAGGACAAGGTGAAAAGTCTCAGTTTTAGCACAACATGATGAAAAAGTCAAGAAGGAAAGAATAGCTTATTGTACTCCTTTTGTAATTTCAAGAGAGGTCGAGTGGAGAGAGAATGTGTTGGAGAGAAAGTCTGTAAGAGTTAAGTCTAAGCTAGAGAGTTGGGAAGGGGGTTAGTGAACCAGGTCCACCAGGAAGCCCAGCACTGAGCTGTTTCATGGCACTTTTCTTATGAATGGAACCTCTGGGGCCATGAGAGGCTTATGACCAAGGGAGGAAAAGAAAGTCAGTGAAGGACATTATCTTGGAACCCACCCCCAGGCTGGTAAATGCAGCATCTGGCAGATTCAATGAGCCTTGGTTCCTGGCTAGATACCCATGGTGGAACATCTGGTGGTGACCTGGTACCTGTCCCACTCCAAAAATCTCTTTTACAAGGGCAAGAAAGATGATCTGCCCACTGAATACATTTAAATAAATTTGATTGCTCATGCGTGGGACAGGTGATGGTGGTGTTGGTGAAACTGAGGAATGCATGTGCATGTGTGAGTGTGTGTGTGTGTGTGTGTGTGTGTGTGTGTGTGTGACAGCAACTAAGGAACGCATGTGCATGCGTGAGTGTGTATGTGTGACAGCAACTAAGCTACATACAAATGTGAATCTAAATGCAAATAAATTGGTTTTTATATCACAGTAAGGTGATGTTTCTGGATTTCTACAAAATTTCATTAGACTGTCTTGAGTTGAAGTGAATCAACTCTTGACTTATTAAACTTTCTTGGCAGCTATAACAACATAATGCCAGCAAAACAATCCCCACTTCATGTATTTATTCTCATATATTTTCTCATATATAGAGGAAGTAGTTAGTAAACACAATACAGTAAATATAATAAGTATAAAAATTGGTTCATTTTCTAAAATAGGAAGGAAGAAAACAATAACAAGAAAAAATAATATGATCTAAAGAATGAACCAAGGATCTATGTAGGAAACTAAAAAAGACATTAATCATAATAGGCACATAAAAAATGTCCAGCATCATTAATTACCAAGTAAATGAAGTCAAACCCATGAAATATTGCCTCACACCTATTAAAATAGTTATGATTTTATAAGTAAAGGTAACAGGTGCTGGTGATGACATTTAGAAGATGCAGCTACATTTAGAAGATGCTACTACATTACTAGTGGAAATATAAATTTGTAGAGCCATCATAGAAAAAGACAAGAAGATTCCCCAGAAAAGTTGAAAGAGAGGAGCCTGGTGTGATTGGACTCAACTCACCTATAAAAAGACATAAGCTAACAGACTGGACACACAAACAAGATCCAGCATTTTGCCGCATACAAGAAACACACCTCAGTAACAGAGACAGCTACTATCTCAGAGTAAAGGAATGAAAAAAAGGTCTTCCAAGCAAATGGTTCCAGGAAACAAACTGGAGTTGCCTTCCTAATATCCAATAAAATAGACTTTCAACCAAAAGTTATCAAGCATGATGAGGAAGGATACTTCATATTCATCAAGGGGAAAATCCACCAAGAGAAAGTCTCAGTTCTGAACATCTATGCCCCAAATGCAAGAGCACCCACATTCATAAAAGAAACTTTACTAAAGCTCAAAACATACATTGAACACCACACAATAATAGTGGGAGACTTCAACACCCCATTCTCTCACCAATGGACAGGTCATTGAAAACAGAAACTAAACAGAGACACAGTGAAACTTAATGGACTTAACAGATATGTACAGAATGTTTCACCCAATCCACCCCTACAGAGGATCCTAGAAGGAAAACTCCAACACAAGGAAGGTGCCTGCACCAAAGAAAGGACAAGATATTAAGCATCTCACAACAAAGCCAAAAGGAGAGAACCACAAGTGATGACACTTCCTAGTAGAGGCAGCCAGGCCTCAGCAGGAATACCAGGAGAAGTTCTCAGCTGTGCCTCTCTCAGGGAAGCAAAGATCAGTGAAGACACAAGAGATCCACAGTATTGCACAGCTAGCTGTGCCAGAAAGCCAAGCTCTGCCTCCGTCACTTCGTAGACTCCTATTTACACCCTCCAAACATCACATGTCCTCCATGTGCTTTGCCTCAGCACGTGCATCCAATTAGCCTGAGTCTGCAGAAGTGACAAGAAACTGCAGCACACCCCCAGAGGGTTTTTTGGAATGCTTTTCTCTGTGGCATCCCAACAAATGTGGCTCAACCATGCAATGTAAGGTGGACCAATACATGCATGTTGTTAGCAAAGAATCTTTCATCATGTGTTCTTTTGCATGCTTGCTTTAGCACGCTCTTCTGTGTCTGCTTTAGTGAAACTTCATGAGTCAGCCTTAGCCTTTCACACTTCTGTCCACTTCAGCTAAATGTTCCTTCACATGTTTGCCCCAGCAAGACACCGTCCAACCGACTTTCCAAGAACCCTTAAGTTTCCACCTCACACCTATGAACCACATCATTGAACATCATGGCACATAAACTTAAAGGTGCAGTAGTGGCAAACATAGCAGTAACCAATGGCTCTCTAATAGGACTTAAGACCTGCTCAACACTGGGAGCTAGGGATATGCCTCAGTGGGTAAGAGCACTGGCTGCTGCCCTTCCAGAGGTCCTGAATTCAATTCCCAGCAACCATATGGTGGCTCATAGCCATCTACAATACAATCTGATACCCTCTTTTGGAATGCAGTTGTACATGCAGACAGAGCACTCATATACCTAAAATAAGCAAACAAATAATATTTTTAAAAAAGGCTCACTCAACAAGAAGCAAACCATATCTGGTACTGGAAACTCAGCTAAATACTGAGTGCCAGTGAAGTCATGGGTATTGTAGGGGACCCTACAACCACGATTTTTTAAGCCAGCATAATCTCTAACATCAATCTAATAATCTAAACTTTGGTCCTTACACCCACAGATAAGTATAGTCTTTACTCCTCATCAAGGAAACTTCTCCTTGCAACAGAGAGACTACTACAAAAAACCACAGCCTATCAGTCCCCGTGCACACATCTACAAAACACATCTGCATCTAAGGCTTAGGGAACATTGTGGAAGAGGAGAAGGGAAGACTGTAAGAGCCAGAGATGTGGGGTGTTAGCTATAAGAAGTTATCTCTTAATAACAACTGCCCAAACATGAGCCAAACAAGATGCCACTAAGAGACATGCCTAAGCAGACCAAGTGCAGCTGCGGCCGGCAGGGGGCGCACTACATAAAGCACTACAACTAAGGGATGCTGAGAGTGGGAGGAGTACTCTTCCCCAGGGAGGAGCACACCACTTGGGTATCCAATATGAAAACATCAGCCCTGAAAGCACACATACAAGTGATATTATATACATATACGCATGCAATAACAATGAATGGGGGAGGCATGAGTTTGAAAGAGCAAGGAGCTGGATATGGGAGGGTTGGAAGAGGGAAAAGGGAAGGAGAAATGTGTTTATATTGTAATCTCAAAAAATGTTTTAAGAGGTTGCAATCATAGAAGTAGAGGGCATTCAGAGGTGGCTGAGGATTAGAAGAAATAGGAGGTGGAGGCGGGACGTTTTAATCAGAGGGCATGCAATTTCAGCTACGCGGGATGAATAAATTCTGGAAAACTAGTGTACGCCATGGTGACTATAGTCGATAATTCTGTATTTTGTACTTGATATCTGGTAAGAGAGTAGATCTTAAATGATCTCACCACCCTCACAAATAGTAATTGTATAAGGTGGTAGACATGCTATATAAATTGATTTATTTTCAGTCTTTCATAACCATTATGGCTTATGTATGTATGCTTTGGATGGCTTCCCTCAAGGCTTCCTGTGTTGGAATTTAACCCATTTTGAGATGTTAAGGTGGTAGGCATTTAACCTGAGTCTAGTGTTCAGAAGACTTTGGGATGAGATTAGAATTAGATAAAGTCACTAGAATGGAACCTTCCTAACTGAATGCTTGTAGAGTATAAAAAGAAGAAGAGGAACCAGAAGAGACACAGTACACATGGTTGATTGTTATCTTGTGGAATGATGCCTTGCCGCTTTGGGACTTTATTGTCAAGAGTGCTAACACCAGATGTGGTCCCTCAGCCTTGGGCCTCAGGAAAGATGAGCCAAAAGTTTCAAGTTTCTGTTACACACTGTAAATATATACAAATTTATTTGTAAGTTATACTTCAGTAAACCTGGAGAAATAGAATTTGCTAAATTTTTATATCATCAAAACTTATTAGCCTTGATGTTTTGGTATCATTAATACCAGTGAGTAATATAACATGTTATAATAAAATTGATTATATGTATGTGTGTGGGTAATTTGAGATATTTGAGAAAAATACTGGATGCTTGTTTTTTAAGTTTAATTAATTTATGAGAATACTTGTTGAGATGATTTAGATGATAACAGAACCACTTCCATTAGTAACATAAAACTGAGAAATGGTATAGCTCAGTGGGTTCAGACCCCATTACTAGTCAATTAAAAAATAAAAACAGACGCAATTTAAGGAATTCTCTATTCTTTTTCTTCTGTATGTTTGCTTTGGATACATAAATTTCAAATGTATAAATTACCTAGGGACAGTAGCTTTAAAAAGAATTTTTTTTAACCAAAACAAATGAAACAGTCTCAAAATTTGCTTTGCAACAAGTTCTGAGAAATGCTGAATTCAAGCTGCATTTTGAGTTCAAGTTTCTTCTTGTGTTAAAGTTAACGTCCATTTTACTGCTGATTTCCAAACATTCTGTTAGTGAGGCCTGTGTAGTGTTTGAAGAACACCAGCCTTAAGAAAGCCGTAGGTTCCTTTTGGCACTGCTTTCTGCGTCCAGCACTCATTTTGGGATTTTTGACACTCCACCGCGGGAAGGCTTGATTACAACAGCCCAGTCAACGTGATCTCGCGAGAGCTGTGGCTGACCACGTGGTGCGCGGGGTCGTCCAAGGCCCGAGCCAAAGGGCTTAAACTCTTAAAACTCAGAAGGTCAGGTGGTGTTCCCAGAACCCCGCGCTGGGGACCCGGGAAGAGCGAGCACCGATGGTCGGGGGTCGGTTCGTAGGGGCCTGTTAGGTGGGCCGGGGAGCGGAGGGGACGCTGGTGGGTGAGCGGTCTAAGGAGAGGGCGCCGGGCCTCGGGTCTGAGGAGAGGGCGCCAGGCCTCGGGTCTGAGGAGAGGGCGTCGCGTCTGAGGAGAGGGCGGCGGTGTGGGCGGTGCTCCCACAGACCACGTGCCAGGGCCTGGTTCCGAGGCAGAGCCTGGTTCCCCGGGGCCAAGGCCTCCACTGAGGGGAGCGTCTGCGGGAGGGAAGGGGCGTTGTCCTTGAGCGAATTCCAGCCTTGAATGCCTGAGCCAGGCTGCGAAACTAGCCTCCGGCGGGTCTAGGGCTGAGAGCTGTGGAAAACCTTAAAAAACCAAACCAAACCCCTGGTGGTCAATTCATACGCGTCAGATTGCACCATTTCTCTAGGGTGCCTTCCACGAAGGACTTGAAGAATTCGCCTACAGTTGACGCGGAAGTTTTGGAACATATCGTAAGAAATCTGGGTGTCTGGGTTCTAGTCATTCAGAAACTCCCTGAAGTACCCTATATAAACAGTCTCCAAGGAAAACCTCCAGAACTTTCCGTCTTGCAGAACCCTTTGAGTGTGTCCACTCAGTTGTTTATCTGGGCTCTGGAAGCCCTGGCTGGGAATTGTGCAGATAATTGGAAGAGACTCCCTTCTCCCCATGTCTTAATCCACCTGTATTCTCCTTTTAAGAATGCTGTACTTGGCCGGGTGGTGGTGGTGCATGCCTTTAATTCCAGCACTTGGGAGGCAGAGGCAGGTGAATTTCTAAGTTCGAGGCCAGCCTGGTCTACAGAGTGAGTTCCAGGACAGCCAGGGCTATACAGAGAAACCCTGTCTCGAAAAAAAAAAAAAAAAAAAAAAAAAAAAAAAAAAAATGGCTTCTGAAATTTTTATTATTTATTTTACACAGTGTCCAAGATGAATGATAATCTGTTTGCCAGTTTGGACAGGCTTTTGTTAGAATTTGGTAGGTATAAATTTAAAATAAATAGTAATCTGTATTAATGTTTGACATTTAACCATGAAGAAAAATTGCAAAAGAAATGTTTATTTTAGTTTTCCAGTATGAGCAAGACATAACTACTAAAGAAGACATGATCCAAAGAATTAATAGTAAGTAGTTTTGCATGAAATAAATATTTTAGTCTTTTAGTTTTGTCTTACATAGCATAATGCATAATTACACTGCTTAGGGCAACTTATAGGTTGTGTGAGAGGGAGCTCTTTCCTTTGAGTAACAATGAGCTATTTATTTTAGGAGAGAATAGTTGGAACAGTGTTGCAACAGTGTTTGTATTCAGCATCGTTTTGTAAAGAATTTCTCAGAAATAATCCCTATATACAGCTCAAAGACCTCTTTTTTTCCTTTCAAGTAAGAGTCATTTCAAATATAGGAATTTTTTTCTAGAAATAATAAGAGAAAATCAGAGGTTGCCAACTGACACATTTTCAGGAAGAATGATTCTGAAAAATAATAAGTAAAATAGCAGGGTAAATTAACTAAATTAAAATGGTTCAGTTCTAATTTTAGTTTTGAAAACAACTGTCAACTTTTTAGTATTAATTAGTGTTCTTTAGTTCTCTAAAAAAAAGTCATTCTTCTGAAATCAAAAAGAAAATAGTATATTAATAAATTATTTCAGAGCTGGAGAGATGGTTTGTTAAGTAAAAAGACTTGTTGCTCTTGTAGAAGACTCAGGTTCAGTTCCCAGCACCCACATGGTGATTCACTGTAATTCCAGTTTTAAGGAATCTGGCTGTCTCTTCCATGGACACTAATGCCATGGACACTAGGCACACACATAGTACACATGTATACAGTCAGGCATACACATACACATGAATTTTTAAAAATATATTCCAATTTAAAAATTGTATCTTTTATATTTAACGAGTAACAAATGTGCATGTGCAATGGATGAAATTTCACATATGTCAAAAAGACCTTCGGTAGTAATGAGTACATGTTTACATGAATTTACAGCATCACAAGATAGATTAGCTTTAAATGACCTCTAATTTAACCCTTATTGTAAAATATGAAGGGACATGAACATTTGTTTTTAGAATCTTTTGTTCTTTTTAGCTTCTGGATCTAGGAATAGGCCTGGCTGTGGTTCTTTTGATTTTTAGTATAAATGCCTATCTCTCAGGCCTGTCTTGCTTACCATTTTCTGATTCTCCTCCTTTTAGATATATTGCCATATACTTTTGTTTTTCTGGTATATTTCTTTATTTTGAATTTATGATTTCTAGTTAAATAAACAAACATTTTCTTTTTCAGAGTGCCTTGAAAGTATTAAAGAAAACAAAGCAAATGTTTCTAAGATATGTGACGCTATAAACAAAGTAGATGAGGACATTGCTTTTTACTATAAACATAGTAAAGAAATCAAAGACAGCTGTAATAAGTAAGTATTTGACAGAAATGAACATCCATTAATTATCATTTGATATTTTTACTCAAGTAGAGTTTATAGTAGAAAAATGTTGAATTGGGAATGTAGCTCAATGGTAGAACAACTGCCTAACATGTCTAAGTCCCTATTTGTGATTACCATAGACAAAAAAGCAAAAATCCTATTTTAAAGCAACAGTGTTCTCTGTCCCCCTTCTCTTCCTCTTCCTTCTCTTGTCTTCCTCTTTCTCCTCTGGGAATTGAACCCAAGACCTTGTACATTTTTCCCTCCCACTGAACTAACCCCAACTCCCAAATTGGTATCCATATTAGCAGATAATTAAGTCAAAGTGCCTAGTTATGTGGCATGGTAAAAGGACTTACAGAAGAATCCACAGAAAAACAGAAATAAAGGTTATAAGATCTCAGTAATTCAGATCTACTTAATCTAAATACAGAATTTTGTAAACTAACAGTGTTGGCACATGCTTGTGCACATCCTAGCACTTGAGAGATACAGATAGAAGAATCAGAAATTCAAGGTTGTCCTCAGCTACATAGAGTTCCAGGGCAGGTTGGGATATATGAGATCCTGTCTACACACAAACAAATAGATGACTTTGAGTATGAGCTTGGTGTGTAAAATTGCTACTAAATAAACTTGAAGTAATTTTGAATTTTGGCTTTTCAAGTCTTAGATTTCTGTGAGAATTTAACCTAGGGAATAAAGAGGTAGGTGGCCCAGCAGTTAAGAGCACTAACTGCTCTTGCAGAGGTCTGGGGTTCAGTTTCCATCACCCACATGGTGGAGCACAACTGGCTGTAATTCCAGTCCCAGAGGATCCAGTGTTCTCTCTGACCTCCATAGGTACTTCTTGCATTTGGTACACAGACTGACAAGCAGGCAAAACACCCATAGACATTAAAAAAAATCAACCTAAAAATTTCAAGATAGAAGACTTCTTTTAAAAAATGTATCTTTGGATTTAGTCACTCAAATCTTTTTGGTTGCAAATGAGTTTCTTGTCTAAATTTTTAACTATTGGAAAACACTAAATAAAAATAACTCTAATATCCAACATTAGGGGTTTCATAAATTTAGGTGCATACTTATTACTAAACATTTGACCATGTGACATGTATATTTGACACAGAAAGAAGTTAACAGTAATGATGACTAATGATGGAGTAGTAATACAAGACCATTAATAGACTGTGTAATACAAACGCCATAGAGGTACACAATCCAACCTGTGCTCTTCTACTAATGAGAGCCAATTTTATGTAATATTAATGAATATTTATGAGTATGTGATTGCTGATAGTGGTGATGATAGGATATAACCATATTTTTAATATGAACTCTTTTTCTCTGGAAGAGAAAGATGTAGATTAAATGATTATTATGTTCTATATGAATTAATGCTGGAAATTAATATAGTGGTAGTTATTCCTTAACCAGCTTTTCCCAAAATAACCACACAAAGACCTTTTAATATCTCAAAGCTTAGGCCTTAGCTGGGCAGACTCTCAACTAGCTGTTTCTAAGTTAACATGACCACCTAGCCCCATCCAGTCACATAATCTGTCTCCTCTGATGTCTCCTGGGGAAAACCTTTTCTCTTTCTCCTTCCCATAGTTTTTTTCTCCTTTCAAGAAAGTCTTGCCTTCCACTTCCTGCCCAGATAATTGGCCATTGGATTTTTATTAAAGCCTATCAGAGAGTGCCTTAGGAAGGTGTGAGGAAAGACAGAGACATAACTTTACACAGCAAAACCCCAACAGAAAGAGTCATTGTTCTTTCAATGATTATATTCTTTTTTGTTCTTATACTCATTCCATTATATTCATTTTTAAATTATCAATTTGCCATTTTGAGATGGTAATCACAACTATAATTTTTTTTCATAGCTGGAAGCCAACATGTGATGTTTTTCATAAACATGAAGATTATATAAAAGACCAACTTACTGCTTATCAAGAAACCAATGAGAAAGACAAGTACAGTAATTTATATGTTGTATCAGTTCTATAAATTTGTATTATCAGTATGTTGTATAAGAATGATAAATGAAGCCAGGCAGTGGTGGTGCACGCCTTTAATCCCAGCACCTGGGAGGCAGAGGCAGGCGAATTTCTGAGTTCGAGGCCAGCCTGGTCTACCGAGTGAGTTCCGGGACAGCCAGGTCTACACAGAGAAGCCCTGTCTCAAAAAAAATGAAAAAAAAAGAAAGAATGATAAATGAAAATGTAGCAAGTTTGTATTTTGAGTTTTAAGTAAATGAATTCTCTGTACAATTTTAAGTCTGTCTATCACAAATCTCCATTTAATTTTGTATGTTTAGATATTTTCTCAGATATAAACTACTTCTCAGCAACAACTATTGTAGCAGAATCCTTCAAATAATGATCTTTATAGGAAACCATGTAAAGGAATACTAATATGTAGAATTAACTCATGAAAATTTGGGGATATTGACTGTTTTGCAGTGCTGGAAATTATATTACTATAATTGGGTGATTGATAATATAATTAAGTTAGCATGCAAAATAATGGTATTCATTATGGCATGTTCACACATATATGTCATACCTTGCTCTCATTTGCATCCTTTCCTCTTTTACTGTCCTCTATACTCCCTCTCAAACCTCAAGCTGGTTTCCGTTCTCCCGCTAGTTAGCCCCCTCTCCTACATTTTTAAAACATTACTGTTTTCCATCTCCCTTAAGATCTGTTCTTCTTCTCTCACCTCTTCCTCCTCTTTCTAGTTTTGTTACACACACACACACACACACACACACACACACACACACACACAAAATACATTCTACATATAAGAGAACATGCAATCCTTTCAAAGATGAACTCTAAAAGAAGTAGTGATGAGTGTTATAGATTTAAACTTACTGTCATTAGAATTCATAAAAATGTATAAGATTTCTCAAGGAAATGTGTGGAGCAAAAACAGGAGTATGATAGTTTGAATGAGAATGGTCCCCACAGGCTCATGTGGAATACTAAGCTGTAGCCTTGCCAGAGAACGTGTATCACTGGGGGTGAACTTTGAGGTTTCAAAGGCCCGTACCATTTCCAGTTAGCTTTCTCTCTCTGCCTTGTGCTTGTGGATGAGATGTGTAAGCTCTCAGCTACTGCTCCAGGACCTTGCTATGCTGGTTGTTTCCATAATGGTCATGGACTCCAACCTGGAGTTGTAAGTCCTCTATAAATTCTTTCTTCTATAAGTTGCCTTGGTTATGGTATCTCTTCAAAGCAATAGAAAAATTACTGAGAGGAGGAAGCTAGAGCATATCACCTGAAGGCAGAAAATGGAAAAGGAAGACTATTAAACTATCATTTATGGACACTGCTTTATTCTTCAAAGAATGTGAGATGATTTATGGAACAATACATGGCTTTTAGAACCAAAGCTTCCAAGGAGTAAGAATAATGTAGGAAACCTTTGATTGAATTAAAAATTCATACAAGGGGATTCTGCATATCTTATTAAGTATAGGTGTAGATTAGACTTTGAAATTCCTAATAGTCAAGGCATTATAGAAATGTGATCATGTTGTGACTCACACCATTTATTTAAAAAGCAGTTCAGTTGCCTAAGATAAGTAGATTTTTCTGAGCTTCAAAGAAATTTCTTTCCTGGGTCTTCAAAAAGAAGATATAAAGAATGGAATAATTAAAATTATGTGTGAGTGTGCATGCATATGAATGAATGTGTGCTTATGCCAGTGTAGTTCATTGTCATTTAAGATTTTTAAAAAGTATTTATTTATTTATCTGTTTATTTATTTATTTATTTATTTATTTATCTAATGTGTATGGGTATTTTGTCTACATGCATGTCTGTGTATTGCAAAATGTACCTGGTGTCCCTGGAGTCTCAAATATCCCAGAGCAGAGCTCTTAACTGCTGAGCTATCTCTGTAAGCCCCCAAGTGATTTGTTTTTTGTGAGAAACTAAAGCAAATCAATCCAAATATATATATATATATATATATATATATATATATATATATATATAGTGTTTATTGTAGATAACTTCTCAAGCTAAATAGAGATACTTGAATGGAAACAGTTGTTTTAGTCAGATCATTTGAATTGAAGACTCAAAATCAGACATTTAAAAAAGAAATAAAGTCATGCGCCAGCCATTTTGCCTTCCTTCATCACTATGTACCATCAACTAACTTTCAACTTGCTAAAGCCTGTCCTTGCTTCAAACATTAAATCCTTTACTGTCAGTCTACGAATGGCTTACCTCTAGTCTCCTATTCTTGTCCAAGCATTCATGAAAACTACTATTGCTACTAATAGGTGAGATAATAATGATTCTTCTTGGATGTAACTTAGGGAAGTTATTTGGTTGGCCGAATTATTATATGGAGTATATTAGAAGAGTGGTCATACATATATATTATTAATGAGATGGATATATGCTAATCTCACACGGTATGTTAGCTTTCTTAGAGGTATCCTCTTTCTTAAAAGTATCTCCTAAGACTGTTTGCCCAAGTTACTCAAGTGGTGAGTGAGTAACTAGCAAATACACACTTTGAAAAGAAGCTTATATAGGGGCTCAGTTTCAGTATCTTGTTAAAGAAGACAGAGCTTGGTAATAGTGTCTGTGGACATGACAGGAAGCCACAGTTATAAACAGCAGCTATGGTTGCCTGCACACTATTGAGCCAATCAACATTCTAGCATGGAGTAAGAAGGGGATTTATTAGCCCCATCCACAATTGAGGAGCTATGGATAGTTTATGGCTTCTGTGAGTGTGGAGAGTCAGTTTTCTTTAAGCGGTTGGCTTCTGGTAGGTTGATCATGCTCCATTGGATGCCCCCACATCCAGAAATATGGATAGCACAAATTGGAGTTGATGGGCTAGTAACAAAAAGAAGACACAAAGTTGGGGTGGTAAGAAGGTGGGGATAGATATGTGTGGAGTTCAAGGTTAATAAAGTCAAAATGCATTGCATGAAACTCTAAAGAATGGCATTAAAATGGCAAGAATGGATGATAAATTGAAGAGGATTAAGGAGTGCAGCGACTAACTCAGATAATAAAACATGTTCGGTGGAAAAGTCAAGTAGAGTATTGAAAGAAGTAAAGATGATTAAATGCTATTTGTGCTTAATGGAATAAACTTAATAAATGATATATGCTAAGTTTGTAGATTTCTGCATACTTTCTTTTAATTTTAACAGAAAAATGTATCATGATTATATATGTCAGTATGAAGATGTTTTGAAACAATACCAACTAAAATATTCAGAAACACGTTTTTCATGTAAATATTATGAGAAGAAAAAAGAACATGAAGAAATTAAAAATAGAGTGTTGGCATGTACTGAAGAACTAAAATTGAATGAAGCTATTCTTATGAAATTTCTAGGTATTAACATTTTTATTATATACTCCTTGGTTACAGCATTTTTACACTGAAAAAAATATAATCATTTTCAATTACAAATTTGTTTTACAGTGCCTGCTCCTTTCCCATCTCTTACTAAATGGACATTAAACATGTATCCACAACAGATTTGACTTATAATTTTATTAGATAAGTATAATTTATGTTTTTAATTGTTAATGTGTTTTCATATTGAGAGTCTCACGTACTTGCTTTTCAGTTTAAATCAGATTTTTTAAAAGTCTTCTGGGGTTAGTTTTCATATATGCCCATGTGATCAGAAGCAAGCATTTTAAGAGAAAATGAAATGGTATAGGCTTTAAAGTGGCTATCAAATCATGAAAAATTTTATCTTTATCTTTTAAAACATTCCAGATGAATTGATAATTAAATATTCTTTAGGATAGAATGGAGTAAGAAAGTACATCATAGTATTCATTTTGAAATGTATTGAAGAATTGAAGAAAGCAGGCAGTAGAGGCATTAAAAGAATGGCTTAGGATGGAATGAGAACAAAAGAAATGCATGGTTAAAGAAGACAGCACAAACGAAGAGCTTGCAGCTTAGTATGGGAAATAGACACAGAAATAAATCTGATAAGCAACACTATAATAGATAGTTAAGTAATTCTTAAATGGTTTAAGTATCACCTGTTTGTCAGAGAGATCTTCCCCGATGATGAACTTAAAACTTTAATCTTCTTTCAACCCTTAGAATTCTTATATGCTTTCTTAGCAGATTATAATTTCACTGTTTGTGCTGTCTTCTTTATCCATGCATTTTGTTCCCATCCTCCTAAGCCATTCTTTAAATGCCTCTACTGCTTGATTTCTTCATGTTTTCGTTTTAGACTATTTTTTTATCTGATGAGCACTAAATTCTCAGTGGTAAGGGTCAGAGATTTAAGATACAGCCAGCGTTTAAGGAGTTGGATATGATTTGGGATGACATGCGAAGTTTGAATGAAAAAACAACATAGATGGTGGCAGGAAGAATCAAAGATTAGGGATTAAGTATTTATATATAAAACTTTGAATACTTTTAGTAATAATGCTTGATAGAACATTCACTGGTTGCTTTGTGTTGTAGCATGCAAATCATATATTATAAGGCAAGATATGAAAGGAATAATAAAGTTTTTAAGACTTTTATTTACGGTTTATTATTCTACTCAGTTCTTAGTTCTCCTAAATAGATTGTACAGTAACTTAGGAAATTGCATTATTTAATAACAGCATAGGATGTCTACTAATAACTAAGAACTACTCTATAAATATAAATCCAGTTAAAGCAGGATATCAAGATGGATGCTCTTTTCTGTTATACAGGATATATTGATGAACATTTTGGATAAACAACAGATAAATTGAGTGAATTTTTAATGTTGTCTGGAATAAATGATAGAAATTTAATTTGTACTTGAGCTTATTACTAATGTTTAATTAGCTATGCCAAATAACAGGATGAACTTGAATAGAAAAAGATCAGAATGCTACCGTATAAAAAATATTTTATTGAAAGAAAAAATTGTAATAAGTGTTCTTTATAGAATGTTATTTTGTAAGTTAATTAATATACTAGCTAAACTATATTAGTCATATTTTTGTTTTCAGATACCAATTATTAATATTACTTTTGTAGAACATACATGTAAATGGTAAATACTAACTATATAGTAAATGTAAAATTTATTTCATGCCTGTTCCTTAACATAAAAAGAGTTAATTTGAGATACAAAACACAAGATATTCTTAAATGTGCCAACAATTTTACCGAAAGATCATTTGAATTGGAGAAAGAAGCAGATGATATGGAAATAGAAATTAATTCTTTAAATAAGGTGTATATTTTATGTTTTAATATATCGCTAATATATACATACAATGTTAGTCTTCAATCTTAGAAGAGTTGTTTTTTTAAGATTTACTTATTATTTAATGCATGAGTGCTCTATATGCATGTACACCTGTATGCTGAGAGAGGACATCAGATCACATTACAGATACTTATGAGCCACCATATGGTCACTGGGAATCGAACTCAGGACCTCTGGAAGAGCAGACAGTGCTCTTAAATGCTGAGCCATTTCTCCAATTCAGAAGAGCTGTTTTTAAAGACAGTTTAAATATGGACAAAGGCTCTTTTTAAATTAAAAAAAATTTTTTTTTTGCTGTAGTGAAGCCAAAATGTATTTCAGGTTCTGAATATATTTTAACTCTTTGGGTAATAGTTTGGAGTTAATTTAAGTTAATCGTAGGATTTGATTTATTTTGGTTGTTGAAGGATCACACATAGGCAACTGTGCTTGTTAGACAGTGCATCCCTGAGTACCCCTTAGCCAAACAAGAACAGCAGTGTCTTTGAAAGAGGGAACAAATAGTAAATAGCTTAGGAATTTCATCTGCAAAAGCTGATGGTTTGTAAGATTTAGAAAGCTGGGATAAAAATAATTTAGTTTTTAGAGTTTTCTGGAATATATTTTTGTATCATTCCTTGAGTTGTGGGGTTTTTTAAATTAAAAAATTATGTATTTTATTTGTGTGAATGTTTTTTCTGCATGTATATTCACTAAATGAATGCCTGGTGCCTGTGGTTGTAAGAAAAAGCCATCAGATTCCCTAGGACTGGAGTTATAGATGGTTGTAAGCCACCATGTAAATGCTGGGAGCCGAACCTGTCCTCTGTAAGAGCAGCTCGTGCTCTTGACCATTAGCCATCTCTCCAGCCATGGCATGGCAGTTTTTTGGTAAATACTACCAAAAATAAAAATCTAAGTTTATAGAAAAATTATATTTATTAGTTAAGAGAAATATATATCTGGCTGCTCTAAAGGTAGTGTGTGTGTGTGTGTGTGTGTGTGTGTGTGTGTGCGTGTGCGTGCATGCATGGAAGCCAGAGATCAGCATTGGTATCTTCCTCAATTCTGTCTCTTCTAGCTTTGCCTTCCCAGTACTGGGTTTACAGGCTCATCCTGTTAGACCTGGCTTGTATGTAGGCACTGGATATCTGAAGTGAGGTCCTTATGCTTTCAGAGCAAGCACCATTCCCACTAAGTTATCTCTCCTTAAATGCCAGGCAGTGCCTCTACCATAGTCTTCTAAGTGCTAAGGATTGAAAAAGTGAGCCATTATGAAGCTAAGTATTTTGTTTTTCTCATTTTTCTTTTTAGCGAATGGCAAGACTTCTTGAAAATAAAAAATTTTCAGAAGCTCTAGATGAAAACAACAAAAATACAGAAAAGAGAAAAGAATTTGAAGAAAGGTATGGGTAAACTTTAAAACTGAATTTTATGTTAACAAATATTCTGCATCTAAAATTTTTGAGTCTATCCCTGATATAATTTTATGCATGATTTTCTATTAATTTTTATGAAAATATTATTTTAAATATGAATTAATATCCCAAATTGCTTGTTGCTTAAGAAGACCAAAGATTCATACAGTAAAAAATAGGGTAACAGCAGCACATCTGTTCTAGAACTTATCAGAGTGTAAAATCTATCCAGTTTCTGTGGTGGTACCATAGTAGTTACAAACCAGGTTAAACAATAGAGAAGCAGTGTCACTTGACTAGTGACCAGTGTGACTGATTCTTTACCACAGAGGAAAATGAGACTCTTCCGAATCTTTATCAATGTATTTTCATTTATCCTTGTGGAGATAATACAAGACATCACTGAGGCGTTAAAAACATATTGATTTTACCTATTATTATGGGAGAGAAAAATACATAGATTACTGTTCCTGATTCTAAACAGCTTTCTTTTCTTGTTTTCTGAATATAATCTATTTTTGTTTGTTTGTTTGTCTGTCTGTCTGTCTGTCTGTCTGTTTGTTTCAAGACAGGGTTTATCTAAGTAGCCTTGGCCATCCTGGAACTTGTGTAGTTTAGGCTGGCCTCAGACTTACAGAGATTTACCTCTGCCTCCCAAGTGCTGGGATTAATAACATGTGCCACCACTACCCAGCTTTTTGTTGGTTCTTAAGTTGTACTCCCCAGACTCTCTTACCTTTATCCTAACTTTTTTCCAACATACTCTCTTCCTGAGTTTATTTCCCTGATCCTACTTTCTTTGAACTATTATATTGATGCATCCACTCCTACATATTACTGTGTCATTAATTTTATGAAGAAATTGATTGGAAAGTCTGATATACACATATATATATAATAAATATAATTTTATTTTATGGATACTTGAATATTATAAAAACTTTGGATATTATATGGAACTTACATAACTACTTAGCCAATTTTTTACTCAGTATATATTATTTACCATTCATGTTTCTGCTTTCCATAGTTTGTTACCCAATTGTGGTCTAAAAATATCACATGGTAAATTCCAGAAATAAACAAACTGAACACCATTTTGAACTGAACAACATTCATGCTATTTCTTTCCACATAAAATGTGAATCATTCCTTTGTCCAGTGAATTAGTCTTATATACACTCTTGGTTGCTTAGGATTCATCTCAGTTATCATATCAACTGTACTGATATTATATTGTCTATGATCAAGGTAACCTTTACTTTTAAAATGGCTTGTACATATAAGAGAAACCATGCTGGACTGAGGAGATGGCTCAGTGGTTGAGGGCATTGACTGCTCTTCCAGATGACCCAGGTTCAAATCCCACCACCTACATGGCAGCTCACAACTGTCTGTAACTACAAGATCTAACATTCTCACATGGACATACATGCAGGCAAAACACCAATGTATATAAAGTAAAGGTAAATTTTTTAAAAAGAAAAAAGAGTAGCAATGTTGACAATTGTGATATGCCAGAGAGATGCTGTAAAGAGTTTTCTTTAAGAGATCTCAACTCAGCCGGGCGGTGGTGGCGCATGCCTTTAGTCCCAGCACTTGGGAGGCAGAGGCAGGCAGATTTCTGAGTTCGAGGCCAGCCTGGTCTACAGAGTGAGTTCCAGGACAGCCAGGACTACACAGAGAAATCCTGTCTCAAAAAAACAACAACAAAAAAAAAGAGAGAGAGAAAGAGAGAGAGAGAGAGAGAGAGAGAGAGAGAGAGATCTCAACTCATAGAAAACGATATACGTTGGTTAAGATCTGTGATATCAAATTTATCTGTGAAACTCTGTAGAAGGAAGAAATAAATTTCACTTTTACTGTCACACCTTTATGCAGAAGTTAGGAAAAGTATGTAATAAGTGCTTATTTATAATTTAGTATGTGTATGCTTCTGTGTATAGGAAAAGATAAAATGTACATAAACTTTTATGTTTATGCATCAATTGAGTGTTGGGGGTCATAGAATATATCTTCTGTTGACAAAGGAAGAATAATATATTTTTTGACAGTGTTTATACTCATTTAATTTAGAAAAAACTCTGAAGTTATTCTTACAGTAAAAAAATTAAAAGACACATTTACCCTTTGACTATAATATTGCTTTAATAATTTTGTATTCATGATAGTTGATTTGTTTCTAAATAAATCTTTTAAAATATGAAGTATCCTGAAATCTAGAACACATTATTTGTAGTGAAAGTGTTTAAAATGGTTTTTTAATCTTTGTTTAGTGGCTATGTTTAAAAGGAAGGGTGTGGTATACTGAGAAGAGCATTGGGTTTAATCAGGACAGTGCCGGCACTACTTAACAGTAGTTAAGATGTTTAACAGTATAATATCGCTTCTGGGTTTAAATTTTAATCTTTACTTAGCTAATGGTGAATGTAAACTCTTCTTCAGAATTTTTGAAAAAGATGAGCAATTATCGAACAGAAGCTCTCAAAATAGCCAATTGTTGCTGCCATGTGAGTCTCGGAAATTTGTAAGAGTAATAAATATGAATTCTTCAGAATCAAGAGTTACAGGTACAGAATCTGCTTATCATTCAGAAACTTCATTTTTTCTTGACAGAGAGGAAATAAATGGTAATTTTAGTTACCACTTGATGTAAGTAAGGACAAAAATACTGAAGACCTGTAGACACGGGGAAGTACCACTTTAACTTTGAGAACAAACAAGATCTGACTTGTACACCATCATTTCTTTTCCATATTTGAGAAAATCAATTTCATAATGTTTTTTTAAAAAGTATTCTAGTTTTATAGTACAAATGCCAGGTGAGGACGACTAGTTCTGTATTAAAGGGCTAGCTATTATTTTCATAGTGCTGGTCATTGAAATGTTTCAATCACATTTTATTCAAGAGTCTGCAGATTAAATTAATCACATTGAATACTTTGACTATGGTATTTTATATTTTTCTTCATTAATATTACTATGTCTTTTTTAGTAATCAATTGTAAGAGAGTGGTTTGTCACTTGGTCATCTTGCCATTTCACATTCATGATTATGTAATAACTAGTATATAGAAGTGAATTAAAATATTTAAAATTTTTCATTTTTAAGTTAAATACTCTTATAAACTTGATTTTTTAAGGTATAAATTGTAATCAAATGGTTGGAGAAATGAGGGGTGGAGCTGGATTTACAGCTTAATGGCAGAGTGTGAACTTAGCATGTATGAAGCAAGGAGCTTGAGATATTGTTTGGTTTTGTCTTCAGAATTAATTTGAAATAATACATTTAATCTAGATAAAAAAGAAGAAAGTTCAGCCAATCAGTCAAAGTTTGTTAGGAGTGACTTGAGACAAAAAGAAAATGATCCACAGGTATGTATTTCTGTTTTCAATAGCATCGATAGCTTGCTTAAATGAGATGACACATGTAGGTAGGATGCAACAATGTATGTGCGTGCCTCTGTATTCTTGCATATTAAATTAGCCACTATTATTACATTAGAATCTAAAACAAAATCTTAAGAGTTTCAGTGTGGACAGGCGGTAGTGGCATGTGCCTTTAATCCCAGCTTTAGGAAAGCAGGAGTAGGCAAATGTCTTGAGTTCAATGCCAGCCTGGTCTATAGTGTGAGTTCCAAGACAGCCAGTGCTACAAAGAGAAACCCTCTTAAAAAGAAAAGAAAAAAGTGTCAATATGGCATTTAGTATAAACATCTTCTCTATGGCTAAATATCATATAAAATATTTCCTTTTAAATACCAAGCCTGGTAGGTAATATACCAAAACTTTTGAGAAATGTCTGCTAAACCCTTCATTAATTACAGAACCGATTGCACAGAATGCACCTATAGCACTGTTTCATAGGGATTTCTGTCATTTATAAAATATCAGAGACAATTTACAAGGAAAAAAATTACTCCCACAACAATATGGATTATTGCTATTGTTCTTTGTTGACTCCCAGAACTTGACCCTATGTTTCCAACATGGGACTTGAAGAAATTGAGATGGGCTCTAACCTAGAAGTCTCCCCAATGAAGACTGATTCTCTTAGTATTCAAAGATACTCTTAGAGCTGTCAAGAGAAAAAGGCAATTAACAGTCCTTCCTATCTGTAAAGCCTATGAACCCCAACAATGGGGTGTTTATCATTCTCTACTTTATTCTCTAGAGACAGAGTCTCTCACTGAACCTAAAGTTTGATATTTCAGTTAAGTGGCTGGCCATCAAGTTTATGGGACCTGCTTGTCCCTGCCTCTTATGCACAACTTTTACATGGGTGCTGGAATTCAAATTCAGGTCCTTATGCTTGCCCAACAAGTACACTTACTTGCACTTACTAGCAGCCTTTTCCTTAGCCCTTTAAAAAAAAGTCTCTATCTCTATCTCTGTCTCTAGTTCTACCCAGTATCTCCCTATATATCTGTATCTTTATCTATTTCTATTTATAGGTATCTGTATCTATATCTATACATCTATATCTGTTTGTCCTATCTATCTATCTATCTATCTATCTATCTATCTATCTATCTATCTATCTATATGTATATATATATATATATTAGGCTGCTATGGGAAAAGAAATTCACATACACATTTTGGGGGTTATAGAAGAAATCAAAATATAATTTGTAAAATTTAATAGAATACTATAAAATGTATGTAGGGGTGATATTTAGAAAATGGTGCCCGGTCCGTCTTAGTCCCAGGTGGCCACCATGTTCCTGCTGCTCCTTGGCTCTGACCGAGTCTCCAGATAGCTAAATATGCAGGCCCTGGCATCTACAAGATGCCAGCGTGGGGAGTGGCTCTGACAATTCACCACACTGCATCCACAAATCTCGGCTGAACCCCAGACAATATCTGCCATCCTTGCAGTACCCGGTAGAAATGAGACTCTTAAAGCTTAATGATTATCTAAAGGATTTATATATTTAGACCTGCTCAATCAACAAGCTGCCCACACAATTAAAGTTGTTACCCAATATCTAACCTTTTGATAGAAGTTGCTACCCAGGACAGCTTTTGACCCATCCCTAGTTCTCCATGACTGATAGCCTCCTTCTTCTCCTCCCCTTCCTCTCTTTCTCTCCCAGCTCCACCTCCTCTTCTACTGCTTAATCACTGAGTTCCACTGAGAATACAGTGTAGCAGAATAAGTATCCTGCTACACATGTGATATATGGACAAACTGGTTCTCAGAGCAAAATATATATTTAAAAACCAACATTAGAAAGTGAAAGATACTAATTATCAAATATTCTTAAAAATTGAAGAATAAAATTTACACCATACATATAGTAAACAGAAAGCAAAAAATTAATGATATTAAGAGGTTGGGTTGATGAATCTGATCAAAAGCTAACATATCTTAAAAATGAATAAAATTTCAACAATTTAAATAACTTTTCTCCGCTGGAACAGAAGAGACAAAAGGTAAAAAAAAAAAAAAAAACTAAATGTGAAGAAGAATATTTCTGTAAGACAATTTAAATTATAAATAGGCTGACAAAGGAAAAAAAGTATGTAGTTTCCTCTCTCTAACAGCTTTTGCTTTTTCTTCTTTAGTCTTCTTCTAGCATACATGCATGCCTAGACTCAAAGTCTCAGGTGAACTTCATCAAAGCTTTCGGGATCGCATCAAGACTACTTAGCCTTGATGATACTGACTGTATTTTTTTTTTTCTTGGTTTTTCGAGACAGGGTTTCTCTGTGTAGCCCTGGCTGTCCTGGAACTCATTCTGTAGACCAGACTGGCCTCGAACTCAGAAATCCGCCTGCCTCTGCCTCCCAAGTGCTGGGATTAAAGGTATGCGCCACCGCCGCCCGGCATTTTTGGTTATTTTTAAGACAGGGTTTTTCTGTTCATCCCTGACTGTCCTAAAACTTGCTCTGTAGATCAGGCTGGCCTTGAACTTAGATCACCTGTCTCTGCCTCCCAAGTGCTGGGATAAAGGCATGCAGCACCATGCCCTGCTGCTACTGATATTTTTGACTAGATAAATTCTTTGTTGTGAGTAGAGGCCCGAAACACCCTACTTATAAAATTAGGGCAACTAAAATTAATGTCTAAAATTAATGTCAACCAAAAGTATTTGCACAGATTCTTATATGTTTTCTGACAGCAAAATTGTCCTCAGATGAGGACCACTGCTTTAATAAAGCTCTTGAGACAGTTTCAAAATACAAAAAAAAAAAAAAAATGAAGATTATTTGGAGAATTATCACAGCAAGCCTGTTAGATTGCAAAGACAAGAATAGGAAAAAAATACTTATGCAATCGGTTTTAAGAATGATGACAGCTGTAAAAATCCCAAGTAATTAGCAAAGTAAATTTAATAGAATAACACTAATAGCATAGTAATTATCAACACCTCTGAGACATGCAATGGACTTTGAAAATTAGAAAAACCTATTAATATGATTATTACATTTACCAATTAGTAAAACAGTCTAGCATCCAGCCCCTTGGAACTGGAGTTACAGAGCATATGATCTGTCATGTGGGTATGTGTACCACCAGGTACATCCTGGTAATTAAACTCAGGTTATTCTTAACTGCTGAGCAATTTTCCAGCCCTATGTATGTGTGTGATATGTGCCATGAGTGGTGTGTGCCTTGACACATGTGGAGATCAGAGGTTGGGCTTCAGGAGTCAGTTCTGCCTTCCACCTTGTGGGTGAGTTCCAGGGATCAAACTCAAGTCATCCGGCTTGGCAACCAGTGCTTTTTATCTGCTGAGCCATCTCTGTGACCTCTCCAGAAAAATTTTTAAAGAACCGAAGACTGCCAGCTACTGAAAACTCATTCACTTTTTTCTCAAAAAGTAAAATATATTTCTTTGAGGCATTCTTCTACATAATTCTACTACAAAATTTGTTACCTGAAAGTGTAAGTTCAATGATTTTTAGTATACAGGTTGCATAACTATCATAACTGTCAGATTCCAGAATATTTGTATCACCTCATTTATTTTTAAAAATAACATAGAAATCAGATCATTGATAAAGAAAACATTAATACTCATTTGATTAGTGAGTATGGATAGTTCAAAATTTCAAAGTTTACCTTAAATGAGAATTACTACCACAAATAGTTACCATACTTATCTAAAACATCAAATTATTTAAGAATCCTAAACCTTTTTGCTTCCCAGTTTAATTGCTTTATGTTTCCTTTGTAGATATTACAGTTAATGTATGTAGTTGTCGGCAGTGATAATGCAGGTGATTATGGGAATGAAATGCTAATATAGTTAGAGATCCCAGTGTAGTTATGATACATGATTATTATTTTATATAGTCAATCTAATGTTTAATTTTTTTTCAGATATTTTATGACTCTGGTATGGATAGTAATTCAAAATCTTCACATGTTCCAGCTGTTAAAAGCTCACAAGGTTTTACACAATTCAGGTAATTTTTAAAATATAAAAAATGCCGAAAAGTGTTGGGATCTAACTCAGTGCTAATGTGTTGTGGCCAGAGCTGCCCCACATTTGGGGGCCAAAATGTCAGGGACCACTCTATCAATGTTGGAACCCACACAGCCAAAAGCCTTGGGGGCTAAGTTTTTAGAGCTGCCATTGCCCCAAGCTGCTTCGGTCCACGGGTCAGGGTTCAGCAAGAGACAGAGTGAGGACAGACTCGAAGAATGGAGACCAGACAGAGTGTGATACAATCCCATTTATTCTTCAGTCTCTCTTCTTCTCTCCAAGTCCCTAGTCTTGAGTTCCTAGTCCCTAGTTCTTAGTCCCTAGTGCCTCCAAGTTCCAAGTTACTTCTTCCAAGTGCTAGTACCTAATGTCTAATGATCTTCCAAGTGCCTAATAATTTCTTCTGTCTGCTTCTCGTCTTTTATATGTCTCACTTCTAAGCCACACCTTTAAGTTATGCCTTTAAGTCATGCCCTTAGGTCTTGTCTCTAAATCTGATCTCTAAGTCATGCCCTTAAGTCACACACCTTTAAGTCTCACACACCCAAGGGCAAATCCTGGGTATCTAAAACAAGATGTTCTCAGAGTGTGCCTCAGTTGTTGTAGGCTGTTGTAATCAAGTCTCTTGTCAGGGTATATGGCTCAAGATGGCTAACAAGGATGATAGCCCCCTACTGTGGGCTCCCCACACTAGTGTGTTTGTCTGCTTTCAGTTTCTAGCACTACTTTCCCCAAAGAAAAGAAACATTTTCATCTCTGAGGTATTTTGTAAGTATTGACTCTCAAGTAATAAAAATTATATTTGTTGTGTTTTAGATTGAATCATCCAAATTACAATCAATGGATTGAAAAAGAACATACAGGTATTTGCTGCTTATATTTTTCTAAATAATAAATTATGTAAGTTTTAATACTAAATAAATTATTTGGATGTTTTAAACTCTAATGGAAGTATATATGTGGTTTAATAATACATTTTTATTAGAAAATAAAATAAATACATTTCCTAATAGAAAATTTGGGAAACAAAGAAAAAATATAAAGGAAACAAAATATAACTAACCAGACATAACTGAAATAATGCAGTCTGTGTATAGTCTCTTAGTTTTTTAATACATGTGTACATTTTGTTCTCTATCCCTCTTTTGAATTGTACAATATATGTAATTCAATCCCATTTCCCAATTTGACTACATACTGTCATTACAAATAAAAAATGACATGAGGCTTTTTTCATATCATCAACTTTATTTGCCATGACTACATAGTATTTCATTGAATGAATATAGTAGGTATCAGCTATTTTCTTACACTTAATGTCTTTTTGTTTCCATTTTGAAACTATACATAATGCTTTTATATTTTCTTATATTAAAGTTTGCTGCCTTGAATATTTTCTTTAACTGAACATCATAGAAAAGTCATTGGAGATATGTATGAGTTTATTTTCACAAGGGCAACAAAATGTTGAAACTGTGGAGAACAGTGGGATATACATATCTTTTTTAACTATCTATTTGTGGATATGCATAAACACACACACACGTATATCATAGCCATAGATATATACTGTTGGCCCATTAATGAGTCACATTATACCCTGTATCATGCTGTATAAAAGTCTTCACCTTTTGACTTTTTGAAGTTTTACAATGAATCATTTGGAAATCATACAATTTTTTAAATTGGGGCTGGAAAGATGTCTCAGTGGTTAAGAGTACATCAGCTCCTCCAGAGGACTCAAGTTCAGTGTGAAGTACCCACAATGACAACTTTAAAACCATTTGTAACTCAACTTCCAGGGGACTGGTTTCTCTCTTCTGTCTGTCTCAGACTGGGACACATAGGACATACATTCACATAATAGCTACATACAGATAAATAAAAATATATCTCTAAAATATTTGTAGATATATATTTTCAGAATAGTTACAGTCTGTCAGCCTATTTTTCTTCTCATATATGGATAAACTGAAACACGTATATACTATACATCTGAATACTCTCTTTTTTCTTTCTTCTAAGAGAAAAAAATGCCTTTCCAGTGCATGTGATCTACTGCAGCTGTTTATAATCCTCTTCATAAGCTAAGCTGATTGTATTAAACAAGGAGGAATAGCTAATCTCCTAGAACAATGCACCCTTGACATAGAGATGTTGGGAAATACTTATCACTGGCATAGCCGTACTTGTGCTGAGCATGTGTAATGAGGCTCCGTGCTCAAGAAGACATGTAATTATTTTAGGAAAAAAAAAAAAAAAACAAAGACTTTCAACAATCTCTAAACCTATATGTTGAGGAAATTAGTATGTGATAAAAAAAATAATAGGTGTGATTTAACGTAAGAAGCAAAGTGTACAAAGCTTTCAGGAAATAGATGTGTGATTTCAAGAGAGGCATTTTTGATTTTTAAAGATTTATTTTACTTACCTTATGATTTATTTTTATTTATGTATGTGTGTGTGTGTGTGTGTGTGTGTGTGTGTGTGTGTGTGTGTCAGAGTATGGGTATGTGAACAAGAGTACAAGTGCCAATAGTGGCCAGAAGAAGGTGTTGGATCACCTGGAGCTAGGGTTACAGGAAGTTGTGAGTGAGCTGCCTCGAATGTTTGCTGGAAACCAGATTCATGTCCTCTGCAAGAGTAGTAGCTGCATACATAGCAGAGGATGGCCTTGTCCGGCATCAGTGGGAGGAGAGGCCCTTGGTCCTGTGAAAGCTCGATTCCCCAGTGTAGGGGAATGCTAGGGTGGTGAGATGGGAGTTGGGGGGGTACCCTCATAGAAGCAGGGGGGAGGGAGAGATGGGATGGAGGCTTGTGGAGGGGAAACCAGGAAGAAATGTAAATAAATAAAATAACCAATAGAAATTTATAAAAAGAGTAATAGTTACTCTTAATCCATTGAGTCATCTCTCCAGCTTTTAAGGTAAAGATTTTTTAAAAGCCCAATTAATAAAAATTGATGATTGGCTATATTAAAGAAATGTTGATATTCAGAGATGCAGTAAAAAGAAGACTGTAGAGATAGCTCAGAAGTTAAGAGCACGTCTTCTTGCAGAGGATCTGGGTTTGGTCCCCAGCACTACATGACCATGAAGAACTGTGTTTAACTCCAGGTTCAGAGGATCTAACACCCCTACCTGGACTCTATGTGCACTGCACACATTAAGTGGACAGACATACATGCAGGCAAAACACATGTAAAATAAATATCTAAAAAAGGATACAATAAAAAGAAAAAGAAAATAAGTCACAAAGCAAAAGAATATATTTGTATGTATGCATAAAACTGCCCAAAGAGTAGTTCAAAAACTGTAAAGAACCTATACAAATCAAGTACATAAAAGCAGACAACTCACTTAGAATATTTCAGAATAGAGATGTGGCAGGTAGTCTAGTAGGTAAAGCACTTGGTATGCAAGTGTGAAGACCTCCGTTCAGATCTCTAAAACTCACATAAAGCCTGGTACAGTAGTGTGTGTCTGTAATTTTAGAGGTGCCATAATGAGATGGCCAATGGTGGCAGGACAATCCCTGGAAATTAGCAGTCCAGCTAGCCTGGTGTAGGTAGCTGCAAAAAAGATGAAAGGCAGTGATTGGCAGTCAGCACTGTCCTCTGACTCCACATGTGTTCATACACACACATGAATATGCACACATACATACAGGGAAAGAGTAATAACTTAGAGCTTGAAAAGTAAAAATATGTGAACTGATACTTCAAAAGAAACTTTTCTGGCAGATAAACATGAAATGATACTTAGCAGATTATGAAAGTGTGAAGCTACAGTAAGGTACTGTTACATCTACCAGATTAGCAAATCTAAAACGTCTACCAATATTAATATTTATGAGAATGTTGACCAATAGGGGCTCTCATAAACTAGTGATATTAACTGAGATTTCATTATTTTTACAATGGTTAGTTATGTCAGCCAAAATTGGTACAGCCGTTTTAGAAAAGTTTGATACCTGATATTGGAAGATACACATACTGTGTCTCAATATTCCACCTTAGATATATGCCTAGAGAAATGCAAATAAATATGGGATATTACATTGTTTCCAAAGCTCATCTGTTGTAGAATGCTGGATATATGGAATATTTATACAGGTAATGAGAAAACTATATGTAGTGACATGGAGGAATCACACAAACATGCTAAACATAAAGGGAGAGGTAAAATGTATGTATAATTTTAGTATGGCATATTAAAGCAGAAAAGAAAGATACTTAGGTGATAGGAAATTGTTATCACTGCAGTCAGGATAGGAATACCTTTGAAGAAGAGGATGTGGGCCACAGGACCTTTTGGAATGTTCTTTACCTAGGTGATGGTTACATGAATGTCCTTTAGTTAAACTGTTAACTATTATATTTTGTGCTCTTATATGTATGTATTGGGTAAAACCATATGAACTTGCCATTTTTAAATAGATATTTACAAAATGTTTTATACAGTTGAAGCAAATTATTTAATTTCATGAGATGATACAAATGAAACTAATAAATTTGTTAAATCCCATATAACAAATAGATACTGAATGTGGAGATAAAGAGACAGTAAGACAACCAAAAGAATCAAAATGTAGTACACAGGTAAGTCAAATGTTACATTTTTAGTTTCTAAGAAGAGCATCCTAATTTAAAAAAATATTCAGTGTTCATTTAAATTTTAGATTTATTACAATGAAGATTACTTATGTAAGATGTTATTAGCTTGAAACTCGGATTATAGGAAGTTAGAAATTTTTTTCAGATTAAAAAATAATCTAAAATGTTTATATGAACAAATATCAACAGATGTCACTCATAAGTGATGATACATATTAAGAACAAAACCAACTCATGATTGAAGAAAATAAATCTGTTTGGCAAGATTTAATGATTTGCTATGGCAATTCAAGACCAATGGATTTGAAAGTATCTTGATAGTCGTTTTGTATAGTGGAAAGCTTTAATGATGACAGATGCAAGCTAAGCTACCAAGGGTTAAGATGAGAAGTGACTAAGTAGTAGTATACTGTAAAGGAAATACAGGTAATGAACACAGTATCATTCTTTTACACAGACCCAAATTGTTTCTGTAGTAGGATTTGTTATAATCATACATGATAAGTCTCTCTCTCTCCTCCTCCCCATTTTTTTCTCTCTCTCTCTGTGCATGTGTGTGTAGTAAGTGTGTATGTGTGGTGTAATGTTGAGTGTGTTGCAGAAATAAGACAAAGGAAAAGTTAGTATTCAGGTTCTCAATCTTTAGAAATAAACTAGTATAAAATTATAATGGCAAAAGTAGGAAATTATCTGTTATTATTCACTTAGACACAATTACCTGAAATAACTTATGAAAAGAAAGCTTTATTACAGTTCAGAGTCTGAGAGTTCTTAGTTGGTCCCATTGCTTTAGGCAAGTAGTAGTAGCACACATCATAAAAGAAGTTCATAATGGAGTCAAACACCTCCGTAGGCTTAGATTTTCCAAAGCCTACTTTATTTAGGGGTCTTAAAGGCTCTAACATCTCTTCTAGCCCACTGACCAAATGTAGGGAAGAAAAATGGTTAATAGGACAAGGGGTTGTGGACCTGTTTAGAAATAGTTATCTGGGGAGACGCCACCATTCATTATCAGAATACCAGCAGTCCAGTCCAATAGCAAAGACCAAACATGAATCAGTAGTGGTGGCACAATCCAGCAGAAACAGTGGGGCTCTGCCTTATTGACACAAGTCAGCAGAAATGGCAAGAAACAGCTGGAATACCCTGAGAAGTTCTTCGGTGCATTTCTCTCTATGAAGTCATGACAAGCAAAGATTAGTGAAGACCAGTGAAGCGTTTCAAGACATGACAATGCAGAGCATCCTCTCACATCCGTTGGCTTCCATTTATACTCTCTCCAAGCATCAGGAGTCCTCTCAAGAGTCTGCCTCAGCAAAACACCTTTTCATGTGTCTGCTTCAGCAAAATATCTCTCACAAGACAGTTTCCAGAAAAACATCAAATGACACAACTGCGTTTGCAAAGAAACCAGAAATTTCTACTTCATAGCTCATCTATGGCCTGGAATTTTGTTTTTAAAGGAGAGATCCTACAGTCACCTTCTGAGCATGCTACTTATCATGCAGAACATGCTACCTACCATGATTTAAAGGACTCTCATACCCTGCCTCCTAAAAGTTTACACCTCCGAGTAATGACAAGCTGGGGATTAAGCCTGTAACATAGATCCAAATTACAGCATGAAGCAAGAAACAAAGTTACTTAATTTTCTTTTCAAGAAGTTAGCAGAGTATATTGTGAAATTTTTAAAAGAAAACCCACTTCTCAGTATTTTCCTTCCAGTTCCAGCATTTTTGGTTATCATTTAATGTTTTCATATAGTGTTAAGTGAAATGGAGCTGGAAATAAGAGAAGAACTCAGTTACAAAATAACTACTTTTTTTATTTCTTTGAGTATATATATAAATATCATATATATGGATATATGTGATACATATCACATATATCTATATCATATATATATATATATACAGATGTAGCTATAGATATAGATATATAGATAGATAGATATATCACATATATCTCACTTCACCAGTTCTAATTTTACTTGTCTGTGAGGTGATAACAGAATAATGTGGTACATTCTACCTTATGCAGTATATGTGTGTTCTTTTAAGTAACAGTCATTGTTAACATTTTTCTGTTACTTTTCATTTACAGGCCCTATACATAGAACACTTTGGAAAGTCAATAGAAAATAATAGTGTTGAAGAAGAAAGAGCTGAGGATTTCCCACGAACTCCTGAAACTCCTTTATTTCTAAGAACTTTTGAAGCTCTGAAGACGCCTGAATCTGTGGAGAAAATGCAGTTCCCTAAAAGCCCCTTCTTTGATATGTATGATTTCTATTAATAATTCTAATTTATTTATTTATATATTGAGTTATTTAAGTAATTTATAGTAATAATTACTAAAGACTCTACCCATTTTTTGTTTGTTTGTTTGTCTTTTGGATGGTTGGGGTTTGTTGTTAAAGTGAAGAGATAGGAAGCCTGAGTATCCAGTGTGATAATATAGAGGCTTAAGATTTTACAAAGGATAAAAGATGTGGAAAAATTAAATTCAAGCTCAAGAACTACTGTCATATATCATAGTTATAGACTACTGATGGAGTAATGTTTCAGTGGTCAGTCTCCATATGTATAGTGTCTGAAGCAAGGGTTCCCAGTTTCTTAAAACTAAATATCTTCAATATAAATATACAACGTTGAAAACACTGGTTTAGGGTTTGTAGCCAAGAAAGTAGTGCTGTATTTAACCTTTGGGTTCCGTTCAGTCTGTTCCTTAACACCAAGCTCTAAGTTCTTCTAAGACATAAATCAGATTAGCTATCTCTCACCTGTGTTCTACTCCTGTATTTTAAATGATTAGTAAAATTTTATGTTTGAATGTTATGCATTTGACTCAAGAAAAAAGTATTCAAAATAGAATTTATCATCAAATCCTAGAATTGAAAATGAATGTTGATCATTCTCTGGATGATAACATGATCTGTAAGTTCATTTATGATTATTGGGATAGCTGTGGCAGTATTGTCAGGATGACATGTTAATTAATGTATAGCTATACATGTTTGTCTATGGGTTGATGGGGTTAGGGAATGAATCTAAGGTCTCACTCATGCTCCGTGCACACTCTGACCTAAGCTACTGTTCATCCATAGAAAACAAAAACAAAAGCAAAAAACCACTTTATAGAGCCCTGTGTACAAGCAGCTGTTGGGCACTTTATGCTATGATCTTTTTACATTAATATCAACTTTATGAATCATTGCCACACTATACTTTTTATTGTATAGATGACAAGACACAATCATGGGTAATCCAAACAGTCAGTGTTAAAGATGAATTGTTTGTTTGTTTTATTTTATTTTTTTTCCAAGGCAGGGTTTCTTTGTGTAGCCCTGGTTGTCTTGAAACTCACTCTGCTGACCTTGAACTCAGAGATCCACCTGCCTCTGCCTCCCAAGTGCTGGGATCAAAGGTGTTTACCACCCCTTCATGCCTAAAGTTGAGATTTTAAAGTTAGACTACTCTGGCTCTATATTATACATTATCTTGTCTTCTTATTCCAGATCATTTATAGTTTGTCTTTTCTTAATCCTCTGTGTAATGTCTGACTTCTCATTAAAACATGTCTTATGAGTAGTTTTCAAGGTCTTGCAGACAGTGTCAGAGTTGAGAGCTGGGATTTTCAGTGTGAATTACTGCATCTGAATTTCAGCGTCACTTGCTATTGTTTTAATCAAATCTCTTAACTTCAAAAGTATTTGTTGTAAATGACATTAACAGTGCTTTGTTTTAATGGATTATGAAGAGTAATAAATTACTAATAAATTATCTAAGTACCTAGAATAGTGCCTGACAATGTATTCTTAGTAAGTATTCAGAATTATTATCTCCAAAGTTGTTTTTATATCCTTCACCCAAATGTCCTTCATAAATTTGTCACCTTAAAACCTCCCTTTGCAAATTCCTACTTGTACGCCATTGCTTTTGGTGCTTCCCAGTCTGTGTTGTTTAATAATACATTTATAACATTTTGATGATTTTTAAATCTTTCTTAACAGAACTAAAAATGCAACACCTGAAGGACAGAAACAAAAGGATTCTCCTGGATTTTCATTTCTTATGAGTTATACCTCTAAATCACCTAGACTAAATTTATTTGATTCTTCTGTATCTGATTCAGAAATCTCATCAGATCAGGTAAAGCAAGAACCAAATTTTTATTTTTAAAAATTGTACATTGGAGCTTTAGACAATTGTAGTTCTTTAGTACCAAATTTTCTTGGGACAGACTATTTACAGGGACAACTTTAAAAAAAAAAAAAACTATGGCCGGGCGGTGGTGGTGCACGCCTTTAATCCCAGCACTTGGGAGGCAGAAGCAGGTGGATTTCTGAGTTCAAGGCCAGCCTGGTCTACAGAGAGAGTTCCAGGACAGCCAGGGCTACACAGAGAAACCCTGTCTCGAAAAAAACAAACAAACAAACAAAAAACTATGGATGTAACTCAGGGGTACAGTGCTTGTCTAGTGTCCTTGAGGCGTGGTTCCCACCTCCAATGTGGAAGAAAAGTCCTGAGTATTGATAATACAGTAAAGTTCCCTGTGACCGTCTCAATTTTAACTTCAAATGACCAAGAATTCATGATTTTTATTAAAAGAAAATCTTGAGACCAGAGAGATGATTCAGCAGCTAGAATTACTTGCTGCCTTTCAGAAGCCCTGAGTTCAGTTTCTAGCACTAGGTCAAGTGATTCTTCAGTACCAGGGTATCCAACAGTATTCTAGCCTCCAGCCTCCAAAGAGCATCTACACACACACACACACACACACACACACACACACACAATACAAGTAAATACAAATCTTAAGAGAAAATCTTGGCTGGGATATGGCTTACATAGTGATAGAGGGCTTGCCTACCATTCATGAGGTCCTGAGCTTGATTTCCAGCACCCAAATCAAATTAAAGTTTTAAGAAAATCCAAGACCAAAACCTTTAAGGTAGGGATGATCTAAATTGTGGTTAAAGATAGATTAAAATGAATTTGGTTATATAAATATGTTACACGTTTTCAATTAAAAAATAAACTACGTATTCTTATTTAATTCATAATGTTATCAAGTTATATTAGTATTTTCAGCTATATATATGAACATGGTAATACTTTTGTTAGTTAATTGTTTGCTTCTTAGTTAAGCAATTAAACCCAATGTTAAGTTAAATGTTAGTGAGATTGTGCAATAAAGTATAGTATTTAAAATTAGACACAGAATCCTATTTAATACTCAGGAATGTAGAGTGTATGTAAATTTGTGAAAATAATTGAATTTCTTCTCTGAAAAATAGAAATAATGACAGTGGCTGCCATAGAGTTTATAAATACTAAATGAGTTGATACACATAAAGCATTTCAGAGGTATCACTTACTAATGCTATATAGTACAATATAAATTTATTTTCTTGTTATTGTTCATTTAAATACCTATACCTACGAATTTTATGTGGCTTATGTTTTTGTTATATTACATTGGAAAAAGTATAAATTTATTGATAGAAGATGTGGTATCATACATTTTATAGTATTTAATATGTTAACTTTTGTTGTTATTTATACATTTATTTTATAAGCAAGTAATTTCTAAATGGAATGTGCTAGACTTGAAAAATAGACCAAAAGAACTCAATTCTCTTTTACACTAGTAAAGTGAACTTAAATATGTATAACTATGGTAGGAAACACATACATTTTGAATAAAGAAAACTATAAAACCAATGAAAATTATTAGAAACATAAATACATGAAGTATTTACGTAGGAAGAAAATATTATGAAGGTAGATTTATTTTCAATGCAATTTGTAAATGTAATCTAATTTTAATCTAATTGAAATTAGGTTGAAAGTTAAAGATGTAAAATTATATTTCATTGTCTGAGAAGGCCACAGTGGCTATATTATCACTTGGGGTACCCTTTAGGATGTTATTAGAAATGAGAGATAATATATAAAAATTAAAAGCTCAACTCATAAGGAAGATATGACACAAATATGGTTTATGTCTAGCAACAGCTTTAAAACGTGTAACATAGAGCTATGTATTGAGCTTAGTGGTGGAATGTTTGCCTCGTATTCACAGTACCTTGGATTCAATTCCAATTAATAAAACTAATGAGTTAATTAATTAAATTTGCATGAGAGGATAAGTAGAGACTCAGCTACAGAGGTTTTATACTCCCTTTTCTCAACAGTTGGTAAAATTAAACAACATAAGAAACGTGCCCTGTAAGATCTTTATGATACAATTAATCTCTTTGGTCAAATTGATCATATCCAACAACTGCAAGTTTTCAAGTGCTAATGGTATAATTACAAGATAGGCTATGGCTTTTTTTATATAATTATATTTCATTGTCTGAGAAGGCCACAGTGGCTATATTATCACTTGGGGTACCCTTTAGGATGTTATTAGATATTAAATATATAGGGTTTATCTGTGTAACTCTGGCTATCCTGGAACTTGTTGTGTAGACCAGGCTGGCCTTGAACTCAGAGATCTACTTGCTTCTGCTTCCCAAGTGCTGGGATGAAAGGCGTGCACCACCACTACAGAACTCATTGATGAATCTTAACGAATACAAAAGTATTAGAATCAGAATGTGTTCTCTGACAACAATACAATTCAATTAAAAGTTAATAAAATATCTAGGAAAATCCTAAACATTTAGGCTGTGAGTCAAGGGAATAGTCATGAGAGAAGTCAGAAAAGATTTTGAAATTACTTATTATGAAAATCCAGCTTATCAAAATTGAAGAATGATAACACAGCCAGAGCAAAGGTGGTAGTTAGATATTTAGTTAATAAGATAAATAATTAATAGAAAAGAATGCTCTAAAATTAATGACCTTTACTTCTTTATGAAAAGAATAACAAAGCAAATCCAGAGAGAATGAAGAAATAATAAAGACTAGAAATAAATGAACTGGAAAAACAACAAAGAAAATGAACAAAGCCAAAGTTGATTCTTTGAAAATAATTGACAAGACTGACCAACTCCTAGCTAGATGACCTAACTCTACTAGAAATTAAGAGGACATAATTATAAATTCTAAGTGCTATAAAGTAGATTGGTTAAAGATCCTCATTCTACATTAAAACAGTCTATAGGGTGGGTGAAATGGATGGAGAGAACCACCCAACAAGTTGTCCTCTGATCTCCACATGCACACTATAGCACATTTGTACCTGCACATACACTCACATTAATAACTAATTTCATAAAACTGTATAAATTAAAGTGTAATCAAGATGGTATGAGAAAGGTATAAGGATTGGTCAAATAATCAGTGGTATAGGCTAGAAAGTCTTGAAATAAAAGAATTTAGAATGTGATAAATTTGAAACCATTAATTGTAAAAATAAATTAGGAACTTATACATTATACCAATAAAATTTAATAGATAAATTAAAAATATTAACCATAAAATGTTAAGAAGAAATGTAAATGGATGATTCCCTAAGTGCAAATATATATTGCTGTAATCAAGTTAATAGGATTTATTTATTTATTTATTTATTTATTTATTGCAGTGCTGAAAATTCAACCCTAGGTTTCAGGAGTACTAATAGACAAGCACTCTACCACTGAGTCACACCTTCCAGATCAATCCTTGGTTTAATATAAGTAAATGACAAATTTATTCATCTAATGTTAGAGATTGAACCAAGAACCTCATGTATGCTCAACAAGGATTCTACCACTGAGTTACATCCTGAGCCCAAAGAGAGATTTTTTTAAAGTCTTGTAATATGCTATGTAGAAAGTTACTGTTATGTCTACACTAATATTATATGTTAAAAGTACAGGCTCTAGTGTCAAATATAATGCTACATAAACTATTCTTTTGACTTCACAAGTAATAATTAATGGAAATTATTTTCCAGTTTAATGAACATTACTCTGCGGTAAATCTAAATCCTCCTTCATCACAACAAGGAATTGGTAAGTGTTTTGAAGTTTTGTACAAGTAAAACATGTTAACTTTCCTCTGTGGTAGGAAAGTTTGTTTGAAAGAAAGGTAGATTGATTTATTTCTAATTGATATTTTTGGGGCACTCAGTTTATTTATTTAAGAACATTTGCTTGTAGACCCTGTTAACTCAGTAGACAGTACTGCAGTCTCATCTCACAGAAAGAGTCGTAACTGCTCACTCTCTGCTCTTTCCTTTCCTCCTGCCCTCTTTCTTCTTCATTCTCTCAGAACTTGACCGTCTTTCACAACTCTGCCACCACTTGTTTTCTTCAGTATTACTGACTTCTCAATTATCAAATGTTATGACTATCTTACCTTGTTATCATATTTAGTCCTTTTTGATAATTTAATGTTAATTATTCCCATTCTTTTGGAAATTGTTTTATCTTGGTACATACTTTTTATTGGGTAGCCTTTCTTCTTTTATTTGTTGCCAGGTACTGCTTTTGACTTTGGTGACAGAAAGTGGTAAGAATTCAGAATCCTTGTAGGGCTTGTATTCTGTTGGGAGAGACAGAAGATAGATAAATAAATGTATATGATATTAATTATGTATATGACATTAATACAGTAAATAGTTTATGGACTTGAAGAGGTAGTAAGATTCACATTATAATTTTAATATATTTACTTTGTAGAAGGATGTGAAGTAAGAGATAACAGTGTGTGTACTGTCTTTTGTCTCATTGAGGACCCGTCAGTTACACAAATAAGATTTCTTTTGCTACCCTATCCACATTGAACATGTCATGCTGCTATGGACAAGACACATGGAGCATGCACGTCACCTTGACACACAAAAGCTACACTTTCAGTTTCCCATCAGACATTTATTCCATTTTAGTCATGCTTATATGCTAATTCATAGCTTCTCTAATTCAGGTGTATTCTTATGCAGCACAGTTGGCAGGAACAACATTCCACATTTACCCCTTATCCTATGTTTTCTAAGAAAATAATATTATGAGAAGTGGAATTCTTACATCATCCTTCCATGTTGGTCTGACTCAGCCCTAGCTTGAGTTAACCTTTAAACACTGAGAAGGAAAATGAACCAGAATAAGAAGACAGGAAATACTTGGTTTAGGAAATGGTTGCTGTGCTACAAGGGCATTAGGGAGCACATCAATGAAAGACATGTGAACAGAGGCATGAGGAGATGGACGGAGTAGCTACTGAAAAAAGTATTCTAGGCAAAGATTGGAAAGGTCTTACATGGTAACATGTATGGTATATTCAGTGAAAAGCAGGTAAATTGTATGATTTAAATGGAGAGCAAGGAAAATAGTGCAGAAAAATAAGTCAGAAGTGTAGGAAGGAACAAAATCATGTTTGACCCTCTGACCAATAAAATCTTTGGATTTTTTTTTCTAAATGAAGTAGGAAGCCACTGGAGAATTTTGAGCAAATGACTGAAATGATCTGACAGGATTTTGTTTTTGTTTTTGTTTTTTTAGGATTCTGTGGATTGCTATATAAAGAAAACACTGTGTAAAAAAAACAAGGATAAATGCAGAAAGATGATTAGCATGCTATTAAAATGATTTAAGTGGAAACTGGTAGCTGTGAATCCTTTTTTAAACTCTAGGCTTGTATTTCTGATTGGATAGTGATAAGCTCTTTATATCAAGATTTCTTTTTGACATTAAAACCCAGTATATCTGAAATAAACGCGATTCTCCTTTTGATATCTCTGATGGTTATCTCCATTCTTCTTGTCAAGATTCAGAGTATCAGCAATAATTTTAACTTTTCTCTGTTATTATAATTAAATTCAACTAGGCATCAAACTTTATCAGATTTTAGAAATACTTCTTTTTCTATTTTTAGTGATGTTATTGTGTTTCCAACTCAGTCATTCACATGGGCTATTGTAATGACATCCTAATTGAAGTTTTTGTCTTGGCTTATCTATAAGTCACATCCTCACCTTCTTTAAGCATAATGCTGTCATCTCCATTGTCAAACACCTAAGTGGTTTTCATTGACTGTCACTTACCATCTTCTTACTTTTCTAACTCAACATCAATATAAGCAATTTAAAAGCAAAATTAAAATTAAAATTAAAATTAAAGCAAAAGTCTTTGGTCAGACTGAAGAGTTCAGCATATCTCCAGTGTGTCCAGACTTTTTACCCTGCTTTCTTGCAACCTCCAAATCTCATCTTTATCTTTGAAGAGTAACTTCTCATCCATAAAAATCTTTATTTCCACCTTCTACCTTCCATTCCCCCCAAAAAATCTCTCCAGTTTTCTGAACATCTCTTTAAAAAAATAATGTTTATATTCAACATAATATCATTAAGTATTTATAAATATATAAAAAAACATCCTCTAAACCTTTTAGGATAAGGACTTGCTTTATATTTACCTTTGAATTTCTCAGAGCACTTAAAATACTGTTTTATACAACAATGTACTTTCATTTAATAGAGTGATTAGGAATTTTATCAATACTTTATAGGAACTCTTAAAAAGAAGATAAAACTCATTTATGCAAAGGGAAATTCAAGATTTTATTTCTTTCGGAATCTATGTTTTTGTCTAAGTCTTCTGGTTAGGAAATGAAGTTGGTAAAGAAAAACATTTAAAAGGAAGTGTGAGAACTCAGAATCTGTAATCAGTTCGTCCTGTTGGCCAGCGTCTGACTGTTGGTGGGCTGGCCTTTGTAGAGAGTGAAATAATGAATGTTAAAGATTTATAAATTTCAAAGTGGCACAAACAACATCTTCTGTTTGAGGCACCAACTAACTAGCTCTGTATATGGGAAAATATTTATGCTTTATGCCACTCGTTTCAGATAGGTCATTTGATTGCTGTAGATTTTAAACTGTTGAATAATAGTTGATTTTAAAGAGAAAAGTATTGTTACTTTCAGTTTTAAATAATGAATAATGAATGAAAACTGGTATATATTTTTTCTTATGCTAATCCTTGGAGTCAACAAGCAAATCTACAAGTGAAGTTGATTTATAATTTTTTTCATAATTGTGGAAAACTCTTCACAGATTCATCAAAAGTTTTGAACACTGAACCATATTTTGTAATTATGCAATAAATAATAGCTAGATAAATTTGACCTATGCAGCATCTCAGATGCAGCATTTTCCCTCTCTATATCCATTGCTGTGGTAATAGGTAAAGGACATGTTTCTCTCTAACTGTTGGATGATATATTTTCCTCTGTTGGTTTTCGTAACTACTAGATGCTCCTTTTCATCTATTCTGTACATGTTTTCCAAAGTGACCTTACAAAGTAGTTAAGTCATGTTATATCTGTATGTGACAGTATTTAATCTGTTTCCTCTTATTTATTTAAGTCTATATTCTATAGTGAGACATTCAGCAGTCTTTGCAAGCTCATTTTCATAAACTCTTGCTTAATATATCTTTGTTATTTTTCAATGCCCCTGATAACTTGAATGGATTTATGTTACCCTACCGTCTGCTATGCAGACATGTCTGTGGACATGCATACATTCTCTTTACTTGGGGTGTTTTACCCTAGTTTCTGTCCTGTACACTTGAGTTCAAACTGTTTATAAGTATGGCTCAAATTAGAGTTTACCTTTCATAGTACCAAGGACAATGCCTTATATGTGTATGAAGAATACATTTAAATGTCTGCTAAATAGATAAGTGATTCAATGTTAATGTATTTATTGTGTGCAGTATTCTGTAATCTAGTACATTGTTTTATATAACATAAATACAATGATATTTTAATATTTATATTCTTCAGGTAACTTATTTGGAAAATCAGAAGGAGAAGATACCTTCACATTTTCTTTTTCATCAGAATCTTCTCACACATTTGGAACTGGAAAAGATGATTTTAGTTTTCCATTTTCTTTTGAACAGGATCAAAACACAATGCCTTCTTCTTCCTCAAAAGATTTTTCATCCTCACAAAATAAAACACAATTTATGTTTTTTTGAATTACTCTTTTTGAACGATTTAATGCTATTTAACTGTTTGAACTACTTAATAACTGTAGAAATTTGTACTATCACTGAATGCAAGATACATTTTTGTCAAAGTAGTAATTGTTACTACAGTTGAATTATTTGATTTAAGTTATTTAAATATTGAATATTTTTATTTGTGACACTAACTAATCATTACTTATTTTGATTTTGACTTTGTAGGCCCTATCAGACAATTCTTTTATCTTAGAGATGTCAATACTTCTTCCATAAATTTTTAAAATAATATTAAGTCTATTTCTCTCTGGAACTTGAGTTTTAGTCTAGTAGTACTTTAGTTATTTTGATACTAACAAGAGTGCCTTCAAAGTCTCAGAAGACCCTTCAGTGAGAACTGTGCAGAATTCATACTTTAGCCATTAAAAATTTTGAAATCACTGGGTTTTAGTTATCCTTTTTTGGCAGGATGAAGAATGGTATTCTGATTATAATTTTTCAAAATGTACACCAACGACAGTAAAAGTTTGTTATTTTCTTTAAAATACAACAGTAAAATTACAATTTTGTCAGTTATGTTAGTATGTCTCTAAGAAAGTAAAAAGTGAGAGAAAGACTAATATTTGAAGGTTGTATTGTTGTATCACTGGTTGCCCTGGTTAAACCTTTTTCAAAAAATAAAATTGTTTGTTTTTCATCTTCAACAAAGAACATTTAATATTAACATTTTTATGTTTTGTTTCACATTTGTATTTCATGTTTTTTATAGTCTATCTTTGTCAATTATATAGCTTAAATTAAGATATTTAAAATTTTATGAAATTATATATATAGCTTAATTTTTATGTGTTTTTCAAATTTAATTATCAAGTAATAAAAAGAATATGACTGCATATTTTGATGCATAATTATGGACAGATTTTTATTTATTTATTTATTTTTAATTATTTTAATTTTTTTTTACAGTCTAGATTTTCCACCTCCTGGTCCACCCTCTGACTGTTCCACATCACATATCTCCCTCCCCCTAACCCCCATCTCCTTGCTGATGTCCCCACCCCCACCCCTCCCACCCCTCCAGACTTTCCCACTTTCTGGGGCCTCCAGTCTCTTGAGGGTTAGGTGCATCTTCTCTGACTGAGTCCAGACAGGGCAGTTCTCTGCTGTATATGTGTTGGGGGCCTCATATCAGCTGGTGTATGCTGCCTGGTTGTTGGTCCAGTGTTTGAGAGATCTCAGGAGTCCAGGTTAATTGAGACTGCTGGTCTTCCTACAGAGTTGCCCTCCTCCCCAGCTTCTTCCAGCTTTTCCATAATTCAACCACAGGAGTCAGCAGCTTCTGTCCATTGGTTAGGTCTTTCAAAGGGCAATCATGATAAGCCCCTTTTTGTGAGCACACCATAGCCTCAGTAATTGTTACTGACAGATTTTGAAATAGTCATCTTCTTTTTTCCTACATCTGGTCAAACTGCAAAGAAAATCCAGTTGGTTTCTCCTTGCTGCCAACAGGAAGTTCAAAGCTTTTATAGGTCCCGCACTCCTAGTCAGTGTTTAAAGCTCACACGCTTTCTACAGCTGTCTCAAGACATTTTTACCTTGGACGTTTCTCCCCAGAAATCTTTGTTATATGAGCAGAAAATTGTTTCTTACTAGATTATGGTACATGTATGGGGACTCATCATTCTCAACATGCAAGGTAGAATTTGAGTTAAGGTCTGTGAATATCTACATGTCACAGTTTAGTGAATTAAGCCTTTCCAAAGACTTCAGGGTACTGATCTGATAAGTAAAAGAATTTAAGACCACTTTAGACTGGATATTTTAAGTATTTAAATATTTATTTGTATAAATGTTTTCTGGCATTTTTTGTCACTATGTGCATGTCTGGTGCCTGCAAAAGTCAGAAGAGGGTGCCAGATTCCCTGGGACTGGAGTTACAGATAGTTGTGAGGCACCATGTAGGTGCTGCGAACCAAATCTAGGTCCTCTGGGAGAGCCTTTTAACCTCTGTACCATCTGTCCAACCTCAGAATATATATTTCTATTTTCTGAAATAATTTTATATTTCAGGATATAAAATCTAAACCTTCAATGACTGATTAAAAAGATGAAAAAGAATTCTAGTTTAAAATTTAGAGTCTTACAGTTATATGATATTCTTTGAATAAATATAAAAATAAATGGAACTATATCTCTGTGAAAAATGTTTTTAAAGAGAGTTTTATAAGACAGGATACTGTGGTGTGTGTGGGAGAGAGAATGTGATCTAAGCACACTATATCCGTGTGTGATGAGGACGTCATAAAACTCATCTGTATAATACATATATACTTTAAAACTCTTGGGCTTCTGTTTTTGTGTCAGATACCTTTTATATAGCATGCCATAGATTTGGTATGATAAAGATACTGTATCTATATGAGAAAAAAAAGATTTGGAATTGGGTTGTTTTAAGAGACTCAAAGTCAGCAGTGTCTTTAATCCTATGTACATGTCTTTAATCCTAGCACTTAGGAGGCAGAGTAAGATCTCTGTGAGTTCAAAGTCAGCCTGGTCTACAGACTGAGTTCCAGGACAGCCAGGACTGCACAGAGAAACCCTGTCTCTACAACCCTCCCTCTCCCCCCAAAAAAGATTCAAAATTTGTTTTTTTATTTTAATAATATGTAAACCACTTGTATGATTAGATTTATTATATATAAATAAGTGAAGCAAAACAAAATGGTGTTTTTAAAATATCTAGTGTATGTGCACATGTCATTTTGAGAATGTATGAATAGTTCCGTCTTGCACTCAGGAACATATAACATGAGAAGACAAAACTCAGGGACTAACAAAATAATACTACAATAAAGTAGCCATATTTTTCATAGACTATGCTGATGTGTTGTAGAAAAGAAACTGGTTTCTTTTTTTAAAAAAAAAATTTAAGGTATGAACTGAAAAGCCTAAGGAATGGTTTATTGAAGAAGTAAGTTTGTAATTAGGGCTTTATAAGTATGTAGATTATAATATTCAAGAATAAGTTGACACTGTTAAGTGTACATTTTTGTTAATTAATCAGCTAATTAATTAAGCACTAAGGATTGATAGATCATGACTTATGAATGTGGCCTGGAAATAAAAGAAAGCAGACAGCCATCTCCAGAAGCAAAATTGTCCTTTTATCTAAACAGCTGATCGATGTATCTTTCTGCAGGAGTAGAGATTGTGTGCACTTAGTACCTAGGGACTCGGAGTTTTATAGACCGGAAAAGGGGGAACTTTGAGAATAGAGATATCCATCTGCTAGTTAGTTCCTCTACAGTCTTGCAGTGCTAGGTCCCAGTGGGGTTTGGTATTCTGACCTGCTGATCAGAAGTTTCCACTAGTGTTATCAGCCAAGTCAACTTTTCTATCTGGAGTTTTTCAGTTCACCTGAGGCCTTTATTCAGTTCAGGGGTTGAATCTAGAGCCTTGTCCACATAGACTCTACCACTAAATTACCTACAACTCCAAATTGACGGCATTCATATTTATTTATTTACTTCTCTGTTTTGTTATATGGGTAGTATGTGTGATATATTCATGCTAGTGTTCAGGTATGTATGCCATGCATGTGCCTTTATCTCTTTCTACTGAATTGTCTTGAGACAGGGTCTGTAACTGAACCTGTAGCTCAGTCAAGTGTTAAGAGAACCTAAAGATAAGCCACTAGAAGGCAATGGCAGTTGTCCATTTATATAGGCATCATAACTAATTGATTCTACTGGCACTGAAAATTAGAAAACAAATCTTACTTAAAGAAATTTGTTTGACTAAATACCATCTTGACCTAAGGTAAAAAGAAAATTACCTTTTGTATGGTGTGCTCTGTTTAATCAAGTCATCCAATAGCAGGAGCTTGTGCAGTGTTTCTAATGTAAAAATAATTCTGTGCTTGCTGGTTTGCATGCATTTATGCATATGTCTATGGCGGCTAGAGCTTAGTGCTGGGTATCTTCCCTAATCACTGTTCACTTAGGATAAATTTTAAAATGGAAAATATTTCTTTAAAGATAACCTGCTGTTGTCTTGAAATTAAAAACTTGCTTTCAATTTTGAGATTGAGTTTTTTTGTTTCGTTTTGTTTTTGGGGTTTTTTGTTTTGTTTTGTTTTGTTTTGTTGTTTTTGTTGTTTTTTGAGACAGGGTTTCTCTGTGTAGCCCTGGCTGTCCTGGAACTCACTCTGTAGACCAGGCTGGCCTCGAACTCAGAAATCCTCCTGTCTCTGCCTCCCAGGACCACCCGGCGAGATTGAGTCTTATATAGCCCAGTTTGGCCTTGAGTTTGGTAGGTAGCCAAGGATGGTCTTGAACTCCTGATCTTCCTATTTCCATCTCCCAAGTACTAGGCATATAGGCATATGCCACCCCTTAATGAGTGTCCTCATTGTTAGTAACATTTCAGAAACATGAGTGAGAATTCCAGAGTCCGCTAATACATTTGGAAGAAAAATAATAACTACATCTAATTTTGTTTAAGGGGAAAAAAGCTATTTTAATAGAAGCAGGATAATCTTGTCTCTAGTTAGGAAAGATTTTATAAGAATATGATACCTCCTAAAAGTAGTCAAGACTCTCATTTTCAAAGTACATGTATATTTAATCATACACTAGCTTCTAGAATATCATTGCTGAAGGAACACATACACACCTCTACCTATGTGTGTACATGTTAGTGTCTGATAGAAATGAAATGAATTTATACAAGTAATTCAGCAACATGCTTTCATCCTGTGTGTGTGCTTTGGATGCTGAGAGTTTGCATGTTAAATCCTGAGGGTCCATATGCTAAAGGCTTAGTCCCCAGGGGAGACACTATATGAGGTGATGGGAGTTTTAAGAGTGAGAAACTATTGGGTCATTGTGGCACTGGGCATATGAGACCCTCCTACCTTCTCTCTGCGCTTTTGATCAAAACAGTTTCATTTGCATCTACATGTGCTTCTGTGTGGTGCGCCCATCTGCCTCCCTCACCAGAGAATGAAATAGTTCTCCATGCCTGAGCTTGAACTTAGAACTTCCAAACTGAACTCAATAACCCTTTTCTTCTGAGTTAGCCTTTTCATGACTCTTAGTAGTCCTCTGTTATTTGTAACTGCTGGATGTCATTATATACAATGTATAAATATTTCCTTGTTCAGTCTTAATTTTTTTTGTTTTGTTTTGTTTTTGTTTTTGTTTTTGTTTTTCAAGACAGGGCTTGTCTGTTTAGCCCTGGCTGTCCTGGAACTGACTTTGTAGACCAGGCTGACCTCAAACTCAGAAATCTGCCTTCCTCTGCTTCCCAGGTGCTGGGATTAAAGGCATGCACCACCACTGCCCGACTCAATCTTAATATTTAATTTACTTTCATGTATAAAATATTTTTAATGAATTTGACAGCTAGAGCTTATTAGTTTCCTGTGGCTCTTGTAGTAAATTATCACAACATTTTTTAATTAACATTCTGAGGTCTGTAGTACAAAAACTGATTTTAGTGGCTTGGAATCAGGATTTAGTCAGCAGGGTTTGCTTTCTCGTGAAGCTCTGAAGGAGAATCCGTTCTGTGCCTCCTCCATCTTCTGATCGCTGCTGACATTCAACTTGTGGTGCGTCACTCCATAGAAATGGGACCAGTGGTGTGCGTCTCTCCACATGTCCATCTGGATTTATGTTAAGGAGCTAGAGGTCAGGATTGTGGAGATGAAAGATTAATATTGCAGGGTGAGTTGACAGGCTGAATATTCAGGTAAAATTTGATATTGGAATCAAGTTTAAAACCTACAGGACAGGACAGGCAGGAAACTCAAGCCGAGTTTCTGTACTGAATTCTTGAAGCTAAAATCTCTGTCCCATGGGAACCTAGTTTGGGAGGAGCCTGGGAAACTATCACAAGACATAATCTCTTAAAAGTGGGGAAAAGGAGCTATGCATGCTGGTGTACATCTTTAATCCCAGTACTCTGGACATTACAGAAGCAGAGGTAAATATCTCTTTAGATAGCTGAGTTCAAGTCCAGCCTGTCTTATGTAGTGAGGTCTAGCCATCCAGGGCTATATAAGAAGACTGCCTCAAAAGAAAAAAAAAGTAAATCTCATTTTAAAAAAAAATATATCTTCACAACAAATTAGGTGTTTGGCCATTGGTTGTCATATTTATTTAATAAGATTACCTATCACAGCTGGCATCTTCAGATTTATCTCTTCTTCCTTGGTGTGTCTTCCCTGTATTTGAAATCTTTGCTGCCCTTTTATAAGGATGTGTCCAATGCCTTTAGCATCTATTTGACAATGATTCAAACTATCACCCCAGCTCAAGATCCTCAAATTAGTGATACTGCCATATGAAGTAACATCCTCAGATTCCAGGAAATAGGTTGTGTCTATCTCTGGGGAGGTACCTACTTTTCAGCCTAGGGCACAATATTTTTTGGTCCTCTGTCTTGTCAAAAATAAATGTTTTCTACTGCTTAAGTTAACTCCTGCCTCCATAACACTCTTAACGTTATTATGTACTTATGTATGGACAGATTAATTGATGTTTCTCTACATCGCACTTTTGTCTACCCAGCTTCCTGCTCGACTTTAGAATTTTATGTATTCTTGCCATTTTGGTTATGAGCGTTAGCCTTTAATGAATGAGCCATCTCTCCAGTCTTGTGTTTTAGAGATTTATTTTTATTTTTTATTCTTATGAATGTTTTGCCTGTATGTGTATGTACCACATGTGTACCAGTGTAGGCCAGAGATCCCCTGGAACTGGAATTATAGACAGTACTGAGCTGCCTTGGGAGTGCTGTCAGCCTGACTCTGTCCTCTAAAAGAGCAACGGCTCTCTTAACCACTGAGCAATCTGGCCAGCTCCAGTTTGAGGTCCTTTATATACAGTAAACTTTTTTACTTTGTGGCATATAGTTTCATGAATTTTGATAAAGAAAACTTTACTCCCACAGAAAACAGTTCCATTACACCAGAATCCCTTAAATCCTTTAAATCAACTCTTCTTTCTACTTTCGATGCCTGGAAACTACATATCTGTTTTCTGTCTCTTTATTTTGTCTTTTTCAGAATGTCATATAATAGAAATATAGAATTTGCATCTTTCAGGATCTGGCTTCTTTCACATAGCAAAATGCACTTGTGCTTTTTTACAAGATTAGCATATTCATAGATAGGTCATCTTTATTGCTAGGTTTAGTCCACTGTATATTTACAGTATATCTTATCTGTCAGCCTGTTGATAGGGAAGAGGGGGCTACTTTCACAGCCTTCATAACTTTTCTTTTTTTTTTTTCTTTTTTCTTTTTTTTTTTTTGTTTTTGTTTTTGTTTTTGTTTTTGTTTTTGTTTTTGTTTTTTCGAGACAGGGTTTCTCTGTGTAGCCCTGGCTGTCCTGGAACTCACTCTGTAGACCAGGCTGGCCTCAAACTCAGAAATCCGCCTGCCTCTGCCTCCCAAGTGCTGGGATTAAAGGCGTGCGCCATCACTGCCCAGCACATAACTTTTGATAATAGTAGGGTTCCATAAATACCCATGTTCAGGATTTATGTTGATATCCTAGTCTATGTGTGCAAGAAACTGGTCAACTGGGCAACATATGAACAAATACTTGTTTCTAGAGACTTACCTTCAGCTAGGTAGCTTATAAAGAAACATGAGTTACAGCCTTGGAGGCTGGGAAGACCACATCCAACACTTTGGAAGGCTTGGTGTCTGTTGGAGGTTGGCCCTCTAATCATGTCTGATTTATTGTAGCTGTGCCATTACATGGTAGAGAGAGTCTGTCTCCTTCAGGACTCTGATCTGATGAGAGCCCCCGTACCCTGTCACCTCTGGATACAAGGCTTCTGACTAGAGCAGTATGTGTTTGTTTCACATGCGTAAGTGCCCAGGGGTGTTCTCTAAAGTGATCGGATCATTGTGTAATCCCACCGGCACTCTGTGCATTTCAGCCTTGACACACTTAGTATTATCGGCTTTAGATTTTTTCGAAGCTGTTTGACTAGATGTGGTGATGCATGTAATGCTTGAAAGCCAGAAGCAGCAAGTCTCATGCTCCAGGCCAGCCTGGGCTACAGAGTTCGGGCCATAGTTTGCTGAGTGTTTTTATTTTGACTGGATTTGAATTTTCTTTTTCTGTATGCATTCAGTCCTTTTGCTTTTCTTTTTAATATATTATGAGTGACATTGATTTTTGGTTTTTGTTTTGGTTTGTTTTTTTGTTTGTTTGGGGTTTTTGTTTGTTTTATTTTGGTTTTTTGTTTTGTTTTTTTGAGGCAGGGTCCCTCAGTGAAGTTCCATTGGTGCTGGAACTCAGTATGTAGACCAGGCTGGCCTTGAACTCACAGAGATCCACCTACCTCTCCTTCTAAGCCCAGCTGACATTTTTCTTTTTAAATCTTAGGGGCCTTACAAGTTTATTATTGTTGGTCTATAAAAATTTAGCTTCTGATTTATTTTGTTTTTGATTTCATAAATTAATATTCATCATTTGCTGCCTTCTCTTTGTTTTAGCTTTAATTTTCTCTCTTGCTTTAGTTTCTTATAATTTTTGTTTTTGAGAAAGGGTTTCACTATGTAGCTCTGGCTGACCTCAAACTCATTATATAGACCTGGCTCTCCTAGAACTCACAGAGATTGCCTGTGGCTTATGATCTTTTCCTCTCCCCTCCCCACCAGTTAAACTAGCTTTATTATTTATTTACCTCCCAAATGCTGTTCTGACTCCTCCTCTCCCCATTTTCCCTCCCCTTTGCCTCTAAGAGGGCAGCCCCACCCCCACCCCTGGGTATTCTCCCACTCTGGTACATCAAGTCTCTGCAGAATTAGGCTCATCCTCTCTCACTGAGGCCAGACAAAGCAGTCCTCGCGCAGGGGGTTGGGAGGAGGCTCAGATCAGCCCATGTATGCTCTTTGGTTGGTGACTCAGTCTCTAGGAGCTCCCAAGGGTCCAGGTTACTTGACACTGTTGGTCTTCCTGTGGGCATCTGCCATCTCCTGGAGGGCCTTCAATCCTTCCCCTTATTCTTCCATAAGGGTCCCTGACCTCTGCCCAGTGTTTGTGAGTATATACATCTCTGTCTCAGTCATCTGCTGGGTAGAGCTTCTCAGAGGGCTGCTATGCTAGGCTCATGTCTGCAAGCAAACATAGTTACCATTAATAGTGTGAGGGTCTGTACTCCATTTTTGTCCCTGCATTTCTTTTAGACAGGACCAATTTTGGGTCAAAAATTTTGTAGGTGAGCTGGTGTCCTCATCCCTCCACTGAGGGTCCTGTCTAGCTACTGGAAGTGGTCTCTTCAGGTTCCATATCCCCACTGTTGGGCATTTCAGCTAAGATCACCTGCATTGACTCCTGGGAGCCTCCCTCATTCCTGGTCTCTGGTACTTCTTAGAGAACACTCCAACCTCAAAGATGCTCCACCATACTCCAAGGACACATGCTCCACTATGTTCAAAGCAGCTTTATTTGTAGTAGCCAGAAGCTGGAAGCAACTCAGATGTCCCTCAACCAAAGAATGGATACAGAAAAATGTGTCTTATAGTCTTATTTTTTTTTCTTTTTTTTTTTTTTTTTTTTTTTTTTTTTTTTTTTTTTTTTTTTTTTTGGTTTTTCGAGACAGGGTTTCTCTGTGTAGCCCTGGCTGTCCTGGAACTCACTCTGTAGACCAGGCTGGCCTCGAAGTGTCTTATAATCTTAAAGGAGGGCAGTTGTTTGAGAGTGTTCCCTTATTCTAGTAATTGTTGAGTGCATTCTCTACTACATAGTGGTGTAGATTTCTTTTTGGTGTTACTTTAGCTCTATCATCTGTCTATCTGTCTATCAATCTATATGTAATCATTATATATATTTTCTAAGTACTACTTTATCAAAGTTTAGTGTTCTTATTTTCATGTAAAAGTATATTTAAAGGCCAGAGAGATGGGTCAGCAGCTAAGAGCACTGGGTACTCTTCCAGAGGATCTAGGTTCAATTCTCAGCATCCGTGTGGCAGTTTGTCGCCATCTGTAACTCCAGTTTCAGGGATGCTAACATCCTCTTCAGTCATCTCTGGAGATCAGGCATGTACATGTGCATATATGGAGGCAAAACACCCACACACATAAAATGAAAATAATTGTTCAGTGGTGGCGCACGCCTTTAATCCGAGCACTTGGGAGGCAGAGGCAGGCTGATTTCTGAGTTCGAGGCCAGCCTGGTCTACAGAGTGAGTTCCAGGATAGTCAGGACTACACAGAGAAACCTTGTCTCGAAAAACCAAAAAAATAAAATAAAATAAAATTGTTAAAGTATGTTTACATTTTCTTTGGGACCACCCATGGCTCTTGAATCATGTAACGGCTTATTGTTTATTTTCATGTAACTGGGGGATTATTCAGGGATCCTTTTGTCATTGGCCTCAAGTTTCTTTTCATATTTGTTAGAGACTGTGTTATAGCCCAGAATATAGTGTGTCTGGATAAATGTAAGTAGTATACTTAAGAAAGTCTTTGGGCATGGTGGCACACGCCTTTAATCCCAGCACTCAGGAGGCAGAAGCAGGTGGATCTCTGTGAGATTGAGGCCGGTCTGGTCTACACAGTGAGTGCCAGGCCTGCCAGAATTACAAAATGAGATCTATTTAAAATAAATGAATGGATGATGGAATGGATGAATGGATAATTTTAAAAGGAAGAAAAAAAGTGTTTTCTTCTTTGTTACTGCATTCTACCCTTCCTAATGCTTTCCTTATTCTTTCTAAAAGTTTCTCTTTCTCTTCTGAAATAATTAACCTGATCTTATGTGTTGTCTAAATTTTATTTATTTTTCCCTTAATTTATTTACTTTTTATTTATTTATTTTACATCCTGACTGAAGCTCCCCCCTCCTCCCAGTTCCCCCATTTCTCCTTTCCCTTCTCCTCTGAGAAGGGAAGGTTCCCCATGGGTATCAACCCACTCTGGCACATCCAGTCACAACAGAACTAGGTGTATCCTCCCCCACAGGCCAGATAAGGCAACCCAGCTAGGGCAAAGGGATCCAAAGAGAGGTAACAGATTCAGAGTCAGCCCCCACTCTACTTGTTAGGGGACCCATATAAAGACCATGTTGCCCATCTGCTGCGTATGTGTAGGGGCCTAGATGCTGCATGTTATCTATATTTTAAATGATAGTCCTAGCACACTAATTATCGCACCTTACATTTTCTTAACAATCCCGATTGCTGTGTCATAACTGATTCTGATAATTGCTTGTTAGGTATTTAGCGAGATCTCTCCATTTTCCAATACGTAGCAAAGTATCATTAACTATAGCGAAACGCTGCCTCCTATTGAACTGAAACTTTGTATCCTTTATCCATCGTCTCTCCTTTCTCCCCTCCTCCTTCCTTCTTGGCAAACACTTCATTTATCCTTTATGACTTTGATTCTTTACCTTCTATGAAAAAGCAAAAAATTCTCCAGGTGTTTTGCCTCTGCTGTCTAGTGCATTTTCCTTAGCATATTGCCTTCCAGTTGTCACAAATGGAAGAATTTCCTTCTTTCAAACATTCCATGGTGTGTATCATGCCATTCAAATCACTGAACACTTAATGTCCTTGTCTTGTCTACTGTTGGTATGCTGCAATGAAGGTTATGTGCTGACATATTTTTGATACTGATTTCATTTTCTTTGCACATACATAAGTGACATTTCTGGTGGGTAGTTCTACTTTTAATTTTTAAAAGCACTTTCTTGCTGCTTTTTTCCCATGACATTCCTACTACTCTCCCTTCACACCAACAGTGGACAAGAGCTCTCTTTTCTCCACAATTTGGCTAACATTTTTTATCTTTTGGTAATAGTGAGGTTGGAGCAGCCCTGGATGGCGTGGAGCCTGGGATTGTGAGCACTGTCCTGGTGCTGGGGAGAATGTGCAGACTGGACCCAAAAGAATAGGCTTCCAGCCTTACGCTGCTTGGCTTGGCAGGTGTGGGGGTAGATCTGTATCTCAGATCCCTGGGGTTTGGAATGGAGCATGGGGTTGCCATGTCATCCTGGAACCAGGGTTCACTGAAGTGGACTTGGAGCTGTGCTCGGTAGCAAAGCTACTATGGACTCTTTCTTCTGTGCTCTCCTGGATTCTTTGTCTCTGGAAATATTTATCTTTGACATTAACACTCAGTGTCACATTGAAGCTCTCAGTCTGAAGTATGTCCACTTAAATTGGATTACCTTTCTTTAGAGCTCCCAAACCATATGGTCGCCATGCAGACACCACTTGACTTGATTATAGTTAAGCACTTGATTCAGTGTGGGTCTTAAGGCAATTTACTATTTAACTGAAGTTTCCCCCAGTCTCCTGGTACATTTTAAACAGTGTAATTCATATCAGACAAAGCTGAGGAAATAAGGTCTGCTCATAATCTGTAGCATGAGTGCACTTCGGCCCATTGGATGAAGGAGACAAAACCCTTAGACTGTGGCTTCACATCACCAAAAGCAGTAAGCCTTCCCTGCTCTGCCCATTTGGGGCTGTGAATCCTCTTGATGAGTGGAAAATAAAAAGGTTAATTTTTAAACAGTTATTTCAGTTTATTTATTTGGATTTCAAGTGCTACAAGTATGATTGTGTGCGTGTGGGTACATTGGTGCATGCGCACATAGAAGCCAGAGGACAATCTCAGAACCTCAGCTGTTCTTCCTCAGGTTGGTTCATGCCCCTCCCTGCCTGCCTGCCTGTTCGCTCGGCAGCCTGCTTGCCTACCTGCCTGCCTTCTTTCCTTCTTTTATGGACAGGTTCTCTTGCTGCCCTGGAGTTCACCAAGAAGGCTAGACTCACTGGCCAAGGAGCCTGGTCCAGCTCTTCAGTACTGACATAGAACCTCCATGCCCAGCCTTTTTCTAACGTGGATTCTGTCCTCCTACCTCTGACTACTTTTTTAAAAAGTCGCCCTATGTATTCCAAGCTGCCTCGAACTTTGTTTGAGCCCTCCGCCTCTGCTTTCCAAGCCAGGATGTCAGGCATGTGCCACCACTCACAGGGAAACGTTCTGACCTTCTGAAGGAATGAATAGACAAGTGGCATATACCTGAAAGACAGACAAGAAAGCTTTTAATGCCTTCCCTCTGGAGTTCAGCTGCTGTCATGTGACCAGCCTCAGAGGCTCGACGGCTCAGCTCATTTAGAAAGTTCCCCATCGCCTCACTTTACATTTTGCTCTTGATTTCTCCAAAGTTGACATGAGTCACATGTAATCAAATCTGTACTTCTGGTGAACAAGCCTTGTCCTAATAGCTGATGACTCACACCCACGTTGTCCGCAGCTCAGCGGTTCCTTCTAGAACATCACCGTTTTGTAAGGCACATTTAATGTTTTCATAGAATCATTAGACCTCATTATCTAAAACAATTAAACCCTAACAATTAATAGCTTACATATAACTCACATTAAACACTGTCAAGACATAAATACATAAAAAGATCAAAATGAAAAGTTTTAACAATAAATTTATTCTCTGTGGTGCTGTTACTGCTTTTATTTTATGTAATCACTCATATGCGAACACTGTTGCTGAGTTATATTCTCTATCACTTTCGGTTTTAATTTTAAAATATAAATTAAACAGTGGTTTTTTTTCATACTACATTTCTAATGGTATTATGACTACATAAAAGTGTTTTTAATAGATACAATTACTTAAAAAAAACTTTAACCCTGTCCAATAAAGTTTTATTGTGGTAAAACATATACAAAGTAAAATGTACCATCTTAATCTCTTTAATCCCCTCTTCTCAGCACGTTTCATTTAACTAAAAATGTTAAATGTAACTTCCATAAATAAACAGCTTTAGGCCGGGCGGTGGTGGCGCACGCCTTTAATCCCAGCACTTGGGAGGCAGAGGCAGGCGGATTTCTGAGTTCGAGGCCAGCCTGGTCTACTGAGTGAGTTCCAGGACAGCCAGGGCTACACAGAGAAACCCTGTCTCAAAAAACCAAAATAATAATAATAATAATAATAATAATAATAATAATAAATAGAAATAAAAATTAAAAAAAAACAGCTTTAGATGGCTGTGCCCTGTTCTGAGCAGCTTGGAATATCGTTTCACCTGGTGAATCATTCTTAGAGGGGTAGCAGCCGTATAACATTACAGTATATAGTTATAATTAGTCTATTTAGATAGAGGGGTAGCAGCCGTATAACATTACAGTATATAGTTATAATTAGTCTATTTAGATAGAGGGGTAGCTGCCGTATAATATTACAGTATATAGTTATAGTCTACTTTGTTGCCACTGCAGTTAATCGCTTCATGTGTCTAATTTATGAATTAAGTTGAATCTTGATGTATGTACAGGGGAAGGGGAATGTTTCAGGCATTATATACAGGGTTCTTGGGAAATCGTTCCCAGGGATATTTCCTATTTGAAATAAGCAGTTCATTAAGAATGAACTGTGTGTACATTCCCTAGCACTGCATGAACTTCTCTTTGTACTATACAAGTGAAATGCTATTCCCATTAAATAATTCTCCATTTCGTCTTTCTCGAGCCTCTGTCAAATACTATTCCTGTTTTCAGTTTCTATAAATTTTATCTACTTCGAGTTCCTTTGTAAGCAGGATGCCAATTTTGTCTTTTTGTGACCAAAAAGGTTATTACACTTAGCTGTTCTTGCTGTCCTTGAAGTGCACTGTTGTAGCGTTTGCCATGATGGTCTCCTGTCTGGGGCCCAAATAACACTCGACCATATGTGTGCATCACATGTCGTCAGTCCATTCTTCTGCTGATGGGTTTGACTCCTCTTGGCTCTTGTGGCTTGCCTCCTTTAGTTTTGTAGCAAATTTTGAAATCAGGTAGTATGAATCTTGCAGCTTTTTTTTTTTAAGATTTATTTATTATGTGATTACACTACTGCTATCTTCAGACACACCAGAAAAGGGCATCAGATTCCATTACTGA
>JANHMN010000022.1:2506285-2519659 GCA_030674055.1 Rhabdomys pumilio | reverse complement strand
TGCTATCTTCAGACACACCAGAAAAGGGCATCAGATTCCATTACTGATGGTTGTGAGCCACCATGTGGTTGCTGGGAATTGAACTCAGGACCTCTGGAAGAGCAGTCAGTGCTCTTAACTACTGAGCCATCCCTCCAGCCTGAATCTTCCAGCTTTGTTCTCTTTCCAGATTGTTTTGACTCTTGAAATCCATTGCAGTTTTGAAAATCTATGATATATTTTTCTGTTTATGCACAAAATTCTCACCGAGACTTAATTTTGCTGAGTCTGTGCCTGGCTTTGGGTAGTGCTGAGATCTCGGTGTTCAGCCTTTCAGTCGTGTATGTGGGGTTGGTTGCCATTGCTTTACATCTTTAATTTCTTACAGCAATGTTTTTGCAATTTTGGTATACACATCTTCTGTAGACCCTTTTTGGTTACGTTTATCCCTAAGCATTTTCCTTTTTGTTGCCCTTGTAAGTAAAATTGTTTTCTAATTTCCTTTTGGAATGTTCTTCAGTCATGTAGAGGAACAAAGCTGAGCTTTGCTTATTGAATTTATACTCTGTGTCATTGAATTCATTTAAGAGCCCTTATTGTTTGAGTGCACAAGTGTGCATTCCTGTGCGTGCATGTGTGTGCTAGTGTATATGTGCACTGTGTGAATGTATGTGCATGTGTGGAAGCATGTGTGTGAGTGGTGTGTGTGTGTGGATGCATGTGTGCACGTGTGTGTGTGTGCACGTGTGTGTGCATGTGTATGTGCGTGCGTGTGCGTGTGTGTGTGTGTGTGTGTGTGTGTGTGTATGTGTGTGCATGCTCATGCACATGCATTTTCTGGTTTAGGGTTTTCTGTATACAAGACTGTATGACATATAAACTTAGGTAGTCCTGTCCTCCAGTTTGGATGGCTTTATTTATTATTCTGCTCTTACTCAGTCTTTAGGCTGTTCTGTAATAGAAGTAGTGAAAGCAGGTGTCACCACTTTGTTTTTTATCTCAGAGGGAACACTGCAGGCTGTCACTGCTGAGCGTGGTGTTCCTGGTAGGGTACCTTGTGTGAAGTTGAACTTGATTCATTCTCTTCCATGTTTATTCAGTGTGCGTTTTTTTTTTTTTTCTAATTAGGAAAAAGTGATAAACTTTATCAAATACTTTTTCTCCGTTGAGAGGATGGTGCAGTTTTTACCCTCTATTCTGTTAATGTTTGCTACATTGATTGTTTTGTTTGTTTTTTCATATCTTGAACAATCTTTGTATTCTAGGCATGAATCCCACTTGGTATAATCTGTTTAATATGTTGCTTTGGTTTGATAGTAATTTGTTGCTATTTAATATTAATGTTTATAGAAGATATTGTTCAATAGTATCTGTCTGGCTTTGGTATCTAGGTTAGGGATTATTCTCTTCTCTTCCATTGCTTGGCCAAGTTTGGAAAACGATTGGCTCATTCTTTAAATGTTCTATATAACTCACCAAAGAGGGCATTAAACCCTGGACTGTACTTTGTTGGGAGACTGACTGCCAGTTCATTCTTCTCACTAGTTCCAAGTCTGTTCAGATTATCCATCTCTTTATCATTCAGTCCTGGTAAGGTCAATGTTTCTAGGAATTTCTTCTAGTTTATACAATTTGTTAGCACAAAATTGTTCATAACACAGCCTTATAATCCTCTTATTGTCTTCTATGATTTTGCTGTATTATAACCACTCCTCTAGTGTCTAACTGCAGCGCCTCTCTTTCATTTTGGATCTTGGTAATGGAGCCGTTTCTCCTCTTGGTAGACCAGGCTGTCTGTCAGTTTGAACTACCTTTGGTGTAATTGATTTTGCCGATTGTCTGCCTTCCCCTATTTCATTTATTCTTTCTTCAGCTTCATTATTTCCTTATGCCAGCTTTGGATTTTTTTTTCTAATTTTTCTAGAATCTTACATTATAAAAACAAGACATCTTTTCATTATTTTGTATGTATGCGCATCTGTGTATCATATGCATGCTTTAGAGGCCAGAAGAGGGAGTAGGATCCTCTGGGAATGGAATTACAGACAGTTGTGAGCTCCAATATAGATACTGGGAATCGATCTCAGGTCCTCTGGAAGAGCAACAATGGTTTTTACCACTGAGCCATCTCTCCAGCCCTCAAATATTCTTTCTTTCTTAATGGAAGCATTTTTAGCTATGAATTTTCCTCTTGTTCTGTTTTCTTCTCTGCTCCATAACTTTTGCTGTGGTTTTTTTATTTTCAATTTCTCCAAGTATTTTCAAAATGTTAACCTGTGATTTTCTTTTTCATTCATTTGTTTTTAAGAGTACATAAATTTTCCAGGTATTGATTTTTAACTATCTACTACTAGTAAGAGAAAATACTTTGAATGGTGTCTGTGCTTTTAAATATATATTGAGAGTTCGTTTGTGTGGTAATAGCTGGTCTATGCTGGAAAATATCCCATGTATACCTGAGAATAAACATATATGCTGTTTTTACTAGACAGAATATTTGCATATATAAATGCTCTATTTGTGTGTGTGTGTGTGTGTGTGTGTGTGTGTGTGTGTGTGAGTGCATGTATGTTTGTGTGTGTGCAGTTGCAATTGTGTGTGCAGGTGCATGTGTGTACAAGTAGCAGCTAGAAGTCAACCTCATGAGCCATCTGCCTTTGTTTGCTGTTTTGTTTTGTTTTTTATGAGACAAGCCTGGGTCTCACCCGTAAGGCTAAGCTGGCTGCCTGGTGAACCCCAGGGGTTGGGCTTTGTTTCCCCAGCACTGGAACTGCAAGTGCATGCTCCCCAGCTGGTTCTTTATGTGGGGGGATGGGGATTGAACCCAGGACCTCACACTCATGTGGCCTGCACTTTACCAACTGAGCCATCTTTCTGTCTCTTGGTTCTCTCTTTAGCCTTCATCTGTTTCATTGCTTTATTTATTACTAGGAGTGAGGTGCAGAAGTCTTTCAATGATTGTAGAATTCTGGAATTTATCCTCTGGTTCTGTCAAGTTTGCTCAATGTATTTTGAGACTTGCTTTGGAAATGTTTGCAATTGCTCTATCTTCTTGCTATATTAAACTTTTTGTGAATATATATCTTTCTCTGTTTCTTGCAAAATTTTATGTAAAAGGAATTTTTGTCTAATATTACTATGGCTGTCTTTTGGTTATGTGTATTTTAGATCTAACTTGAATCTCTAAATGGTGTGCAGATGAATCACAGTCTAAAGTCTCTTGTTTATTTTTTTTTTGTTTGTCTGGTTTTTGTTTGTTTGTTTGTTTTCAAGACAGGGTTTCTCTGTGTAGTCCTGGCTGTCCTGGAACTCACTCTGTAGACCAGGCTGACCTTGAACTCAGAAATCCACCTGCCTCTGCCTCCCAAGTGCTGGGATTAGAGGCGTGAGCCACCACCGCCCATCTCTAAAGTCTCTTCTAATCTGTGTCTTTGGGGTGGAAAGTTTTAAGTGCTGGCCAGTGAGGAAGGAAGGACTGTGTCATTCTGTTGTGTATTTGCTGTGTGCACTGCAACTCAGTTGTTCCTCATTTCCTGGTTTCTGTGTCCTTTAAGGTCTAGCTGATAACTTGCAGGGAAACTTTCCCACTACTTTTTCATTCCCTCTTGATAGGTGAGTGTGTGTGCGTGTGCATGTGTGTGTTTGTATGTGTGTATGTTTGCATATGTAGCTTTATAAAGAGGATTGGCACTAAATTTGAGTACCAAAGGTATAACACCATTATTTTACTATGTATCAGCTTAACTCAGTAATATATAAGCATAACTCTATTTCTTTAACAATAACACCCTTTCCAGTTGATGTCACAAAATTCTGTATTTATATATTGTGTGTCTCACAATACATACTATAATACTTTGACATATATTAACTCTCTTATATAACATAGACAGGAAGGTTAGAGATGCATAGGCATGTTAGCTGTCAGATTGATGCTTGTTTTTAAAATGTATTAGTCTCAGTGAAGACAACAGAAAGTGCCATGACACAAGGCACGCTGACAGTGGTACTGGCTTTTACAAGTGTTCACGGATTGTCTTTACTGAGATACCTTCTCCTCACAGGGCTTGAAGTGACAGTCTCCTGTCCTGTCACAGGACCCCAGAAGACTCCCTGGAGTATTTCTTGCAGCATAGATCTAGTCAGAATACTCTTCCTCAGCTTTTGTTTGTCTGGGAATATTTTAATCTCTCCCTCATTCTTGAAGGAAAGTTTCACAGGGTATAGGATTTTTGGTAGCAGGTATTTTTTTTTTGTGGCACTTAAACTACATTTGCTATTTCCTGTATTTTTCCTTGAGTGTCTAGTTTTCAAGTGAGTTGGAGGCCAGCCTGGTCTACAGTGTGAGTTCCAGGCTAATATTAGCCTTGTCGTCTCTGCTCTTCTTCTGTCTGCACGGACTCTCGCTCTCATCACCTTGCTGCTAATCTGTCTACTTCGGGTAAGGATTTTTACAGCGTCATAGCTGTAGATCATATTGTTAAAATCCATTTGACTAATTTCTGTCTTTTGACCTAGCCACTTAATCCATTTGTATTTAAAGTAAATATCAATAGGCAAGAGTAGCCACTGCCTTTCCCTTCTTCCTCTCTGTTTTATTGATTTCTTTTATTGGCAGTTTGCATTTTGGTCTCTTTCCCTGTGTTACATATGTGGTTTTCTTGTTGTTGTTACTTACCTAAAAACATAAATAAAAGCTATAACTATTTATTTTAAGCAAATAAGAACAAATTGAACACAAAAACCTTATAAAACAAAAGCTTTAGACCTTAACTCTTCCTCTATTACTACAGTCAGTTCCTGATAATGTTGTATATCTTTTTAAAACATACTTACAGTAATTACTACTTAAAAAACCCTTTCATTCAGAAATTAGTTATTTCCGCACTACAATTACAGCGTTACGGTGCTCTGCTTCTGTGTACCTTTACATAGCATGTACTGTTATTTTCCCCTGTAATATTCTTTAGTTTCAACTTGAAGGATTTATTTTTGAACTTCTTGTCAGGTGATAAATCCCTTCAGCTTCTGTTCCAAGGAATCCCACAAAACCTCTGCTGACTTCTGTGTTTAAGTGTGTTTTGGCTGTTTACTTTCCTTTTGTTTCAATTTGCAGGACTCTCTTTACCATTCACTGTTGGGTTGATTGGTGCCTGGGGTCCCCAGTCTGCCCTCCACACACAGGGCTAGGGCTGCTATGGAGGACAGAGGCAGGATGAGGGAACTTGACTGTGCTCTTTCCACACAAGCAAGGAGTGGCGGTGAGGGCTTCACTATGTGAAGCCGCAGGACCCCGCTTGGGGGTGGGGGAGCGCAGTCTGAGGTCCCTGGGGAGCCAGCGCTCTTGGCTTGGTGGTCCCCAGGCCAAAAGGTGGCCAGAGACAGTCTGGTTCTCGGGCTCTTGGGCCCCCAAGCACCGCTGGGGGCTTTGCACTTTCAGAAAGGCTGAAAAAGAAGTAAGGACATACAGGCGGGACTGGCCCGCAGCTGAAGGGAAGAGATAGTGAGAGAGTGTTCCGGTTGTGCCCCATGGGGATGAGAGTCTCCCTTGGCTGGGTCACAGCTGCTTGCTTGGCTTGGGTGGCTTGTGGTCTCCGTGGCTGGGAATGCAGAGAGATCATCTGAAGGAGATCAGACAGCGGCTCAGCTCGGTAGTTGAAAAGTCCTTTACTGTTCCCCACAGCAGGTCCCAAAGAAGAGAAACAGTCCACGGTCTTAAGATATTTATTGTCATGGCAGAAGGTAAATGAAGGGCAGGCCTGAGGTTAAATACCTATTGCAAGGAGGAGTGTCTGGGAAGGAATGTTTAATTGGCTACGCCCCTCTGGCCTTTAGGTATATGATTAATATGGCAATCTGTCTTGAGGCTCTGAGGCCTGTAGTCATGCCCTCTACCTGGGGCTAGGGGCCGTTGTCCTACATGACAGAAAGACCCAAATCTATGGAAGTTTGTGGCCTCCTGTCAGGAGCCTGGAGTCTGGGAGCATGGCAAACGCCTACCATCCCTTGCAGGGAACCCTGCAGATCACCTGCTGTGTCACCCGGGTTTCAAACCTAGCTCAACCAGAAATCAGGCTGCCTTTCACAGTCCTGCAATTGACTGTAGAACCACTTTAGTAGATGAACTCCTTTAGTTTTTGTGTATAAAGAAAGAAAGAAAGAAAGAAAGAAAGAAAGAAAGAAAGAAAGAAAGTTGGACAGTGGTGGCTCACATCTTTAGGCCCAGCACTTGGGAAGCAGAGGCAGGCAGAACTTTGTGAGTTTGAGGGCAGTCTGGTTTACAGAGAAAGTTCCAGAAAAGCCAGGACTACATAGAGGAACCTTGCCTCAAAAAAAAGTGGGTGGTGGTGGCTGGAAAGATGGGTCAGTGGCTAAGAGTGCATATTGTTAAGTCTGAAAGTACAGCGTGGAAGCCACCACTCACATATGCAATTGGCAAGAGTGTTTTTATTTTGTGAAAGCAAGAAACCTGCATACAGGGATTGGCCACTTACAAAAACATTGTGACCTCAGACAAAGATGCAGAGGCCTTTTTATAGGGAACTAGGGGAATTTTAGCTAGGGTTAAGTAATCTAAACCTTCATTGGTGGGTGCCAGAAGTGTTACATGGGTCAGTTTTTGTTTGGCTTGTGTCCAGGTGGTCAGTGGACTGCATTCCTGTGTTATAAATATTTAACCACAGGATGAGATACCCACACCATATAAAGCTGTCCAGCACAGCATCCTATTTCTCAACCTTGTGGTTATCTCCAAGCTGTTCATTGGACAGGGGATTTTATAGCATTGTTCCTGGAATTTATGGTCTGTAACTGGAGCTAGTGGCTTATGGCCTAAGTTCTTGGGACTGACTTTCCTTTTGAAGTCAGACCTAGTCCTAAAATGGAATTTATGTAGTCCTCTCACAGGCTGCTCTTTCAGGGGACCCAAGTTCAGCTTCCAGCACTCATGCTCGGCAGCTTACCACTACCTGTACTTCCAGCTCCTGTGGGATCCAGTCTATCTGGCTTCCGTAGGCATCTGCACTCACACCCATGTACCCACAGGCACTCATTATACCCCACACAGGGGCACATAGTCAAATAGCAAAAATAAACTATTTTGATTATAAACTATTGAAAAACTATTATAGCCATGGTAGAATACAAATTTATTCCAGCACTGAGAAGGCAGAGGCAAGTGGATCTCTGTGAGTTCAAGGTCACACACTGGTCTACATAATAATTTCTAAGAAAGACAGGCATGCATAGTGAGACCATGTCTGAAAAACAAACAAACAAACGGATTTTTTTTTTTAGTGCTGGGATTCAAACCCAGTGTCTCATACATGTTAGACAAATTGGGCAAAACAGAAAACCATTCCTTCACCAGTAGGCAGACAAGTCAGAATGTTAGATTCTTACTACACTTTTGTCTGTTCTGGACCTGGACTGGGTGTTTCTACCCCTTTCATTTGGATCTTTTTTACAAGACAATACATGTTCTGTCAGTCTGGTGATTCTGGTAGAGGGAAGCCTGGGGCTTCTCAGTTGTCACCTGTTGCTATTGCTTCACGACCTTCATAGTGCTTTTGAAGATTTGATCATGGAAGAGATTCTTTTTTTTTTTTTTTTTTTGGTTTTTCGAGACAGGGTTTCTCTGTGTAGCCCTGGCTGTCCTGGAACTCACTCTGTAGACCAGGCTGGCCTCGAACTCAGAAATCCGCCTGCCTCTGCCTCCCAAGTGCTGGGATTAAAGACAAGCACCACCACCGCCCGGCTAATTTTTATCTTTTAATTCTGAAAACTCTATACTGTGGTTACTGAGTTCAACAAATGTTTGTTCCTAAACCTTATTATGTAAGGTGAGCTGGAGTGGCCAATGGCATTTTTAGGATCCAGACAAGAGGCAAGTCCGTTGAGGGCACAACTTCCTTGAATATCCTAGGCTATCTTTTGGTGGCTTACAGTGTTTGCATGTCTATGCTAGGCATCAGTAGATATCAGGATGATTTTTACTGTGCTCCTGGGGTCCATGATGCATGCACAACCAGCGAACCTATGTGAGCACCTATGTGAGCCAGTGCAAGGCCAGAGTCCTCAGAGCCATATGCATCTGTCCTCTGCACTCATCGGCAGCGTATACTCAGTTCCTAGGTGCTGCTGTCCCCTTGAGTGTGGGTGGGACTGAAGCACACTTCCAGATGAATGGTGACAGGGTATCACTTCTCTGACGAGGTACGAAAGAGCAGTAGCTTCCTCTTGTTCCTGTTCCTTCTTCCTGAAGCAGGCTGCCTTACTACAGGACACTATGGCGAGGACCAGGCTGAATGGAACTTTAAAAAAATCAAACAGTTTATTGGCGTATGTTCATTGTATAGTGCTAGATTTCATTTTTTAGCAAATATTTAAACTATTTATTGCCATTAAGTTACAGATCTGAATTACATATGGAAAACAATGATACTTGTTATCACTGGGAATTATGTGTAGATATGTGACCAACTGAGGGTTATACTATAGTCATTAAAGAAAAAGTCAAGAAAATTTTGGTTTTTTTTTAGATTATTTTATTATACAACTTCCAATATATATATATATATATATATATATCTACAGATTTATATAGATAAAACCATCATTCAAAATTATGAAATTAGTTGCATATTTTGATCTACTCTTTTTTAAAATTTTATTTTACATATATATATATATATATATATATATATATATATATATATATTAATTACACTGTAGCTGTTTCCAGACACACCAGAATAGGATAGGGCATCAAATCCTATTACAAATGGTTGTGAGCCACCATGTGGTTGCTGGAAATTGATCTCTGGAAGAGCAATCAGTGCTCTTAACTGCTGATCCATCTCTCCAGCCTTGAACTACTCTTGATGAAGACAAATAAAGTTTAGCATTGATAAGGCAGTAGAGAGTTGGTTTAGGGATTCTCAGCTATTCAATAATGTTGGCATGTCATTAAAGATAGCATTCTGTGTTTTCCCCTTAGCACAACTATTCATGCTGACAAGATCTGTGGCCACAGCAGTGGCTGGAGCACTGTCCCTTTCAAGAGCTGGTCCTTGCACTGCTATGCAGAGGGTTGCTTACTCATCTCATAGCTGATAAGTGTCCTCCCTGAATGAACTGAGCTCTTCATTTGTTACATGACATAGGTTGTACGTTGTAGGCAAATTTCATGAATATCAGAGAATAGCAACAGAGGGTAAAGCTATCCGCCCACTGATAATCTCTGGACATTTCTTCATGTCATTTATAGCAGCAATGGGAAGACCCCAGTTGGCAACTGGGCCCCAGAAATGCATACTCATGAGATAGTTCTGGACATAGTCAGCTGCTTTGCGCCGCAGTAGCACTCCAGCCATGCCCATGCTATCCAGCTAACGCTGGATTTCAAAAGAACACTTTCATGCAGTCTCTCTCTCTCTCTCTCTCTCTCTCTCTCTCTCTGTGTGTGTGTGTGTCTGTCTGTCTGTCTGTCTGTCTGTCTGTCAATCTCTCTCTCCCTCCCCCTGCCCCTGCCCTACCTCTGTGTGTGTGTGTGTGTGTGTGTGTATGCATGGCATATGAATGTGTTCATACATGCATATGTACAGGTGGAGGTCAGAGGCTGACAATGAGCATCTTAATCATTCTCCAATTTTTTTATTTTTTTAGGTAAGTTCTCTCAGTAAACAGTGATTTGTCTAGATTGTCTGGTGGGCAAGCCCCAAGGATCTGTTCATTTATGGAACTAGTATCCAGTACAGTTAAAAAAATGACTTATACCCCTAACTGGGCTGCCTTGTCTGGCCTTAGTGGGTGAGAATACGCCTAGTCCTGCAGTGACTTGGTATGTGGTAGGGGAAGTGGGTACTAAGGAGATGATACGGGGGCGGGGGGGGGGGTGTCTCCTTCTCAAAGGAGAAGAGGAGAGAGGAATTAGGGGAGGATCTTTGTGAGTGATTCTGGGAGGAGGCGGGCTGATATTGGATGTAAACTGAATAAATAAGTAAATTTTTAAAAAAACAATCTATAATAGCACTGTTTTGGTTTTTTAATGAGTAAATGTATTAAGCACACTGCAAACCAAAACAGAAGACTAAATAGCAAGAGATAGATGGCTAGATAGACGATAGATAGATAGATAGATAGATAGATAGATAGTAGATAGATAAGTAGATAGATAGTAGATAGATGGATAGATAGATGATAGATAGATAGTAGATAGATAAGTAGATAGATAGTAGATAGATGGATAGATAGATGATAGATAGATAGATAGATAGATAGATAGATAGATAGATAGATAGATTTTAAAAATCAACTCAGACACTTAAAACATCCAGGAGGAATTGACTGTGGAAGTTCCTTTAAGGCATCTAATTGTAATATGCTGAGTCTTACAGTTCACCAGGGTATGGGTCTTTATGAGTGATGACAGTTTTTGTAGGCATGGGGCTTGTCTATATAGTAATGTACATAATTTAATTTATGTTCCTCCATCAGGAAATATTCTCCCTGCCAAGGTCATTGGGGAATGTTCTTCCAAAGTTAATCACTCCATTATAATTAGAAACAGCACAAGTCTGGAAGGCAAGGGTATGTTTAACGTTCCTCAGCAAAATAGTAAATGCTGAGACTTTCAAGACAGTTTTTTAAGGCTGTGGGAAAGATTTCTGAAAACATGAGTTCAAGAATATATACTTTCTCAACTATGCAAAATATAAGGATGCAATATAAATTCTATGAGAGTCTTCACAGACCAAAAAGAACAGAGGCAGCCACACTGAGCCAGCTTGTCAGAAAGACATTAAGGAAGATAAAGAGATTTGGAGAGTGATGATCATCGGAGAAGATCCCACACAGCTAAGCTTATTGTTTATATTTACAAAGGCAGGCAGATACCTGAGTTCAAGGTCAGCCTGGGACAGAGCTAGTTTATGCCTAGGCAGGGTGGGAATGGTGATCTCAGAGCCGGATCCTATCCAGGTAGCTTATCATCTATACTGACAAAGGCAGGCAGATTTCTGAATTCATTGCTATGTTAAAAAAAAAAAGGAAAAAAAAAGTACTTGCTCTCTTTTCTAAGACTCAAGGGGCTAAAGTCATAAAATACTGATTCCTGGGATAATCAAAAGGGAACCTGGGGTGGACTATTGAATTGATATACAAATAAAAGACAGGGCTTTGTTCTGCAAGAGCTGAGCTGTCTGGAGATCTCTGGAGAGCTGTCTTGAGAACACAGGCTACCATTCTTTCACTGCTCCCAAATGCCCCTTCCACAGACCCTGTCTCCAAGCTGAGGCTGGCCCTTGGCATAATATAAAATGCAGGGTAGAATGTCTTCTTGGATGAGGTTTTCAAATAAAAGAACAATAACAGAAGAATGGTAATATAAAATCAATGACCTGCACACCCATGTACCTACCTTACCACATACACTGACGTATAAGCTTTAAAAATATACAAAGGCCTAGGTTGTATTATTGAAGAATTTCAGATAATTAATTTTAAAATTACACTTTCTACATTTTGCAGTGTTTGTGGTAGAATTCAGCTTTTTAAAGTTTGTACATGGTTTTTATCTATTTTCTCATTTCATATTTCAATATTCATTTTCTTGCCTGTTTTTTTTAAAAGTAAAGCAAAGTTCACAATCTACCAAGAAATTTTACTGTGTTCAAAACCAGAATTATTAATATTTAAGTGATTTAAATGTTTGGGGAAGAGATTTTTATGAAGAAAACAATAAACATTTGTTTATTTTAACTGGACCACCCAGAGCTCCCAGGGACTAAACCACCAACCAGAGAGTACACAGAAGGACCCACCGCTCCAGCTGCATATGTAGAAGAGGACTGCCTTATCTGACATCAGTGGGAGGGGAAGCCCTTGGTCCGGTGGTGCTTAATGCCTCAGCGTAGGGGGATGCTAGATCGGTGAGTAAGTGAGTGGGTAAGTGGGTGAGTGGGTGAGTGGGTGAGTGGGTGAGTGGGTGAGTGGGTGAGGGAGTACCCTCATAGAGGCAAAGGAGAGGGAGATGGGATTGGGGAGTTGTGGAAGGGAAACCAGGAAGGAGGATATCATCTGAAATGTAAATGATTAAAATGATTGATAAAAATAAATAAATAAATAACTGATAACTATCCAAAGAGAGAGAGAGAGAGAGAGAGAGAGAGAGAGAGAGAGAGAAAGTTTACAAGTAATGACTTGAATTTTGGCTTTTCTTTAGCAAAGTTAATATGCTATGAACAATAATTCTTAGCTTTTAAGCTTCCAGGACTAAGTCGTATTAGTAAAATGTAAGTGCAAGCAGAGCCTGAGAAGACTTTAGGGTCCCCTGCTATAGTCGCCACATTTTGGTACTTGCGCTCTGCCACAGCAAGATGGCTTACTAGAGTCTTATAAAATGAAAATCACACATACTGTGACTACTTGCCTAAGGATCCCTCATTATTGACACTTCCAGGGTAAACTCTGAAGAGTGAACAGATTAAAAAAGTGAAAAAGGCAAAAATATTATCTTTTATCTTCGGACAATTTTGTGTATGTCTTAGGTTGGTTTTGTGTTGCTGAAACACCAAGAGCAAAATCAACTTGGAGAGGAAAAGGTTTATTTCATTTTATTGCTTGTATTCATGATCCAGGAAAGTTAAGACAGGAACCTGCAGGCAGGAACCTGTGGAATTCCACCATGGAGGAGTGCTGCTTACTGGCTTGCTCTCCACAGCTTGCTCAGTCTGCTTTTTTGTAGCATCCACGACCACCAGCCCAGGGCTGACATACAGGTCCCATTTAGAGTTGGATACTCCAGAGTATCAGCTACCATTTGCTGCATAAGGAAACTTCTCTGATGAGAAGTGAGAGCTGCCCTACTCTGTGGGTGAAGGATAAATATTTAGAAGGTGATTCGATATAATTTTCCTTTAGCAAAACAATGGTAATAGAGCCCATGGTTTCCATAACCACGGGATTTTAACCAGGTTTACAGTGCTGGATATAATTTCCCTCCTCTAGAACAGCCCTTAAGTCCAATTAGAAAGCTGTAGGGCTCGGGGATCATTGAAGAGGAGGAGGAGGAAAGATGGTAAGAGTCAAAGGAACAGGAGTTTGCTGTGAGACTGTGTCTCCTAAACTGACGTTACTGCCTAAATATCAATGGCACAAGCATAATAATACCAATAGACGTGCTAACACGGGCATGGCTGTAGTTTGTGAGTGCACACGGTCCCCCCTCCCCCCGTACCATGAACTACAGGCAACTAAGGAGGGAAAACTGAGAGCAGGAGACAATGTCCTCATGGGTGGAGCACACTGACTGGTTATCCAACAGCATGGTCAGCCCTGAAAGAATATACGTGAGTGTGTGTGTGTGTGTGTGTGTGTGTGTGTGTGTGTGTGTGT